>CM029013.1:91371270-91856825 GCA_016801055.1 Panax notoginseng | reverse complement strand
CTGGAGGCACTATCTATATGGGGAGAAAGTGGAGATATATTCAGACCATAAAAGCCTCAAATATTTCTTCACTCAAAAGAACTCAACATGCGGCAACGACGCTTGGCTAGAGCTGTTAAAAGATTACGACCACACTATTCAATACCATCCTGAAAAAAAGCAAACGTGGTAGCTGACGCAGTTGAGTTGAAGATCATATGCTGGAACGAGTGCGATGATGTCAAGTATACGCGTAGAACCAACTTTAATCGATTAAGTTAAGTTGCTCAAGCTACAGACCCGGAGCTGATGTGTATGAAGAAGAAAGTGCAAGAAGGTGCTATTCCAGAAGCAAGAATCGATGAAGAAGGAATACTTCGAGTCCACTCCAGACTTTGTGTTCTAACGATTCTGATTTAAGTACAAGATCATGATGGAGGCACACAATACACCATTTGCAATCCATCCTGGAAGTACTAAAATGTATCGTGATCTTCGACATACATTTTGGTGGAACAATATGAAGAGAGAGATTGCAAAGTTTATCTAGAGGTGTTTAACTTGTCAACGTATAAAGGCGGTATCATCAAGTACCAAAGGGTCCATTGCAACCACTTGAGATTCCGAAATGGAAGTGGGAACACATTACCATGGAGTTCGTTATGGGTCTTCCCACGGTTTCTCAAGGCATAAATGCTATTGGGTTATTAGTTGATAGAATAACCAAGTCTGCTCATTTCTTGCCGATACGGGAGACTTTTTCCCTTGAACGTCTTGCTAGTATGTACGTGAAGAGATGTAAGTTGCATGGCATGCCAGTATCCATAATTTTCGGATCGTGACCCAAGATTCACTTCAAGGATTTTGGGTTTAGCTTGCAAAAAGCTATGGCACAAATTTTACGGTTCAGTTCGGCATACCATCCTCAAACGGACGGGCAATCAGAGAGGACTATTCAAACTCTTGAAGATCTATTAGACTTTGTGTCCTAGATTTTCAAAGGAGTTGGGATAAGTACCTACCATTGGTGGAATTCTCCTACAACAACAGTTATCAGGCAAGTATAGGTGTGGCTCCCTTTAAAGCATAGTAGGACGAAAGTGTCGCTCTCCAGTATGTTGGGTGAGGTGGGAGAAGCAACGTTGTTGGGACCAGAGTTGGTACGAATGACTACAGAGAAGATCCAAACGATTCGACAACGTATACAAACGGCACAGGATCGACAAAGAGTTATGTGGTCTTCATCGAAAGGACGTGTAATTTGAATTTGGGGGATCATGTATTTTTACGTGTAGCTCCATGAAAAGGAGTTACAGATTTGGGAAGAGAGGAAAAGCTCAAATCCACGATTTATTGGTCCTTTCAGATTCTTGACCGCGTAGGAAATGTGGCCTATGACTCGCGTTAACCTAAGAATGTCTCGTGTTCATAATGTTTTTCATATATCTGTGCTTCGTAAATATGGGAAAGACCCGAACCACGTTATTGAGTTAGAATCGGACGAGATAGCCGAAGACTTAACGTACGAGGATGTACCTGTCAAGATCATGGATAAGAAGGAGCATGTCCTAACGCACGAAGGTTATACCACAAGTTAAAGTTTTGTGGAGAAACCATGCTATTGAGGAAATGACCTGGGAGTTGAAACGGAAATGAAAGCGAGGTATCCTCATCTTTTCGAAACACCCGGTACGTATGTCAATTTCGAGAACAAATTTCATAAGGAGGGAGGTTGTAAGACCCCAAATTATTGATAAATGAATTTTAATTTCCTCTATTTATTATTCTGAAATAGTAAGGGTTAATTTGATTAATGTGGTTAGTTATGGGTAAAATGCGCAAATATTTCAAATAAGCAGGTGGTTATAAAATATTCATTGCTGTCGGGGAAATATTCACTTGTGTAAGACCCCAAATTATTAATAAATAAATTTAAATTCCCTCTATTTATTATTTTAAATAGTAAGTGTTAAATTGATTAATGAGGTTAGTTATGGGTAAAATGCGCAAATATTTCAAATAAGCAGGTGGTTATAAAATATTCATTGTTGTCGGGGAATATTCGTTTGGTCGTGGAATATTCTTCCTGTCGGGGAATATTCGTACGACGGCGCAGTCTTTTGTGGGCCCCATAACGGAAAGCGATTGGATGAAGAAAACGATACGTATATGTTTTTTATTAATAACGACGTAGTTGTTACCGTTAATACTGTTGGAATACCCGGTGGTTAAAACACAATAATACGCGTTGTTACACAGTAGCACACTGTATTGCACCAATTATTGATTCTTACGTATGAAGGCACTACTCAATAATGGTTACAGTAATTACTGTTCAGTATTTTATTTTATTGATTCAATAATTGCTGCGTTGATATTTTATATTACTGTTGTTTCAATAATTGTCACTACACAGTATTTCCCATTATCAGATCAATAATTCATATTATTTGAATAATATTATTAGATAACATTATTGGCAATGTCTAGAAAGTTCTGTCTAAGGAGAGGTTTGGTCATCTAATTGCGCGCCAGTAAGGAGAAATCCTTATTGGAAAGCCCCCTCTTTCCTGGGAACGGCCTGGTTGTCATAAATGTGATTCTGTAATATTATTTGTGAATAATTAATTATTGATTCATATGATAAGAAAATATTTATTTTTGTGGATATAAATGAGGGATATATTTTTGTGGTTAAAAATGAAGGAGTTAATGTTGAGGTTTTTATCAGTATTTTTGTCGGAATGGAGGTATTAAAAATCAGGGTTTTTGAGATATTTTGCGGGGGTTATAATTTTTAATCTGACCGTTGGATCGTGGTAATTTTTGGATATGTTATACATATATAAGTTGAGTATATGTCCACAAATTTTGAACCGTTAAAAATGAACGTATGATTTATTATGAATTTTACGAGATGACTGGTTCAAAAATTGTTGAATTTTCGGAGTTAATCATTTTGGTAGAAAATTCTAGAATTGGTGGGCCCCACTCTTGGTTGGTGAAGAAATGTGCTGAGATTTTTATTCAAATGTGGTGGGTGGGAATAGTAGCAGGTAAAGCCATCAGGTTGCAGGTTAAGTCTGCTTCGGCGTGCTAACATTTTCCTATAAATAGAGGGCTAAGTTAGAATTGAAAATCACACCAGAAACAAGTTTTCTCTCTTTCTCTCTCTAGATTATTGAGTGTATTTTGTGAGTATTTAGATACTTTGAGAGTTTCTATTCATCAGAGCAAGTGTCTTTCAGCCTTATACCGGTATTCCGACCAGAAGTACTGTCTTTACGAGGTAAGGGATGTTATTTTATTCAAAAATGATATTATTTCTTCAATATCATTATGCCGAAATATTGGTTGGAAATTTTTATCAAATTTGGAACTTTTCACGTCGGGTTACTATTCATGAGTTACTATTCACGAGTTACTATTCACCGAAAAATAAAATTTTCTTCTTTTCGTCCAAAATATCTATTCTGGGTACTAGCTTTGATTGTATCCATGTTTTGATCATTCTTGAATTCTACTTCACTATGAATAATTATAAGGTATTTTTGGACATGGATAAATCGAAATACGAATCCTTAATATTTGTTATTTTGTTTCACTGGATTCGTTTTCTTTAAGATATTTTTCATCATCCTCAGTCCTAAATGATGATATTACTGAATATCTTTGGCCGTAGTGCAAAGATGAATGATTAACTGATGAATATCTTTGGCCCGTAGTGCAAAGATGAACAGGTGTTGAGATGAACATGACCGACTGGTGATACAAATGAATATCTTTGGCCTGTAGTGCAAAGATGAATATTTGATTAAAGATGGTTATTGATTGTTGTTACAGGGATAAAATATTGATGATGGACTTTTAAATCTTAGAAGATAGTAGAACTCATTCTCTACTTGACTCTTCTAATGGTTTGCTGTTTCCGCTGCAGTTATTGATTTAAAACTTGTTGTCTATTGTATTCTATTAGATTTTTCCCTGTTGAAGACTAACGATAATTTGTTCTGTATTATCTTAGTCATAATGTTCTTTACTGGGCTAGTTGAGCTCACCCTTTTCCTTTTTGTTCCATTTTTCTCAGGAGGCGAGAATGTAGCGAGTACTAGTCGGGGTATGGAATGATGGTTCTAGAAGTTACTTTAGTAGTCCTCACCATTTTTGTGAAATAATGTATCAATAATTGTAATGAGGACTTATTTGAGTGTGGATATTGTCTAAATGACAATATTTGTATTTAAACTCACAGTTCTTGTGTTGTAATAATAAAGATGTAGTTGTTTCTGTACCATGTATTTTGGCGACTCAGAATGGGTGTTGTATACCTATTTTGGGGGCGTCACAGTTGGTATCAGAGCTTAGGGATATGATCTCTGGCGGAGATCGGAGAATAGAACTAGGAGGGGAGAGACGAATAAATCCTTCGCTAGTGTGTCCTACCTAAGCTTATTTATTGGTCAGTCATAATATAGGGGTATTATGTGATTTGTTAATTTATTTAATTAACCCTTGTTTTATGGCAGTATTTGAGAATGTCGACTGAGAATGTTAACAGTGGAGTAAATGAGACCGTGGAGACACCGGTGCTTACCAACGAGGAGAACGTGCAACAGGCTGGCAATGTTCCTCCTGTGAACAACACCAATGAGCAGATGATGAATGATGGAATGTTTAGAAGTTTTTTGCAATTCATGCAAAACCAGACGAGGGAGACTCGTGTTCAAAATACAGGAGAAAATGATAGCAATTCACGGTTTGTCACAGCCAAACAGTTCAAAGAATTGGGACCACCAGAATTTAAGGGAAAGCCGGATCCGATCATGGCGGAAACGTGGGTCAAGCAAATTACCAAGATATTCGATGTCTTGGGATGCACGGAGGAACAGAAGGTTCCATTCGCCACCTTTATGTTCCGTGGCGAGGCAGATTACTGGTGGGAGTCTGTGAAGCGTACCCATCCAACCGCACTCAGCATGTCTTGGGAGACATTTCAGAAACTGTTCAATGACAAGTACTTTCCTGAAAGTATTCGTCATATGAAGGAGGTAGAGTTTATTAGACTGGAGCAGAATAACATGACGGTGTCTCAGTACGAGGCGAGGTTTGCAGAGTTGTCCAGGTTTGCACCTCATTTGGTGGAGAATGAGGAACGTATGACGAGGATGTTTTTGAGAGGTTTGAAACCTGGCATACGTCAATATCTCATTTCTCATAAATTTTCTCTCTATTCAGATGTTGTCAACAGGGCTCAATTATTAGAGCGAGATAATGAGTACGGTCAACTGAGGGACCACAACCAGGATCATATCGGTGACAGCAGTCATCAAAACAATGATAACCAGCGGAGAAAGAAAAATACAGACAAGAACGGCAACCACTCTGGTGGTAATCGTGGCTATGAAAATAGAAGAAGCGAGTCGGGAGGAGATTTTAAAAAGAGGAGATTCAACAATGACAATACGAAGACGTCAGCACCAGCAGCAACTGGTTCCAAGGGAGGAGAACGACCACCGATTATATGCTATAAGTGCGAAAAGAAGGACATATCAGCCCAAACTGCCCACAACAGTTTAAGGTATGTTATAATTGTGGAAAGGAAGGACATATCGCTCGAGATTGCACTATAGCAAAACCAAGTCCAGCGGGGATGGTGACTCAAAAAGCTGTCCCAGAAAAGATAAAGTCAACGGTTCCTGGAAGAGCGTTTGTCGTGACTGGTCAACATGCGAGGAACCCAAACGAGGTGATCACGGGTAAGCTAATCATAAATTCATGCGAAGTTTATACCTTATTAGATACCGGTTCTACCCATTCTTTTATCTCTCCTGCTTGTGCTCAACGTTTAAACTTGACTCCGGAGAAGTTAGACTTTGATTTATCTGTGGAGACTCCGTTAGGAGAAACTTTCATCACATCCACTGTTTATAAATCTTGTGTGATCCAAGTTGGCACCATCACCTTACCTGTTGACCTTATCTCTTTAAAGATACTTGCTTTTGATGTGATTTTAGGGATTGATTGGCTAACTACTCATCATGCCAAAATTGATTGTTTTCGTAAGGTTGTTAGTTTTCATATTCCTAACCAACCTGTTGTACGAATTCAAACAACTAAGCCATTAAAATCAATCACTGTTATATCAAGCCATAAAGCCATTCGTTTATTAAAAAACGGATGCCAAGCTTTCTTAGCCCATGTTATGGATTTGAATAACGACACGTCAAATTTGAATAATATTCCTGTTGTTATTGACTTTCCTGACGTATTTCCTGAAGAACTTCCCGGTCTACCCCCGGAACGAGAAATTGAATTCTTTATTGATCTTGAACCTGGTACAAAGCCCATTTCTAAAATCCCATATCGAATGGCTCCTATTGAACTTCAGGAGTTAAAGGTCAAACTACAAGAGTTGTTGGACATCGGTTTCATTCGTCCTAGTACATCTCCTTGGGGTGCTCCTGTTTTATTTGTAAAGAAGAAAGACGGGAGTATGCGACTTTGTATTGATTACCGGGAATTAAACCATGTCACTATTAAGAATAGGTATCCGCTACCTCGTATTGATGACCTGTTTGACCAGTTACAAGGAGCACAATTCTTTTCAAAGATCGATCTTCGTTCTGGATATCATCAGCTGAAGGTTAAAACTGAGGATATTCCAAAGACTGCCTTCAGAACTCGGTACGGGCATTATGAATTCCTAGTCATGTCTTTTGGATTGACTAATGCTCCTGCGGCTTTCATGGATATGATGAACCGAGTATTCAAGGATTATTTGGATCAGTTCGTTGTTGTCTTTATTGATGACATCCTCATATATTCCAAAAGCCGTGAAGATCATGAGCATCATTTGAAGCTGGTACTCCAAAGGCTGCGTGAAAACAAGTTATATGCTAAGTTGAAGAAATGCGAGTTCTGGCTTGAGGAAGTAGCTTTCCTAGGGCACGTGGTGTCAAAACATGGAGTATCTGTTGACCCGGCGAAGATTGAAGCAATACAAAGTTGGGAGCAACCAAAGACGGTGACCGAAGTACGTAGCTTTCTAGGCTTAGCTGGTTATTATCGAAGATTCGTGGAAGGGTTTTCTCGAATCGCTACCCCGTTAACTCAGCTGACTCGGAAAGATATCAAATTCGTATGGAGCGAGGAATGCGAGAAGAGTTTTCAAGAGCTTAAGAGGAGACTCATTTCGGCACCTGTTCTGACAATACCATCTGGTTCGGATGGATTTGTTATCTACAGTGATGCTTCAGGCAAAGGGTTAGGATGTGTTCTCATGCAACATGGGAAAGTCATAGCCTATGCCTCGCGACAACTCAAAGAATATGAGAGAATTATCCTACTCATGATTTGGAGTTGGCAGCAGTAGTTTTCGCGTTGAAGATCTGGAGACACTACCTGTATGGGGAGAAAGTGGAGATCTATACAGATCATAAAAGCCTCAAATATTTCTTCACCCAAAAGGAACTCAACATGCGGCAGCGACGTTGGCTCGAGCTGTTGAAAGATTACGATCATACCATCCAATATCATCCTGGAAAAGCAAACGTAGTAGCTGACGCATTGAGTAGAAGATCATATGCGGGTACGAGTGCAATGTTGTTAACACAAAGGCCCATTTTGTATGACTTGCAAAGGATGGAGATAGAGATGAAGGCTCCAAGTACCACATGATGATATCAAATATACGAGTAGAACCGACTTTAATCGATAAAGTTAAAGCTGCTCAAGCTACGGACATAGAGCTGATGCGTATGAAGAAGAAAGTGCAAGAAGGTTCTATTCCAGAAGCAAGAATCGATGAAGAAGGAATACTTCGAGTCCACTCTAGACTCTGTGTTCCTAACAATTCTGATTTGAAATACAAGATCATGATGGAAGCACACAATACACCATTTGCAATCCATCCTGGAAGTACCAAAATGTATCGTGATCTACGACATACATTTTGGTGGAATAATATGAAGAGAGAGATTGCAAAGTTTATCTCGAGGTGTTTAACTTGTCAACGTGTAAAGGCGGAACATCAAGTACCAAAGGGTTCATTGCAACCACTTGAGATTCCGAAATGGAAGTGGGAACACATTACCATGGATTTCGTTACGGGTCTTCCCACGGTTTCTCAAGGCATAAATGCTATTTGGGTTATTGTTGATAGATTAACCAAGTCTGCTCATTTCTTGCCGATACGGGAGACTTATTCCCTTGAACGTCTTGCTCGTATATACGTAGATGAGATTGTGAGACTGCATGGCATGCCAGTATCCATAGTTTCGGATCGTGACCCAAGATTCACTTCAAGATTTTGGGTTAGCTTGCAAAAAGCTATGGGCACAGATTTACGATTTAGTTCGGCATACCATCCTCAAACGGACGGACAATCAGAGAGGACTATTCAAACTCTTGAAGATCTATTAAGACTTTGTGTCCTAGATTTCAAAGGGAGTTGGGATAAGTACCTACCATTGGTGGAATTCTCTTACAATAACAGTTATCAGGCAAGTATAAGTGTGGCCCCATTTGAAGCATTATATGGACGAAAGTGTCGCTCTCCAGTATGCTGGGACGAGGTGGGTGAAGCAACATTGTTGGGACCAGAGTTGGTACGCATGACTACAGAGAAGATCCAAACGATTCGACAACGTATACAAACGGCACAGGATCGACAAAAGAGTTATGCGGATCTTCATCGAAAGGACGTGGAATTTGACATTGGGGATCATGTATTGTTGCGTGTGGCTCCATGGAAAGGAGTTACAAGATTTGGGAAGAGAGGAAAGCTCAATCCACGATTTATTGGTCCATTTCAGATTCTTGACCGAGTAGGAAATGTGGCCTATAGACTCGCGTTACCTCCAAGTATGTCTCGTGTTCATAATGTTTTTCATATATCTGTGTTACGTAAATATGTGAAAGACCCAGACCACGTTATTGAGTTAGAACCGGACGAGATAGCTGAAGACTTAACGTACGAAGAGGTACCTGTCAAGATCTTGGATAGAAAGGAGCATGTCCTACGCACGAAGGTCATACCACAAGTTAAAGTTTTGTGGAAAAACCATGCTATTGAGGAAATGACATGGGAGTTGAAAACGGAAATGAAAGCGAGGTATCCTCATCTTTTTGAAACACCAGGTACGTACATCAATTTCGAGGACGAAATTTCATAAGGAGGGGAGGTTGTAAGACCCCAAATTATTAATAAATGAAATTTAAATTCCCTCTATTTATTATTTTGAAATAGTAAGTGTTAAATTGATTAATGAGGTTAGTTATGGGTAAAATGCGCAAATATTTCAAATAAGCAGGTGGTTATAAAATATTCATTGTTGTCGGGGAATATTCGTTTGGTCGTGAAATATTCTTCCTGTCGGGGAATATTCGTACGACGGCGCAGTCTTTTGTGGGCCCCATAACGGAAAGCGATTGGATGAAGAAAACGACAAGTATATGTTTTTTATTAATAACGGCGTAGTTGTTACCGTTAATACTGTTGGAATACCCGGTGGTTAAAACACAGTAATACGCGTTGTTACACAGTAGCACACTGTATTGCACCAATTATTGATTCTTACGTAAGAAGGCACTACTCAATAATGGTTACAGTAATTATTGTTCAGTATTTTATTTTATTGATTCAATAATTGCTGCGTTGATATTTTATATTACTGTTGTTTCAATAATTGTCACTACACAGTATTTCCCATTATCAGATCAATAATTCATATTATTTGAATAATATTATTAGATAACATTATTGGCAATGTCTAGAAAGTTCTGTCTAAGGAGAGGTTTGGTCATCTAATTGCGCGCCAGTAAGGAGAAATCCTTATTGGAAAGCCCCCTCTTTCCTGGGAACGGCCTGGTTGTCATAAATGTGATTCTGTAATATTATTTGTGAATAATTAATTATTGATTCATATGATAAGAAAATATTTATTTTTGTGGATATAAATGAGGGATATATTTTTGTGGTTAAAAATGAAGGAGTTAATGTTGAGGTTTTTATCAGTATTTTTGTCGAATGGAGGTATTAAAAATCAGGGTTTTTGAGATATTTTGCGGGGGTTATAATTTTTAATCCGACCGTTGGATCGTGGTAATTTTTGGATATGTTATACATATATAAGTTGAGTATATGTCCACAAATTTTGAACCGTTAAAAATGAACGTATGATTTATTATGAATTTTACGAGATGACTGGTTCAGAAATTGTTGAATTTTCGGAGTTAATCATTTTGGTAGAAAATTCTAGAATTGGTGGGCCCCACTCTTGGTTGGTGAAGAAATGTGCTGAGATTTTTATTCAAATGTGGTGGGTGGAAATAGTAGCAGGTAAAGCCATCAGGTTGCAGGTTAAGTCTGCTTCGGCGTGCTAACATTTTCCTATAAATAGAGGGCTAAGTTAGAATTGAAAATCACACCAGAAACAAGTTTTCTCTCTTTCTCTCTCTAGATTATTGAGTGTATTTTGTGAGTATTTAGATACTTTGAGAGTTTCTATTCATCAGAGCAAGTGTCTTTCAGCCTTATACCGGTATTCCGACCAGAAGTACTGTCTTTACGAGGTAAGGGATGTTATTTTATTCAAAAATGATATTATTTCTTCAATATCATTATGCCGAAATATTGGTTGGAAATTTTTATCAAATTTGGAACTTTTCACGTCGGGGTTACTATTCATGAGTTACTATTCACGAGTTACTATTCACCGAAAAATAAAATTTTCTTCTTTTCGTCCAAAATATCTATTCTGGGTACTAGCTTTGATTGTATCCATGTTTTGATCATTCTTGAATTCTACTTCACTATGAATAATTATAAGGTATTTTTGGACATGGATAAATCGAAATACGAATCCTTAATATTTGTTATTTTGTTTCACTGGATTCGTTTTCTTTAAGATATTTTTCATCATCCTCAGTCCTAAATGATGATATTACTGAATATCTTTGGCCCGTAGTGCAAAGATGAATGATTAACTGATGAATATCTTTGGCCCGTAGTGCAAAGATGAACAGGTGTTGAGATGAACATGACCGACTGGTGATACAAATGAATATCTTTGGCCTGTAGTGCAAAGATGAATATTTGATTAAAGATGGTTATTGATTGTTGTTACAGGGATAAAATATTGATGATGGACTTTTAAATCTTAGAAGATAGTAGAACTCATTCTCTACTTGACTCTTCTAATGGTTTGCTGTTTCCGCTGCAGTTATTGATTTAAAACTTGTTGTCTATTGTATTCTATTAGATTTTTCCCTGTTGAAGACTAACGATAATTTGTTCTGTATTATCTTAGTCATAATGTTCTTTACTGGGCTAGTTGAGCTCACCCTTTTCCTTTTTGTTCCATTTTTCTCAGGAGGCGAGAATGTAGCGAGTACTAGTCGGGGTATGGAATGATGGTTCTAGAAGTTACTTTAGTAGTCCTCACCATTTTTGTGAAATAATGTATCAATAATTGTAATGAGGACTTATTTGAGTGTGGATATTGTCTAAATGACAATATTTGTATTTAAACTCACAGTTCTTGTGTTGTAATAATAAAGATGTAGTTGTTTCTGTACCATGTATTTTGGCGACTCAGAATGGGTGTTGTATACCTATTTTGGGGGCGTCACAGTTGGTATCAGAGCTTAGGGATATGATCTCTGGCGGAGATCGGAGAATAGAACTAGGAGGGGAGAGACGAATAAATCCTTCGCTAGTGTGTCCTACCTAAGCTTATTTATTGGTCAGTCATAATATAGGGGTATTATGTGATTTGTTAATTTATTTAATTAACCCTTGTTTTATGGCAGTATTTGAGAATGTCGACTGAGAATATTAACAGTGGAGTAAATGAGACCGTGGAGACACCGGTGCTTACCAACGAGGAGAACGTGCAACAGGCTGGCAATGTTCCTCCTGTGAACAACACCAATGAGCAGATGATGAATGATGGAATGTTTAGAAGTTTTTTGCAATTCATGCAAAACCAGACGAGGGAGACTCGTGTTCAAAATACAGGAGAAAATGATAGCAATTCACGGTTTGTCACAGCCAAACAGTTCAAAGAATTGGGACCACCAGAATTTAAGGGAAAGCCGGATCCGATCATGGCGGAAACGTGGGTCAAGCAAATTACCAAGATATTCGATGTCTTGGGATGCACGGAGGAACAGAAGGTTCCATTCGCCACCTTTATGTTCCGTGGCGAGGCAGATTACTGGTGGGAGTCTGTGAAGCGTACCCATCCAACCGCACTCAGCATGTCTTGGGAGACATTTCAGAAACTGTTCAATGACAAGTACTTTCCTGAAAGTATTCGTCATATGAAGGAGGTAGAGTTTATTAGACTGGAGCAGAATAACATGACGGTGTCTCATTACGAGGCGAGGTTTGCAGAGTTGTCCAGGTTTGCACCTCATTTGGTGGAGAATGAGGAACGTATGACGAGGATGTTTTTGAGAGGTTTGAAACCTGGCATACGTCAATATCTCATTTCTCATAAATTTTCTCTCTATTCAGATGTTATCAACAGGGCTCAATTATTAGAGCAAGATAATGAGTACGGTCAACTGAGGGACCACAACCAGAATCATATCGGTGACAGCAGTCATCAAAATAATGATAACCAGCGGAGAAAGAAAAATATAGACAAGAACGGCAACCACTCTGGTGGTAATCGTGGCTATGAAAATAGAAAAAGCGAGTCGGGAGGAAATTTTAAAAAGAGGAGATTCAACAATGACAATACGAAGACGTCAGCACCAGCAGCAACTGGTTCCAAGGGAGGAGAACGACCACCGATTATATGCTATAAGTGCGAAAAAGAAGGACATATCAGCCCAAACTGCCCACAACAGTTTAAGGTATGTTATAATTGTGGAAAGGAAGGACATATCGCTCGAGATTGCACTATAGCAAAACCAAGTCCAGCGGGGATGGTGACTCAAAAAGCTGTCCCAGAAAAGATAAAGTCAACGGTTCCTGGAAGAGCGTTTGTCGTGACTGGTCAACATGCGAGGAACCCAAACGAGGTGATCACGGGTAAGCTAATCATAAATTCATGCGAAGTTTATACCTTATTAGATACCGGTTCTACCCATTCTTTTATCTCTCCTGCTTGTGCTCAACGTTTAAACTTGACTCCGGAGAAGTTAGACTTTGATTTATCTGTGGAGACTCCGTTAGGAGAAACTTTCATCACATCCACTGTTTATAAATCTTGTATGATCCAAGTTGGCACCATCACCTTACCTGTTGACCTTATCTCTTTAAAGATACTTGCTTTTGATGTGATTTTAGGGATTGATTGGCTAACTACTCATCATGCCAAAATTGATTGTTTTCGTAAGGTTGTTAGTTTTCATATTCCTAACCAACCTGTTGTACGAATTCAAACAACTAAGCCATTAAAATCAATCACTGTTATATCAAGCCATAAAGCCATTCGTTTATTAAAAAACGGATGCCAAGCTTTCTTAGCCCATGTTATGGATTTGAATAACGACACGTCAAATTTGAATAATATTCCTGTTGTTATTGACTTTCCTGACGTATTTCCTGAAGAACTTCCCGGTCTACCCCCGGAACGAGAAATTGAATTCTTTATTGATCTTGAACCTGGTACAAAGCCCATTTCTAAAATCCCATATCGAATGGCTCCTATTGAACTTCAGGAGTTAAAGGTCAAACTACAAGAGTTGTTGGACATCAGTTTCATTCGTCCTAGTACATCTCCTTGGGGTGCTCCTATTTTATTTGTAAAGAAGAAAGACGGGAGTATGCGACTTTGTATTGATTACCGGGAATTAAACCATGTCACTATTAAGAATAGGTATCTGCTACCTCGTATTGATGACCTGTTTGACCAGTTACAAGGAGCACAATTCTTTTCAAAGATCGATCTTCGTTCTGGATATCATCAGCTGAAGGTTAAAACTGAGGATATTCCAAAGACTGCCTTTAGAACTCGGTACGGGCATTATGAATTCCTAGTCATGTCTTTTGGATTGACTAATGCTCCTGCGGCTTTCATGGATATGATGAACCGAGTATTCAAGGATTATTTGGATCAGTTCGTTGTTGTCTTTATTGATGACATCCTCATATATTCCAAAAGCCGTGAAGATCATGAGCATCATTTGAAGCTGGTACTCCAAAGGCTGCGTGAAAACAAGTTATATGCTAAGTTGAAGAAATGCGAGTTCTGGCTTGAGGAAGTAGCTTTCCTAGGGCACGTGGTGTCAAAACATGGAGTATCTGTTGACCCGGCGAAGATTGAAGCAATACAAAGTTGGGAGCAACCAAAGACGGTGACCGAAGTACGTAGCTTTCTAGGCTTAGCTGGTTATTATCGAAGATTCGTGGAAGGTTTTCTCGAATCGCTACCCCGTTAACTCAGCTGACTCGAAAAGATATCAAATTCGTATGGAGCGAGGAATGCGAGAAGAGTTTTCAAGAGCTTAAGAGGAGACTCATTTCGGCACCTGTTTTGACAATACCATCTGGTTCGGATGGATTTGTTATCTACAGTGATGCTTCAGGCAAAGGGTTAGGATGTGTTCTCATGTAACATGTGAAAGTCATAGCCTATGCCTCGCGACAACTCAAAGAATATGAGAGAAATTATCCTACTCATGATTTGGAGTTGGCAGCAGTAGTTTTCGCGTTGAAGATCTGGAGACACTACCTGTATGGGGAGAAAGTGGAGATCTATACAGATCATAAAAGCCTCAAATATTTCTTCACCCAAAAGGAACTCAACATGCGGCAGCGACGTTGGCTCGAGCTGTTGAAAGATTACGATCATACCATCCAATATCATCCTGGAAAAGCAAACGTAGTAGCTGACGCATTGAGTAGAAGATCATATGCGGGTACGAGTGCAATGTTGTTAACACAAAGGCCCATTTTGTATGACTTGCAAATGATGGAGATAGAGATGAAGGCTCCAAGTACCTACATGATGATATCAAATATACGAGTAGAACCGACTTTAATCGATAAAGTTAAAGCTGCTCAAGCTACGGACATAGAGCTGATGCGTATGAAGAAGAAAGTGCAAGAAGGTTCTATTCCAGAAGCAAGAATCGATGAAGAAGGAATACTTCGAGTCCACTCTAGACTCTGTGTTCCTAACAATTCTGATTTGAAATACAAGATCATGATGGAAGCACACAATACACCATTTGCAATCCATCATGGAAGTACCAAAATATATCGTGATCTACGACATACATTTTGGTGGAATAATATGAAGAGAGAGATTGCAAAGTTTATCTCGAGGTGTTTAACTTGTCAACGTGTAAAGGCGGAACATCAAGTACCAAAGGGTTCATTGCAACCACTTGAGATTCCGAAATGGAAGTGGGAACACATTACCATGGATTTCGTTACCGGTCTTCCCACGGTTTCTCAAGGCATAAATGCTATTTGGGTTATTGTTGATAGATTAACCAAGTCTGCTCATTTCTTGCCGATGCGGGAGACTTATTCCCTTGAACGTCTTGCTCGTATATACGTAGATGAGATTGTGAGACTGCATGGCATGCCAGTATCCATAGTTTCGGATCGTGACCCAAGATTCACTTCAAGATTTTGGGTTAACTTGCAAAAAGCTATGGGCACAGATTTACGATTTAGTTCGGCATACCATCCTCAAACGGACGGACAATCAGAGAGGATTATTCAAACTCTTGAAGATCTATTAAGACTTTGTGTCCTAGATTTCAAAGGGAGTTGGGATAAGTACCTACCATTGGTGGAATTCTCTTACAATAACAGTTATCAGGCAAGTATAAGTGTGGCCCCATTTGAAGCATTATATGGACGAAAGTGTCGCTCTCCAGTATGCTAGGACGAGGTGGGTGAAGCAACATTGTTGGGACCAGAGTTGGTACGCATGACTACAGAGAAGATCCAAACGATTCGACAACGTATACAAACGGCACAGGATCGACAAAAGAGTTATGCGGATCTTCATCGAAAGGACGTGGAATTTGACATTGGGGATCATGTATTGTTACGTGTGGCTCCATGGAAAGGAGTTACAAGATTTGGGAAGAGAGGAAAGCTCAATCCACGATTTATTGGTCCATTTCAGATTCTTGACCGAGTAGGAAATGTGGCCTATAGACTCGCGTTACCTCCAAGTATGTCTCGTGTTCATAATGTTTTTCATATATCTGTGTTACGTAAATATGTGAAAGACCCAGACCACGTTATTGAGTTAGAACCGGACGAGATAGCTGAAGACTTAACGTACGAAGAGGTACCTGTCAAGATCTTGGATAGAAAGGAGCATGTCCTACGCACGAAGGTCATACCACAAGTTAAAGTTTTGTGGAAAAACCATGCTATTGAGGAAATGACATGGGAGTTGAAAACGGAAATGAAAGCGAGGTATCCTCATCTTTTTGAAACACCAGGTACGTACATCAATTTCGAGGACGAAATTTCATAAGGAGGGGAGGTTGTAAGACCCTAAATTATTAATAAATGAAATTTAAATTCCCTCTATTTATTATTTTGAAATAGTAAGTGTTAAATTGATTAATGAGGTTAGTTATGGGTAAAATGCGCAAATATTTCAAATAAGCAGGTGGTTATAAAATATTCATTGTTGTCGGGGAATATTCGTTTGGTCGTGAAATATTCTTCCTGTCGGGAAATATTCGTACGACGGCGCAGTCTTTTGTGGGCCCCATAACGAAAAGCGATTGGATGACGAAAACGATAAGTATATGTTTTTTATTAATAACGGCGTAGTTGTTACCGTTAATACTGTTGGAATACCCGGTGGTTAAAACACAGTAATACGCGTTGTTACACAATAGCACACTGTATTGCACCAATTATTTATTCTTACGTATGAAGGCACTACTCAATAATGGTTACAGTAATTACTGTTCAGTATTTTATTTTATTGATTCAATAATTGCTGCGTTGATATTTTATATTACTGTTGTTTCAATAATTGTCACTACACAGTATTTCCCATTATCAGATCAATAATTCATATTATTTGAATAATATTATTAGATAACATTATTGGCAATGTCTAGAAAATTCTGTCTAAGGAGAGGTTTGGTCATCTAATTGCGCGCCAGTAAGGAGAAATCCTTATTGGAAAGCCCCCTTTTTCCTGGGAACGGCCTGGTTGTCATAAATGTGATTCTGTAATATTATTTGTGAATAATTAATTATTGATTCATATGATAAGAAAATATTTATTTTTGTGGATATAAATGAGGGATATATTTTTGTGGTTAAAAATGAAGGAGTTAATGTTGAGGTTTTTATCAGTATTTTTGTCGGAATGGAGGTATTAAAAATCAGGGTTTTTGAGATATTTTGCGGGGGTTATAATTTTTAATCCGACCGTTGGATCGTGGTAATTTTTGGATATGTTATACATATATAAGTTGAGTATATGTCCATAAATTTTGAACCGTTAAAAATGAACGTATGATTTATTATGAATTTTACGAGATGACTGGTTCAGAAATTGTTGAATTTTCGGAGTTAATCATTTTAGTAGAAAATTCTAGAATTGGTGGGCCCCACTCTTGGTTGGTGAAGAAATGTGCTGAGATTTTTATTCAAATATGGTGGGTGGAAATAGTAGCAGGTAAAGCCATCAGGTTGCAGGTTAAGTCTGCTTCGGCGTGCTAACATTTTCCTATAAATAGAGGGCTAAGTTAGAATTGAAAATCACACCAGAAACAAGATTTCTCTATTTCTCTCTCTAGATTATTGAGTGTATTTTGTGAGTATTTAGATACTTTGAGAGTTTCTATTCATCAGAGCAAGTGTCTTTCAGCCTTATATCGGTATTCCGACCAGAAGTACTGTCTTTACGAGGTAAGGGATGTTATTTTATTCAAAAATGATATTATTTCTTCAATATCATTATGCCGAAATATTGGTTAGAAATTTTTATCAAATTTGGAACTTTTCACGTCGGGGTTACTATTCATGAGTTACTATTCATGAGTTACTATTCACCGAAAAATAAAATTTTCTTCTTTTCGTCCAAAATATCTATTCTGGGTACTAGCTTTGATTGTATCCATGTTTTGATCATTCTTGAATTCTACTTCACTATGAATAATTATAAGGTATTTTTGGACATGGATAAATCGAAATACGAATCCTTAATATTTGTTATTTTGTTTCACTGGATTCGTTTTCTTTAAGATATTTTTCATCATCCTCAGTCCTAAATGATGATATTACTGAATATCTTTGGCCCGTAGTGCAAAGATGAATGATTAACTGATGAATATCTTTGGCCCGTAGTGCAAAGATGAACAGGTGTTGAGATGAACATGACCGACTGGTGATACAAATGAATATCTTTGGCCTGTAGTGCAAAGATGAATATTTGATTAAAGATGGTTATTGATTGTTGTTACAGGGATAAAATATTGATGATGGACTTTTAAATCTTAGAAGATAGTAGAACTCATTCTCTACTTGACTCTTCTAATGGTTTGCTGTTTCCGCTGCAGTTATTGATTTAAAACTTGTTGTCTATTGTATTCTATTAGATTTTTCCCTGTTGAAGACTAACGATAATTTGTTCTGTATTATCTTAGTCATAATATTCTTTACTGGGCTAGTTGAGCTCACCCTTTTCCTTTTTGTTCCATTTTTCTCAGGAGGCGAGAATGTAGCGAGTACTAGTCGGGGTATGGAATGATAGTTCTAGAAGTTACTTTAGTAGTGCTCACCATTTTTGTGAAATAATGTATCAATAATTGTAATGAGGACTTATTTGAGTGTGGATATTGTCTAAATGATAATATTTGTATTTAAACTCACAGTTCCTGTGTTGTAATAATAAAGATGTAGTTGTTTCTGTACCATGTATTTTGGCGACTCAGAATGGGTGTTGTATACCTATTTTGGGGGTGTCACAACTTGGTCGTGGAATATTCTTACTGTCGGAGAATATTCGTACGACGGCGCAGTCTTGTGTGGGCCCCATAACAGGAAACGATTGGATGAAGAATACGTCAAAAATAAGTTGTTTAAAAATTAGGTGACCAAACCTCTCCTTAGACAGAACTTTCTAGACATTGCCAATAATGTTATCTAATAATATTATTCAGATAATATGAATTATTGCTCCGATAATAGAAAATATTGTGTAGTGACAATTATTGAAATAATAGTAATATAAAATATCAACGTAGCAATTATTGAATCAATAAAATAAAACACTGAATAGTAATTACTGTAACAATTATTGAGTAGTGTCTTCTTATGTAAGAATCAATAATTGGTGCAATACCGTGTGCTACTGTGTAACAACGCGTATTATTGTGTTTTAACCCCCGGGTATTCCAACAGTATTAACGGTAACAACTACGCCGTTATTTATAAACAACTTATACTTGTTTTCTTTATCCAATCGCTTTTCGTTATGGAGCCCACAAAAGGCTGCGCCGTCGTACGAATATTCTCCGACAGCAAGAATATTCCACGACCAAACAAATATTACCCGACAATAATGAATATTTTATAACCACTTGCTTATTTAAAAATATTTACGCATTTTACCCATAACTAACCACATTAATCAAATAAACCCTTACTATTTCAAAATAATAAATAAAGGAAATTTTATTTTATTAAAAAAAATTCGGGGTCTTACAAAAATACTATACTACCTTTATTAATTGTCTCAACCAATTATTCTCTTCCCAATGTTTCTTATTCAATTCAACCAATTACTTCTTATTCAACCAATTACTACTTGGATTATAATATTGAATTGAATAAGAATCATTAGGAAGGAAAGAAAGTTTTAAATAGGAGAAAACTTTAAATAAGGAGAAAGTAGAAAAAAAATAACTAATATGTATTGATAAACTCAAAATGACAATATTTTTAAAATAAAAATTATTTCTTTAAACAATAATTTTTTAGAAACAGAGGTAGTATATCATAACGGAATGAGTATGGGAACTTGGTCATGAAAAGTGCATGGCCAAAATTACCATTGCTACTTACTGTCCAATTTTTAAATAAATATTTTAATTTTTTTTTAACGTGGCATTTAAATGCAAGGGTCATGTGTACTAATTATAATTCAAAACCAGTTATAAATTAGGAAATTAATTTTGAAGATTAAGAAAATGGTCATGAAGGCAAACTATAGTCGATAGTGGCTTACATACATGGTTTGTATCATATTTGACTTTTACATAATTTTGAATTGTGTCATGTTATTTTAATAATTTTTCTAAGTTGCTACTTATTGACTAATGCACTTTTTATCCTGCAATAAATAGGAAATTAATATTTTCACGTGTGTTTTTAATATCTTTACATAATTTTCTCTTGCATGAAAAAAAATGAGTCTCACCTTAATGTTAGAAGAGACATGTGCAAATAGTGTTCTCCCAATAAATATAATCCTTATCTTTCTATTATGATTTTCAATTCCTATATATATATATATATATATATATATATATATATATATATATATATATATATATATATATATATATATATATATAAAAGGAAGGATCAAGAGCACTTCTCTTATCTAGCACTCTTCATTGCATAGTATTTTTTTATTAAAACTATGTCGTTTTGGAGATTTTTAAAAGAGAGTGGTCGTGTATTTTTCAGTTATGAATTTAAAATTTTGGCAAGAGAGAGAGATTCATCCTTCAGCAAAGAATAGCCAAACCATGTACCCTCCTCTGGCCATCGGATTGAAAAAACTAGAGGGTTTACCAATTTTGTAGGGAAAAATACTTTAGAAGATCATTTTTGCAACCTGCATTGTTGAAATTTTCTCAAAAGATGACATATGATTTACTATAAACTTTTTCATAAAATTTATACGATTACGTTTATGTTAACTATAATTTAATTTACAACCCATTAGGTTAACGACTCCGTGTACCCTCCAAAAAAAAAAACAAATAGAAAAATAAAGAAAACAGTTCAAAGAATATAAATACCCAATACATAAAAAATCACATCCCTAATAAAAAATAGAAGTAGTTAAAAAAGAGAAGGATGATAATGTTTTTACTTTACAATAATGATGGTGGTTTTTTTAATTAAACTTGAAACTGTAAACTGTTACAAATAATGAAAAGATTATAATATAAAGAATTGAAAATGTAATCATTTCAAACAAAATAACAGATAACCAAGAAAAACGGTCAATCATAATAACAACTAGTGGACACTAAATATATTCTTAAAAACAATCATATTCCAAAAGTAATAACATAATATGCAGAACTGAACAATTATTCAATACGACCAGAGGAAGAATCGACCGTCATGATAACGTCACACTCAAATTTGAATAATCTATCTTCAACGATTAAACACACCGAAAAAATTCTTACGAATGAAAAAATAAATCACCCAACCAGAGAAAGTAAAGTCTTCCGAGAGATGATAATGAAGTATTCTCATAAAAGGGAAAGAAATCAATCATATCACGAAAAAATAAATTTTACAAAAGTAAAAAATAAACTCCACAAAAAGAAAGAAATTATTAGAGCATAAGAAGATAGATCTAGGGAGGGTCTCTATAAAATAAAGAGAGCCCTTCTCAGATCTAAGATGTGGATTATGATTTTTGTCAAAAAACCAATATGGAGAAAAGAAAAAAGCATTTTCAATTCTCTATTCCTTGGCACGGATGCAGTTAGCATGAATTTCCTTAACCAAGACCATCGGTCAGTTAAGTCCTATAGTGACAACACGTCATTGTATCATAAATTAATGGGCAAGATTCAATTGGGGCGCAAGTCTTTTGGTAAATTTAATTAAAATTATTCGGATGCAGTAATCGGCATAAGGGGCTTCTAATTTTTATTTTAAATAGATGTTTTTTTGAAAAACGATTTTGTTTAAAGGCGCAAACACCAGTTTAATTGGTATTGGTTGGGAATTTTTTTTTATTAAGCAACTTCGAAAAAGAAGAAAGTCGGGTAAGTTAAGAGGTAGAGAAAGAGTAAACGCTAGTGGAATTGACGTTTGATTATTTATTTATTTAAAGCAAAGATGTCAGAATGAAGAGAGAGAAAGTGAACGCCACTTGAATTGACGTTTGAAACATTATTTTTTAAACGAGAAACAGAGTTTAACGCCACTTAAATTGGCATTTGAAACATTATTATTATTATTTAAAAAGCAAATATGTGAGAAAGCAAATTTGAGAGAGAGAGAGAGAGAGAGAGTTGAACGCCACTTGAATTGGCGTTGGAACCCCTTTTTATTTTTAATTTTGCCAATAAAAAGGGGTTCCAATGCCAATTCAAGTGTCGTTCAACTCATTCTCTCAAATTTGCTTTCTCACATCTTTGCTTTTTAAATAATAATAATAATAATGTTTCAAACGCCAATTTAAGTGGCGTTCACTCTCTCTCTCTTCATTCTGACATCTTTGCTTTAAATAAATAAATAATCAAACGTCAATTCCACTGGCGTTTACTCTCTCTTTCCCTCTTAACTTACCCCGCTTTCTTCTTTTTCAAAGTTGCTTAATAAAAAAAAATTCCCAACCAATGTCAGTTAAACTGGTGTTTGAAACTTTTAAAAAAAATTATTTTTTTTAAAAAAAACGTCTATTTAAAATAAAAATTAGAAGTTCCTAGTGCCGCTTACTGCATCTGAATAATCCTAATTAAATTTACCAAACGACGCCTTGCGCCCCAATTGAATCTTGTCTATTAATTTTTGATGCAATGACCTGTTGGCATTATAGGACTTAACTTACCGATGGTCTTGATTAGGGAAATTCATGCTAACTGCATCCCCTTGGCACGATAGTGACGGAAGTTAATTAAGTAATTAGTGGTTAATGATAGTGGAGTTAATAATACTATAATCATACTAGTCATTATACTTGAAAGCCGCCAAATGGTTTTTTTCTTCTTCTAATAATTGTTGGAGGAAAAAGTGAAGTACTTAAAGAGAGATACTTGATTTAATTGAAAACCAAACCAAAAATGATGAGGTCTAATGTGGAGAAAAATGTTGGTTCCAATGCAAAGGACTTTGCCAACTTTGTGGAGAAGAAGCCAAATTTTATAAGTTGAAGGGGCGAGGGGCGGAGGGCGAGGGGGGAGGGGGTAGGGGGGAGGCAGGGGGCTCAAATATGATTTTGACAATACCTAATGATTTTGGTCGGCCTGTGGAGTGCACTATCAACTATGGGGGAGAGGGGATGCTCAATAGTAGTAGTTTTGATGCACTTTTACATTTGCATATTCTTTCTTTTGTACATGTAACACTATTTGCTTTTTCTTTTTGGTAATCTTATATATATATATATATATATATATATATATATATATATATATATATATAGAGTCCGGATCCAGTCCGGGATTCCGGACTCTATAAAATCCGGACCTTTATTTATTTTTTTTATTTTTGCTTTTTTTTTTTGAAACAACTAAAAAAAAAAAAAATTTATGGAATTGAAATTTTTTCATAATAAAGTGTTTTGGGCGTGATTTGGGTACGTATAACAAAATATGGTGGTACAGTCTGTGCAGACTGTACCACCACTTTTTAGTATAGGTATTCAAAACACACCCAAAACATTATATTATGAAAAAATTTCAGTTCCATAAAATATTAAATATTTTTTTTTAGTTGTTTTAAAAAAAAAAGCAAAAAAAAAAAAAAGGTCCGGATTTTAAGAAAATCCGGACTCCCGGACCGGATCCGTTGTGTGTGTGTATATATATATATATATATATATATATATATATATATATATATATATATATATCGGAGAGGATCTAAAGCGGACCAAATAAGCGGACCAAAGAACGGACCAAGGCAAAAACACGCGGGTTTCAGGGTCAACCCGCGGGTTGGTCCGACCCGGACCCTGAAACCCGCGTGTTTTTGCCTTGGTCCGTTCTTTGGTCCGCTTATTTGGTCCGCTTTAGATCCTCCCCGATATATATTTATATATATATATATATATATATATATATATATATATATATATATAGGGTCAGGATCAGGTAAGGGATCCCTTACTTTCTTAAAATGAGGGACTTTTTTTTTTTTGCTTTTTTTTAAAACAACTAAATTTTTTTTTTAATATTTTATGTAACTGAATTTTTTTCATAATACAGTGTTTTGGGTGTGATTTGGGTACGTATAACAAAACATGTATGTACAGTCTGGGCAGACTGTACCACCACTTTTTGGTATAGGTATTCAAAACAAGCCCAAAACATTGTATTATGGAAAAATTTCAGTTCCATAAAATATTAAACTTTTTTTTTAGTTGTTTTAAAAAAAAACAAAAAAAAAACAAAAAAAAAAGTCCCTTATTTTAAGAAAGTAAGGGATCCCTTACTTGATTATATATATATATATATATATATATATATATATATATATATATATTTGTCCGGTAACGTTTGTAATTTTTGCAGTGGTATAAAAAAGTAGAACGAAGTAATAAAACTCTAAATCACTCATTTGTTTACAAATTTAACAAAAAAATAATAAAATAATTATAAAATTTACCTTAACGAAATTACTCGATACTTTTATGGATTCAACTTGGCTAAGTGGATTGGGCTAGTACATTTTCTATTAACATAAGAAAAAATAATATATTTTGAAAATGTCTGGGTTAAATTTTTAGAATTCAGTTATTATTTTCTTTATTAAGAAAGAAACAACTTTTAGATTTTTCAATCGACTAATTTTTTTTTATCTTCAAAGCTTACAACATTTTCTAGTGGTAAAGAGATGAAAAACCATATAATAAAAGCAAGGGGAATATAGCTTATCCACGACACACTTGTAAACTCTCACAAGCTGATCTTTTCAATCTAACTACTCAAACTCAAAGTTTTTACGTGATCAAGAAAGAAGAAGAATATTAACCTCGTCTTATCAACGAAGGATTTTTTTTTCTTTGCTACATAAACATTTTTGTTATAGGAGTAGGCTGCCTACAACAGGGCAGTCACAGAACAGATTCATGTTAAGATATCACAAGTGAGTTGAAATCTTATATGAATAAATAATGAAAGAGTAAATGATTAATATACATGAATAGATTTAAGACCTAATGACTTAACCTTCTGGGTCAAGTTGTGTTCCGAACATGTATGTTAATACATTGTATACACGCACGCAACGCGCGAACTCCCTAGTTCTTCCCTAACAACTGTTATTAGACTCACGAAAGATTAATCCCCCGGCCTCTTCAAAAGATACGCGATTGTGGTTCGAAAATTAATTTCGGACAACCTCTTTAAAAAGACACGCGATGGTGGTGAATTCTCAATGAAGTGTTGGTACTTCCCTAAAGGCTCTCAATGTTGAATTCTCGTTGGGTTTAGCCGAGAATCGGTAAATGAGAATAGTTATATGAGAAATGGTGATCTACGACTATTAAAGAGAAAATATTCAATTCTTGATGAAAGTTGAATCTCAATGAACAAAAAGGACCGAAAATAGTTAGCCAAGAATTGGCGTGCGATGATTGAAGAGGAGGTGTTCAAGTTAAGATATTACAAGTGAGTTGGAGTCTCACATCAGATAAATAATAAAAGAATAATGGAGTAATATACGTGAATGAGCCTAAGACCTAATGGCTTAAGTTTTTGGGTCAAGTTGAGTTTCAAACATATATGTTGGTACATTGTGTACGCTCACGCGACGCACGGACTGGCTAGTTCTTAATTCCCTGATATTAAGAGCTTGCTTATTTTTGTGGTTTTCTTTTGTGAATTAAATGGAGGATGTAACGACTGAGAAAATCAGATAAATTGTAAAATAATTTTATTTAATTAAATAATGAATAAAATTATATTATATGTTATTATTATGTGTTAGGAAGGTGAAGGTTGTTCTATAACTTAATTGGGTCGGAATATCGTAGTATTTTGGCTACGTGAAGGAATTAAAGTGTTTGAATTTCCAAGACGAAAATAAAAGCTTTTTGAATTTTTTTTCGAAAAACACTATTCTTCAATTTCTGCTCGGGAATTATTGTTGAACTTTCGAGAAATACGTAACGATAGAATAATAAGGAAGGATGGAATATGTAATAATATTTCAGTTATGACAAACGCAGTTTTTCGCCTGCGTACTAAATTTAAGAATGTTAAGGAACATAAGGATTGGATGAATGATGATCGTATAATAGTGAGTATTATACGAAGTAATGAATACGAGTATGATACGAAGTATTATGCAAGTATATATGGAAGTTAGTATAACGTGTATAACGAAAGATTATAGGAACTAGTATACGTAAGGAATACGAGGATTTTACGTTAAACGCTTAAATCCTATTGTAATGGACTAATAGAATTAGTGTAGGATTTGTGTAGTAATTGGGCAAGCCCAAGTGCAAACTTGTTAAAGCCCAATAGTATGAAATGCAAACCCAACAATTAAGCCCAAAGTAATTAAACCTAAGCCCAAAATAAGAACTGGATCCGTGGATCGAACCGACTGGTCAACGGGTAAGAAAACCCATGGAAAAACCTATATGGGCCCCATAGGTGGGTCATGGTTGACCATGTGTGATGGCCAAGCAAAGGATAAGATGAGTGGTTAGCAAGAAAGGAATAGTAAGGAGGTGGAATTAAGGAGGTGGATGGCCTAAATGACCAAACTACCCTAACTTTGCAAATCCTATAAATAAGAGGCTTTGGATTTCATTTATGCTTTGTTCAAAATCACTAACATCCTAGATTATTGAGAGAAAAAGTAAGAAAAGCTAGTCTTTGATAATTTAAGAAGAAAGAAGAAG
Source organism: Panax notoginseng (assembly GCA_016801055.1). Taxonomy (NCBI): domain Eukaryota; kingdom Viridiplantae; phylum Streptophyta; class Magnoliopsida; order Apiales; family Araliaceae; genus Panax; species Panax notoginseng. Next base: position 91,830,060 of record CM029013.1, on the reverse strand, counting down.
AACCAAGCTAGAACTTCAAGGGTAAGAATCCTAGACAATTAATCTTCCATCTATTCAATTGTAGTTTGATAGAGAAGTGTTGATTAGTTGCACATGTATGATAAGAAATGATAAAGATGGCTAATCAATGGACTTAAACCTTAATAAGCCATGCACAAGTAATTCATACTTATTTAAGTGATGGACTAATAAAGAACTTGTAAGAATTGGTCATGTAAATGATTTAATGAAATATGTTTGGTTAGGACGTTAGAATAATGGAATGAATCCATTTTGAACGATGTAAAAATCTCAAGTAACGAAGTTATGACGGAATTTACGAGATTAGACGATAATCGTCGAAATTGTTAAATTCTTGGAATGAAAGTCAAAAGTTAGCATTGAACTCGAAAACGCTGGTTTTTGATGAAGATTAGTCTAAATTTGCATTTTAGAGTTGCGGACTCGAGAATGGTCAAATTTCGACTTAGAACGAAGAAACGAGCTTTGTAAGACCCCGATTTTTTTTAATAAAATTGAATTTCCTCTATTTATTATTTTGAAATAGTAAGGGTTGATTTGATTAATGTGGTTAGTTATGGGTAAAATGCGCAAATATCTTAAATAAGCAAGTGGTTATAAAATATTCATTGTTGTCGGGGAATATTCGTTTGGTCGTGGAATATTCTTGCTGTCGGGGAATATTCGTACGACGATGCAGCCTTTTGTGGGCCCCATAACGGAAAGAGATTGGATGAAGAAAATGACAATTATAAATTGTTTATAAATAACGGCGTAGTTGTTACCGTTAATACTGTTGGAATACCCGGTGGTTAAAACACAATAATACGCGCTGTTGCACAGTAGCACACGGTATTGCACCAATTATTGATTCTTACGTAAGAAGGCACTACTCAATAATTGTTACAGTAGTTACTGTTTAATATTTTATTTTATTAATTCAATAATTGTTGCGTTGATATTTTATATTACTATTGTTTTAATAATTGTCACTACATAGTATTTTCTATTATCGAAGCAATAATTCATATTATCTGAATAATATTATTAGATAACATTATTGACAATGTCTAGAAAGTTCTGTCTAAGGAGAGGGTTGGTCACCTAATTGCGCGCCAATAAGGAGAAATCCTAATTGTAAAGCCCCATCTTTCCTGAGAACTGCCTGGTTGTCAGTATTGTGATTCTGTAATATTATTTGTGAATAATTAATTATTGATTTATATGATGAGAAAAATATTGATTTTATGTGGATATAGAGATGGAGAAAATTTTTAATGTGACAATTGTTAAAAATTAATATTTTATCTTTTTCTGATAAAATAATTCATTTAAATATATTATTATATTTTAATAATATAATAATGGTGATATTTTTAAAATAAATGTGGGATATATAAGTATATGAGGAGAAAGAGTATTTTTATTGCATTAAATGATTAACATATGTTTTGTGTGTCGGTGGACCCCATTTCTTGACTGAAATTTGATTATAGCCTGTAAAATCGTCCGTATGTGGATTTCGGTCAATTTATGCTTGGAATTTGGAAAAACTTTCTTCTGCAAAGTTGTAGAGAATTGAATTTCCTATATAAAGTTACAAGATTCAAATTTTCTGATAAAAGGGCTATTTATTTTGAATTATTAAAGTTTCGTAGTTTCGAAATAATTGATTTTTAGAAGTTTTATTTATGTTTTAAAAGAAAAAATTTTTTAAATGTTTGTGGACATCTTTAACATGTGTTAGATGGCTGAAATCAGATTTCTAAGTGGGCTTAGGAATTTGTTTTATATATAATATTATTATATTAAATTTTCTGCTTTGGTGTTCTAAGCATTTTTTCTATAAATAGGGTGCTTATGTTAGAATTGAAAATTACACCAGAAACTGAAATCTTCTCTCTCTTTCTCTCTCGATATATTGAGCATATTCTTGTGAGTATTTTGATACTTTGAGTGTTGTTATACGGTGCAAGTTCCCTTCAGCACTATATCTAGTATTCCAGTCAGAAGTACTGTCTTTTCGAGGTAAGGGATGTTATTTTTTTATCAATGATATTATTTCTTTCAATATCATTATACCGGAATATTGATAATATTTTTCTTGTGAAATTCTTATCTTTTCATGTCGGGGTTACTATTCATGAGTTACTATTCACGAGTTACTATTCACGAGTTACTATTCATGAATTACTATTCACGAGTTACTATTCACGAGTACTATTCACGAAGCATGATGATTTTTTTTCTTGGACCTTTTAGTGTCGAGGTTACTATTCACGTATACGGCACTATTCACGTATACGACACTATTCACAAATACGACACTATTAACAGAAAAATTAAATTTTCTTTTCTGTGTTCAAGATATCTATTATGGATACTAGCTTTGATTGTATCCATGTTTTGATCATTCTTGAATTTTACTTCGCTATGATTATTTATAAAGTATTTTTGAACTCGGATTGTTTGAAATATGAATCCTTAATATTTTTTCTTTTGTTTCACTGAATTCGTTTTCTTTAAAAGATTTTTCATCATCCTCAGTCCTAAATGATGATATAACTGAATATCTTTGGCTTGTAGTGCAAAGATTAATGATTTTATGATGAATATCTTTGGTCCGTAGTGCAAAGATGAACAGGTGTTGAGATGAACATGACCGACTGATTAATATCTTTGGCCTGTAGTGCAAAAATGACTATTTGATTCAAGATGTATATTGATTGATGTTACAAGGATAAAATATCGATGATGGACTTTTAAATTCATAGATGATAGTAGATGATTTTTTCCTGTTGAGGACTAACGATAATTTGTTTTATATTATCTTAGTCATAATATTCTTTACTGGACTAGTTGAGCTCACCATTTTCTTTTTTGTTCCATTTTTCTTCTCAGGAGACGAGAATGTAGCGGGTACTAGTCGGGGTATGGAATGATGGTTCAAGATAATTATTTTAGTAGTCCTCACTATTTTGTAAGATAGTGTATCAATAAGTATAATGAAGACTTATTTGAGTATGAATACTGTCTAGATGACAATATTTGTATTTAAACTCACAGTATATGTGTTGTCGTATTTTGCACGATAATTGTAATAATAAAGTTGTAGTTATTTTCTGTACCATGTATTTGGCGACTCAAAATGGGTTGGGTGGAATGGACCTATTTTGGGGGCGTCACAAGCTTTGAACATTCACGAATGTTTAACGAACGCGTAATAACGAACTAATCGGTGAATTCTGAGTTAAAAGATTCGAAAATGAAATATTTTCTAATGATGTCGTAGAACATGTGATTTGTGAGCTAACAACTTTTGAACGAGCCAATTCGGACTTATAACGATTAAGTTATGAGCCTGGGAAGTTCACATAAGAAATTATCTGTCAAAATTCTCTGAGCCTCAGGGCCGACGCTGCAGCGTGACCCAAAAAGGGAAAGCCAGCACCGCAGTGCTAGGCCAGACCCCAACCTACTGACAAGTGGCGCCGCAGCTCGGCCACTATATAATACTTTGGCGCCGCAGCGCCGAGACTGGTCATTGCACACTGAAGAGTGATGCCGCAGCACGACACAGAGAGGAAATGTTGGCGCCGCAGCGCCAAGGTTGAGCAACATGTACTGGAAACTCGCACCGCAACACTAGTTGTATATAGCAAGCTGGCTCCGCAGCGCCAGCAGTAGAAAATGACCAGTAAAGAATGTTTAATTATATAAAGAAGGAAGAAATTAATTAGTAATGAATGGTATACTTAATTGACTTGAAGTAACAACAACAAGGAATGTTTAAAACCTTAAGAATGATGACTAAAGGCTGACTAAAGATTTCTTAAACGTAAATACAATGTAATACGATAAACCGTAACGAATGTTAAACAATCTAAGGCATGATTAGATTGAGAAAAAGGGTAAAATATATTAGTAAACATACTTGATTATATATGACCTAATGTGGTATGTTATGTGATCATGTATTGTAGAATTCTTAAAGACACAAAGGAAAAGTATAATAACTGTAGAAGACGCTAAAGGCAAGTATTCTGACCCTTGTCTATATTCCTTTGGACAAGTGTTGTAATTCATGTATTTTACGCATGACTTGACGTATAATGAAGTCGAAGCCAATTCCTTTGGCTTGACTAATGTGTTTTGTGGATTTTCTTATAAATCTATCAAACTATTGTCAATGTTGCTATCTTTTGCCAAACTGTTTTGGTATTGATTTCAAAGAAAGATTGAGTATGATAAACAAATGTTTTGTCGTCAAACGACAGGCACGTGAGGTTGCCAAACCTTAAACGTACATACGTTTAAAGAAAGTAATGTTGTACAATATAGAGTACTATATGCTGATCACCTAGGCGTGCTCGTAAGATATATCGGACTTACGGACTTGGTGCCGGGTTGTCCTTTCCAAAGAAAGAATGAAATGCTCAAGGTGTTAGACCTAAATTATGTTTAATGAATGTTGTTCATTGTGAAACGTTTTAAAGAAAAGAGAAGTGCTATTTTGAATTATCGATAGTACTTCATAACTATTGATTCAGTTATTGAAGATATACGATTTATATGATTCAAGCCTCTTGTTTAATTGAAATTGTCATACATGATGAGCTAGTTATGCTCACTCTTGCTTGAACCATATGAATGCAGCTAAGACAGAACGGACTGAAGGATCCGGTAAAGATAAAGGAAAGGCTAAGCCGAACCAATAGGTTGCCTTTGTAATAGTATAGGATGAATGTTGTTATTATTTGATATTATGACAATGAATCTATGTAATAGTTATAAAGTACCTGGGAATGGAAATATTATTTTGGAATATATAGAAGACATTTTCACTCTTTTGAGGTATTTTAATTGAATGAATGTGTGAATAGTAGCACCATCTGCCGGGTTGGAAGATACCCGAATTTGGGAGCGTCACAGAGGATTGGACAACAAGTTGCATGATTAAACTCAAGGCTTCAAATTATGCAATTTGAAAGCCAAGAATGAAGGATTTACTTTACTATAAGGATTTGTACGAGCCACTTGAGAATGAAAGAGTTAAGCCTACCAAGAAGAGTGACACGCAGTGGAACAAGATGAACAACAAGATGTTAGGTTTGTAATATCCATGAATATGTAACAAATTACATACATAGAGCGGAACCGTGAAAAAAATAGAGTTTTAAAATTTATTACAAACCAATTATTCAGATCATCCTTTATGCGCAATTATTAATTAAACGGAAGAAGAAGATTAGATTCATACCCTTGTATAACCGTGCTTCCACAGGTACGAGTTCATCTCCAATTCTTTTGCGTTCCCCTTGAATCCACCGGGTTTGATTCTTTCCTTTGATCAACGTTAGATACCTAAGTTTTTGGCCTCTAGAGGTGATCCACCAAGGAAGAACAAATATTTGAGAAGATGGGTGTTTGACAAAACCCTAATTCTATCTCTATAAAATATTGTGTACTCTCCCAACTCTTGGAATTGTCATTAGCCTTAAATCAAAATAAGACTCCACTTATTTATAGATGTAAGCAACCTTCCTAAACAATTTAGGAATATGATTTTATTTTAATTAATTAAGCTCCTTTAATTAATCATGCTTCCTAATCTTATTAGGAGTAATTAATTAAACTCTTTTAATTAATTAGTCTCTTTATCTTATTAGGAATATATGAGAGTACCTTTTATTAATTAGTTCTCAAACTCCTTTAGAAATTAAATAATAATAATAATAGTAATAATAATAATAAGACTCCTCTTATTAATTTATATTTAATATTTCTAAAATATTAAATAATAATAAGCTATTTAATTTATTCTATCACCATAGACTAAATTAAATATACTTAACTTATTATTATGATTATGCTATTTATTTCTTAAATAAATATTTTTCCTTTTATGGTGCGATTCTTTAAGTTCTCCATATTAAATCGGTTGTAAATAAATCAATTAAAATAATTTTAATCTTATTTAAATAAATAAATCAAAATATTAATTTATTTAAATAAATAACATCTATTCTACAATAAGAATAAGCATCCTTAGCGATCAACGTCTTTTTCAGATAATATAGATTTTAACATTAATCATAAAAAAACTTTGAGTAAATAGTTATCGTACAATTCAATCCTTCCACCATACAATGTCCCAATTAAATATAAGATACGTAATTACTGTCAAGTCTTATTTTATTTAATTATATGTATTTCAATTCTTAAATGCACAAATCTAAATAATACAAATTAGAAACTCCTTTCTAATTTCATTCTACCTTGGCCAAAGACTACTGGGTTGTCATTTATCGAATCACATAGGACATTCTCTTCTTTTACTAGAAGCGGTAGATTCTTTGTTGATCATTCATTATCTCTATGTACAACTTATTACACTCAAACATACCCTTTGATATACCCTAAGGGTCTTAAGGGACATGTCAAATTATAACTCATCATACACAAAATACTATGATGATCTCAAGTCTAAGGATCACTTGTACTACTATCACTACAAAAATTCCTATTGACAGACAAGTAAAACTCCATTAGGCATTCCTTATAGCGAGCCACGTTCAGTGAACTTATTCTCCAATAAGCACCTACATAATTGTTTTAGTATCTCCACACAAATGATTTTGAGATCAATTATCCTTATCCAATAAGCAAGCAATGTATGTACCAATCTATCTCGATTCACTAATCCCCTTTTCAGTAATCCAACGATTGGGAACAATTTTAGTTTGAGAGCTATCTAAGAATTTAGATCTCATTAGCATTATCATCATCATGATTCTAAAAGTATTGCTGGAAACTATGAGTTTATCACATTATAAAACAACACCATGTAGATAAATTAAAAGCATTTAATTAAGCAATTATTTTATTAATAAATAAATAAAATTGCTACAAAGTATATGCTTTGTCATCAAATATTATTAGCTTGTATGCATACTATTTAACAAGAGTGACACGCAGGGGAACAAGACGAACATGAAGACTATTTATCTGATTAGATCGTGAATTGATCAAAGTGTGTTTCATCATGTTGGCATGGAAACTAAAACCTCTTGCTCTTTGACAGAAATTAGAGTCCATATACGAAAAGAAGACCGTACAAAATAAAGTTTTCTTGATTAGAAAGTTTGTGAATTCTAAGTTCAAGGATGAAAACTCTGTTGCAAAATACTTAAGTAACTTTCAGAATTTGATAAATTAGTTAAGTACGATAAAAATGATTATTGATGATGAGATGCAGGCTTTATTGTTCTTGAGCTTTTTGCCTGATAGATGGGAGACGTTAATTGTGTCATTATGTAACTCTGCTCCCAATGGTATGTTGACTATAGATACAGTCAAGTATAGTTTGTTCAATGAAAAACATAGGCGAAGAGATACAATAGTAACTAGTGCTAAGTCACAAGTTTTTGTCGCGCAAAGTAAGAGCAGAAAATAAAGGGGGGAGCTTTCCTGAAGATGAAAAAATCTAAGGGAAAGTCAAGAGATAGAAAAGAAGTAATTTATTTTCACTGCTAGAAACCAGGTCGCATAAGGCGAGAGTGCATATTTTTAAAAAAGGAGCACTCTAAGGAAAAAGATGAGGATAAGGACTTGATTGTATATTTATTCGAAGTTGATGTAACCATTGTTTGTGATGGTAAACCTAAGTTTCATGTTAATGATTGGTGATTGATTCATGTGCTTCATTCCATGGTACTTCGCATGGTGAGATCGTCACATCTTACACTAGTGGTGATTTTTGGCTATGTACGGATGGAAAACAGAAGTGCATCCAAGATTAACAACATTGAAGATATTTGTTTAGAGACTAACAGTGGTTGCAGGTTGATACTTAGAGAAGTCAAACATATCCCAGATATCTGCCTTAATTTGATCTCTATTGGTAAACTTGATGAGAATAATTATAACAATTTCTTTGGTGAAGGTCAATGGAAGCTCACTAAAGAGACTCTAGTGGTGATTAGAGGTAAGAAAGTAGACACTCTTTACACGATACAGGCGCATATGAGAGGTGTTGAAGATGGAGGAGTTAGGCGAAAAAAGATGTGGTACAAAGCCATGCGAGATAGGAGAAAAGCCTTGCATAAGAACCATGAGAGGAAAGCTATTCGCTTTAAATGGATACTAAAAGTGAAAAAAGAAAGTGATAGCTTGTAGCTAGGGTACAAAGCGGTTGTGAAAGAATTTGATAAAAAAGGATTGTTAAGTTTGAGTTTGATCTTCCTATCGAGAAGAACCAAGCCGATGAGATGAAGCTGAATGTAAGACCCCAAATTATTAATAAATGAAATTTAAATTTCCTCTATTTATTATTTTGAAATAGTAAGGGTTAAATTGATTAATGAGGTTAGTTATGGGTAAAATGTGCAAATATTTCAAATAAGTAAGTGGTCATAAAATATTCATTGTTGTCGGAGAATATTCGTTTGGTCGTAGAATATTCTTGTTGTCGGGGAATAATCGTACGACGACGCAGCCTTGTGTGGGCCCCATAATAAAAAGCGATTGGATGAAGAAAACGACAAAAAATAAGTTGTTTATAAATAACGGCGTAGTTGTTACCGTTAACACTGTTGGAATAACCGGTGGTTAAAATACAGTAATACGCATTGTTGAACAGTAGCACACGGTATTGCACCAATTATTAATTTTTGCGTAAGAAGGAATTACTCAATAATTATTACAGTAATTACTGTTCAGTATTTTATTTTATTGATTCAATAATTGCTGCGTTGATATTTTATATTACTGTTGTTTTAATAATTGTCACTACACAATATTTTCTATTATCGGAGCAATAATTCATATTATCTGAATAATATTATTAGATAACATTATTGGCAATATCTAGAAAGTTATGTCTAAGGAGAGGTTTGGTCATCTAATTGCACGCCAATAAGGAGATATCCTTATTGGAAAGCCCCCTCTTTCTTGGGAACTGCCTGGTTGTCAGTATTGTGATTCTATAATATTATTTGTGAATAATTAATTATTGATTTATATGATGAGGAAAATATTGATTTTATGTGGATATAGATGGAGAAAATTTTTAATGTGATAATTGTTGAAAATTAATATTTTATCTTTTTCTGATAAAATAATTCATTTAAATATATTATTTTAGTAATATATTAATGGTGATATTTTTACAATGAATGTGGGATATATGAGTATATGAGGAGGAAGAGTATTTTGTGATATTAAATGATTAACACATATTTTGTGTGTCGGTGGACCCTAATAACTGACTAAAATTTGATTATAGCCTGTAAAATCGTCCGTTTATGGATTTCGGTCAATTTCTGTTTGGAATTTGGAAAAACTTTCTTCTACAAAGTTGTAGATAATGGAATTTCCTATGGAAAGACATGAGTTTCGAATTTTTCTGACAAAGGGGCTATTTATTATGAATTATTGAAGTTTCGAAGCTCCGAAATAATTAATTTTTAGAAGTTTAAAATATTTTAAATAACAAAAACGTTTTTTTCATTATGGTGTGTTACACATGTGTGTTGAATGAGCTGAATTCAGTTCTTGGAAGGTTGGCGTAGGAAAATTTAATTTATATATTAATATTATATTAAATTTTCTGCTTTGGTGTTCTAAGCATTTTTCTATAAATAGGGTGCTTAGGTTAGAATTGAAAATCACACCAGAAACTACAGATTTCTCTCTCTTTCTCTCTCTATAATATCGATCGTATTTTGTAAGTATTTTTATACTTTGAATATTGCTATACGGTGCAAGTTTCTTTCAGCACTATATCCGGTAGTCCAGCCAGAAATACTATTCTTTCGAGGTAAGGGATATTATTTTATTCAAAAATGATATTATTTCTTCAATATCATTATATTGGTTGAGAATTTTTATCAAATTTGGAACTTTTCATGTCGGGGTTACTATTCATGAGTTACTATTCACGAGTTACTATTCACCAAAAAATAAATTTTTTTTTTCGTCCAAAATATCTATTCTGGATACTAGCTTTGATTGTATCCATGTTTTGATCATTCTTAAATTTTACTCCACTATGATTGTTTATGAGGTGTTTTTGGACATGGATAAACTATAATACGAATCCCTAATATTTGTTCTTTTGCTTCACTGGATTCGTTTTCTTTAAAATATTTTTCATCATCCTCAGTCCTAATTGATGATATTAATGAATATCTTTGGCCTGTAGTGCAAAGATGAATGATTTCTGATGAATATCTTTGGCCCGTAGTGCAAAGATGAACAGGTGTTGAGATGAACATGACCAACTGATGAATATCTTTAGTTTGTAGTGCAAAGATGATTATTGATTGATGTTACAGGGATAAAATATTGATGATGGACTTTTAAATTCATAGATAATAGTAGATTTCATTCTCTACGTAACTCTTCTATGAATTATTATTTTCCGCTGCGAATATTGATTTAAAACTTGTTGTCTATTGTATTCTATTAGATTTTTTCCCTGTTGAAGACTAACGATAATTTGTTCTGTATTATCTTAGTCATAATATTCTTTACTTGGCTAGTTGAGCTCACCCTTTTCCTTTTTGTTCCATTTTTCTCAGGAGGCGAGAATGTAGCGAGTACTAGTCGGGGTATGGAATGATGGTTCTAGAAGTTATTTTAGTAGTCCTCACCATTTTTGTGAAATAATGTATCAATAATTATAATGAGGACTTATTTGAGTGTGGATATTGTCTAGATGACAATATTTGTATTTAAACTCACAGTTCTTGTGTTGTAATAGTAAAGATGTAGTTATTTCTGTACCATGTATTTTGGCGACTCAGAATGGGTGTTGTATACCTATTTTGGGGGCGTCACACTGAACATGAACAAAATTGAAAATTCCAAGAAGCTTGAATTGAGCTAAGAATTCGTTAGAATTAACTCCGAGTGAGGAGTTGTGGTTGGTGATTCCTCATCTCATAGGTTCGGAGGGGGAGATTGTTGGGTGTGAGTCCTCACCCATGAAAGGAATCCAAGTTGAAAAAAGATTTATGTGTTAGATTAGTCGGTGACCAAGAAAGGAGATGTGATCCCTAATTTGATTAGGAGAATAAATTGTTTATAATGCATAATAGGAATGAATTAGGAAGAAAACTATAAATAAGGCTATAAGAGATCTTATTTTTTATATGAGAGAAACTCGGTAGCAAGAAGATGCCAGAGGTACAGAAAAAATAAATTGAAAGGATTACAGTTTGTTGCTCGTGGGTATCCGCCACCTTTTTCGTTCAATTGAAAGCTTGGAGACTTTATTGCTTGAAGTATTTTTAGGTGGTGAAGTTAATTAGGTTTCTTAAACTAATTAAAGGTAAATTTGTAATCTCTCAATTTATTGTGTAATCTCAAGTTTTAGGACGTAATACTTAGGATGATTATTGTAAGTCCATTATTAGTGATATAGTGGAGATTTAGAGTTCAATATGTGATTTTTCCCTTTATAAACTTTTCACGTTAAATATTGTGTCTTGTTTGTGGATGTTTATTTGTTATTTTTGTTCTCAATATTAAGTTTGTTAATTTCCTATTTAATAGCACAAATAGAAAAAAAGTCTAAGATTGAGATTATTTTGGACGCACTTTTCTCAACCACACATGACCTAAACGAAAGTCACTTATTGTTGAACCAATCCTTAGGGGCATCGGTGCTTAACTACTTGCAACAATCATCCATCTTTTTTGGAGGGATACTTTTGTGCATACCACACATTAGCTTCGTCTAGCTATATTTGTTTGCAAAAATGATGAGTGTGATAATTGTTATCCCAAAAAATTAATTATATATACTAATTATATAAACAGAATTAGAAGATAAACAATTTTATAAAAAATGACTTACTAGATATAATTGACAAACTTTTAAAACCAAGTCAACTGTTGGACAGTCTCTCCTTAAAGCAGATTTCGTCCCCGCTATCGGTGCTTACGGATGGAACAATGGATGTCTACTTCCCATGATAAAATGGCCTTTAACTCTCACAAGAAGCACTTCAATGGAAGAGTTCCACGAACCAACAAAATTTAAATACTCTTTATAACTTTTTAATGAATGAAGAATGGATGTAATTTTTAAGAACTTGAGAAGGATAGAAGTTGAAGTTGAAGTGATTGTTTTGGGTAGAATTGGAACCTATTTATAGATTTCCAATTAAATACCCCTTTGAAGATATACATCCTTTTAAAATGTTACATCCTTTTGAAATGTTACATCCCTTTGAAAGGTTACATCCATTTGAAAGGTTACATCCATTTGAAAAGATATGAACCAAAGGTCACACATATTGGTTTTATTTTAGATAAAATTCTCATTCATTTATATATATATATATATATATATATATATATATATATATATATATACAACAATCCCCCACATGAATGAAATTTGGGTAAATTAATGCAAATGAATATGCAGACAGACTTGCAGAGAGTATCAATGAACAAAAAATACTGAATTAGTGAAGGTAGCTTGTGGTCTTGAACCTTTCCTAGTGAAACACTATCGGATTTACTGGCCAATCAGTGAACGTGATGTCTTGAACTGTTCAACCTTTTAGTGTAAACCGAGATAATAGAATTCATACAGTATTTTTTAATTAATTTTATTGGTTCTCATTATTGTGTCCATTTTGGCCTTGGACACCTCCTGGTTTCATGAGTGTGTTAGAGAATTTAGCCTTCGTCATTCTCATAGAAGTGGCCCCCTTCTCACTCACATAGGTAATTTCTATAAAGAGTGTCATGCTAATACTCCACTTGACATTTTTATATTCAAGCTATAGAAATTATTAAAAATAAAGTTTATCCTATTTCATTCGGCTGTTTATGCACTGTATCATCATAGAAATGGAAAGAAATATTTATCTTCTCAGTGCTTACTAGATCACACATAATTAGGTTATCCCTTTTAACCTATTTCTTGGGATCTCTTATCATTTAGGTTGGGTTTCCATTATGACAACTCTTTAGGATTTTACAGGTTTTAAACCCATTCCCCTTGATGAACTTTTCATTTGCTCTCTAGGTATACCTTTCGTTAGTGGATCCGTAATATTATCCTTTGACTTCACATAGTCAATAGATATTATACTATTTGAGAGTAATTGCTTAACAGTTTCATGTCGTCGACGTATATGTCTAGACTTACCGTTATAATTACTATTTTGTGCCCTACCAATCACTGATTGAATATCACAATGAATAATGATTGGTGGCACTGGTTTATGCCAAATTGGAATATCTTCCAAAAAATTACGAAGCCATTCTGCTTCTTCTCTTGCTTTATCTAAAGCAATAAATTCAGATTTCATAGTGGATCTTGCAATACATGTTTGCTTAAAGGATTTCCATGATACAGTTCACCTCCCAGAGTAAACACATATCCACTTGTGGATTTAGTATTATGGGAGTCAGATATCTATTTTGCATCACTATATCCTTCAAGTATAGCTAGATATCTTGTATAATGCAATCCGTCAGTTAAAGTGTATCTTAGATATCTAAATACCCTTACTACAGCCTTCCAATGTTCTTTTCCAGGATTACTGGTATATCGACTTAGCTTACTTATTGAGTATGCTATGTCTGGTCGAGTGCAGTTTGATAAATTCATTAAACTGCCTATTATAAGAGAATATTCCAATTGGGATATACTTTCACCACGATTAGTAGTGAGATGAAGTGTTGGATCAACATGTGTTCTTACTGGACTTTTCTCATATTTATTATACTTTGCAAGTATTTTTTCAATATAATGAGATTGAGACATAATAAGTCCATTAGATATTCTGAAAATCTTGATTCCTAGAATAACATCTGCTAGGCCCATGTCTTTCTTTTCAAACTTGCTAATTAACATTTGTTTGGTAGCTTTAGTAACATCATTATTACTATCAATGATTAGCATATCATCCACATATAGACTAACTATTACATATCCCTTTGAGTGTTTTTGACATATATACATTTGTCACAATCATTTATTTTGAAATTATTTGATATCACATGTGACGCCCTCAAAATAGGTATACATCACCCATTCTGAGTCTTCAAATACATGATACAGAACTTAAATACAAACTTCATTTATACAATACGACAAAATGTAGCTGAGAGTTTTTAACACGGATATTGTCTCGTAAACAGTATCCAAACTCAAATAAAATCTTTATTACAATTATTATCACACTATTTTATAAAATAGTGAGGACTACTACAGCCACCATCTCGGACCGTCACTCCATTTCTCGACTAGTCCCGGCTAAGTTCTCATTTCCTGAAGAAAATAATGAAAGCAAAAGGGTGAGCTCAACTAGCCAGTAAGAAATATTATGACTAAGATAATGCAGAATAAATTATTGTTAGCCTTCAACAGTGCTAAACTTATAGAATACAATAAACAACAAGTTTAATTGCAGCGGAACAAGCAATCCATTAGAAGAGTCAAGTAGAGCATGTTATCTACTATCTTCTATGATTTAAAAAGTTTATCATCAATCTTATCGCTGAGACTCAGCTCAATAAATAATCCACATCACTGAATTATCTATGTACTACGGGCCAAGGATATTCATTAGTATCACATCCACGAATTATCCATGCACTACGGGTCAAGGATATTCGTGTTATTACCAATGGTCATGATCATGCCAACTACTGTCCATCAATGCACTACGGGCCAATGATGACTTTTACCACATCATTTGTAACATTACAGGTCATGATTATACCGAATAATTTGTGACTATAATCATACCAATTAACAGTCCATCTATGCACTACAGGCCAAAGATGACTTTTATCACAATATAAGCATGAGGATGATGACAATGATATAAAAATTCAATTAAATGAGAGAAAGAATAAATTTTAAAGATTTATAATTAAATTTATTCATAATTCAGTAATATCCAAATTGTCAATATGATACTACTTTGTGGAGTAAAATTCAAGAATAATATTGTATCAAAAATAATTTGGACATAAAAGAAATTAATTTTTATCATGAAAAGTACCCCGGGTGAATAGTACCCCGGTATGAAAAGATTAAAAATTATCAACAATGTTCAGAATAATATTTTCGTGAAAAGATACTAGATGAAGCGCAAATTTCAAGGATATTCTACTAATTTTATGGAGTATAGAAGCAATAATTTAACAAAATGAGTGTAGAATTCGGAATCTAAAACGAAATAATATTACTTACATACTACAGAGTATGGAAGAAAAATAATATCACTTACCTTAAAAAGAAAGTACTTCTGACTGGTAGGGCGGGGATATTCTTGAAGAAAATTTATACTGTTTTCTACGCTCAAAGCTTGCTTAAACTCTAAAGAAATACGCTTAATATTATAAAAGAAGAATTTTTTGATTCTGATGTGATTTTCAAATCTAAACTAAGAATCCTATTTATAAGAGATTGGAAGGATACTATTTAGAAAAAAATCATGGACTGCACAATGGTTACATTCACGGGCACGCAATATCGACTGAAAATTTTTTGATTTTACTATGCAAATACTATGCAGATACTATGCATAATAAAATAAAATATAATATATTCTATTTTTCATAAAAAATAAAATTATATATATATATATATATATCACATAACACCACCACCCGTGACACCAATAATCCCCCCCGGTGACCCACTTTATATATATATATATATATATATATATATATATATATATATATATATATAAAATAAAATTGAAATAACTTTTTCCCGACAGTTTTAAAAAATGGGTAAGTGGGAGGTCCATATAATAAGTCAAATTTACAACAAATACTCATAAAAATCTCCTCAATATTTTTAACAATATTTATTCATCAATAATATAACTTGCAATATTAACAACCAGATCATTCCCAGGAAAGAGGGGGCTTTTCGATAAAAATTTCTCCCTATTGGTGCGCAATTAGGTGACCAAACCCCTTTTCTCGACAGAACTTTTTAGACATTGTCAATAATGTAAATAATAATATGAATAACTTGTCATCTCAATTATTGATTTAATAATATAAAATATTATGACAATAATTGATTTGATAACATGAGATACTATACAGCAATTACTGTAGTAATAATTGAGTATAACTGAGTGACCTCTCACGTAAACATCAATAATCAATACCGTGTGCTACTATGCAACCACGCGTATTACTGTACTTTTATTGTAAGACCCCAACTTTTTATAAATAAAATTAAATTTTCTCTAATTATTATTTTGAATAATAAGGTGTTAATTTGATATAATGCTTTAGTTATGGGTGAAATGTATAAATTTTGCAAAATAAGCAAGTTGTTATAAAATATCCATTATTACGGGGGAATATTTGTTTGGTCGTGGAATATTCTTATTGTCGGAAAATATTTGTATGATGGCGCAACCATTTGTGGGCCCCATAACAGAAAACAGTCGGATGAAAAAAACGACAAGTTTGAGTTTTTTACAAATAACGACGTAGTTGTTAATGTTAACACTGTTGGAATACCCGGTGGTTAAAGTACAGTAATACGCGTGGTTGCACAGTAGCACACGATATTGCACAATATTTTTGGATTATTGATTCTTACGTAAGAAGGCACTACTCAATAATTATTACAGTAATTATTATTCAATATTTTATTTTATTGATTCAATAATTTTTACTTTGATATTTTATATTATTGTTGTTTTAATAATTGTCACTGAACAGTATTTTCCATTATCAGATCAATAATTCATATTATTTATTACTAGATATCATTATTGGCAATGTCTAAGGAAGTTCTGTCTAGAAAAAGGGTTTGGTCACCTAATTGCGCGCCAGTAAGGAGAAATTCTTATCGGAAAACCCCTCTTTCCTGGGAATGACCTGATTTTCATTATTGTGATTCTATAATATTATTTGTGAATAATTAATTATTGATTTATATGATAAGAAAATATTTATTTTATGTGGATATAAATGAAGAAATTAATGCTGAGGTATTTTATCAGTATTTTGTCAGAATGAAGGTATTAAAAATCATCCGTATGTGAATTTCGGTTATTTTTCTGTTTGGAATTTAGAAAATTTTTTTCTACAAAGTTGTAGAGAATTCAATTTCCTATTGATTAGATATAAAATTCGTATTTTTTAGATAAAATGGCTATTTATTATGAATTATTGAAGTTTTTAAATATTGTTTAAATTTAAAACATTTTTAGAAATTTTCTAGAATGGGTGGGCCCTACTCTTGTCCTCATTGGTGTGCTGAGAATTTTTTTAATGGTGGTGTGCGTGAATAGCAGCAGGTAAAGCCATCAGGTAGCAGGTTAAGTCTGCTTTGGCGTTCTAGCATTTTCTCTCTCTATAATATCGAGTGTATTTTTATAAGTATTTAGATACTTTGAGAGTTGTTAAGCAGTGCAAGTTTTTTTCAGCGTTATATCCAATAGTTCAGCCAGAAGTACTATTCTTTTGAGGTAAGAGATGTTATTTTCTTCGTAAATGATGTTACTTCGTTCAATATCATTATGTCGAAATATTGGTATGAATTTTATTATGAAATTTTTACCTTTTTATATCAAGGTTACTATTCACATAAACAATACTATTCACGTATACGACACTATTCATGAATACGGTACTATTCACGAGTACTATTCACGAAGTATGATTTTTGTTGTGAAATTTCTACCTTTTCGTGTCGGAATTACTATTCACGTATACGACACTATTCACAAATACGACACTATTCACAGAAAAATTAAAATTTTTTTTCTTTGTCCAAGTTGTCTATTATGGTTACTATCTTTGATTGTATCTATGTTTTAATCTCCATTCTTGAATTTTGCTCCAAATTGATTATTATAGAGTATTTTTGAACTTGGATAAACTGAAGTACGAATCCATAATCTTTGTTCTTTTTATCTCACTGGATTTATTTTCTTTAAGATATTTTTCATCATCCTCAGTCCTAAACGATGATATAACTGAATATCTTTGGCATATAGTGCAAAGATGAATGATTACCTGATGAATATCTTTGGCCCGTAGTGTAAAGATGGACAGGTGTTGAGATGAACATGACAAACTGGTGATACAAATGAATATGTTTGGTCGTAGTTCAAAGATGAATATTTGGTTCAAGATGTATATTGATTGATGTTACAGGGATAAAATATTGATGATGGACTTTTAAATCATAGAAGATAGTAGACTTCATTATCTACTTTACTCATCTAATGAATTGTTATTTTCGTTGTAAATATTGATCTAAAACTGGTTGTCTGTGATAACCCGGGATTTCGAATAATCAAAATTTTTCGAATACTTTTATTTATTTATTTAATATTGACATTGACTTTTAATATTGTACTGAGTATATGTGATACGAGTCTCGAGAATTGGTCAATTTGTGTATTGACTAATAAATTTAGAGTAGAGTTGTGCTTAACAGCTTTAGAAACCCTAACCATAATTTCTGGATAGGGATTCGATAGAAAATATAATTAAAATAATTATATTAATGAGTACGTGTTTGTACTGTTTAGAATTTTGATCAATGATTGATCAGATAAGGTTTAAAATTTATAAACTCTAAGAAGAGATTAGAAATCCTAATCTCAGATTTAGAAAACCTAACGTATAGTTAGAAACCCTAATTGAAAGCCGAGAAACCCTAATTTCATATTCGAGAATCCTAAAACCCTAATCTTAATTAGTAAGCTTAATATGTTTAGTAAATGTTAATATGATTAAGAAACCCTAATTGTAATTTAGAAATTTTAATTTTTAATTTTTCTAATTAAAAACCCTAATTAGAAATTTTTAGAAATTAAATATTTAAAACCTAAGGGTTAGAACCTTAGGGTTAAACCCTAAGGGTGTGATAAATTCCATGTATGTCATAAAAAATATAATGCTAAAGACCAAAATGCCACTACAAAAAAATGGGGCTTCAGCAATAACTGATTTTCGTTGCTAAAGGTGCTAAATTTCGTTGCTAAAGGGTTTTGGCAACGACTTTACTGTCGTTGCATCTTTCGTTGCGCAATGAGCGTTGCTAATTGTTTCGTAACGAATGTATTTTTTTCGTTACCAAAAGTAATACATTTTGCAACGAAATTTGACTTTCGTACAGAGACATCGATCCTTTAGCAACAAAATGTATTGTTGCAGAATAATAAAAATTTCGTTGCTAAAAATCCCATTTCGTTGCAAAAGCCTGCTAATTGGCAACGAAATGAACTATTTTTTTTTGCAACGACCATGCATTTTCGTTGCAAATGACACCATTTTGCAACGAAATTTTTCGTTGTAGTAGATTATGAAAATTGTTGCCTATGCTTGCTTTCGTTGCGGAATGTAAACTTTTTAGCAACGATTTTCGTTGCTGATTATATTATTTGGCAACGACATTATGCTAAATTAACAACGAAAATGTTTGTTGCTGGTTATTTTTCAATAGCAACGAAATTCATCGATTAGCAACAACATTATATGTTGCTGTTTCTTTATATGTGCAACAAAAGTTGATATAATTTGCAACGATAAAAAATATTGCCTTTTATTTTAGTATTAGCAACAATATCCTCTCCGTTGTTATTAGGTTAATTTTTCGTTGCCAAATATTATATTTTTAATACCATTAGCAACGAAAATTTGTTGCTAAATATATAAAAATTGTTATATTAAAACTTGTTTAATGCTTTGATAACAAATTATATTGTTACCAAATCAAAATTTGACATTCTTTTTGTGTACCTGACTGGCTCAATATCCCCGCAGCAAATAATGGCAAAAATACAAAAAACTAAAATATTATTAACTTAATAAAATCATCTACTATATAATCATTCGTTATCTTTACAATTAACCATCTAAAGCTACCACCGTTCTTCAATCAAAGTATATATCTACATATATAGAGAGAGTACATTTCATATATTGAAAGAGTATATGTCATTGGTGGATCCTTGAAAATTGAAGCATCTAGGAATAAATGGTTCATGCTCAAGAAATCGGTAGTAGTGGTTTCCATCCTCAAATTCATTTTCTCTGTACAGAGATAGAAAAGATAAATATTAAAAGTTTATTTAGAAATAAACTTGTACTCCCTAGCTAAATAACAAAATTCCCTGTTCTTACCCAAAGACGTGATGCACAAAGTGCTTTCGTGCCAGCTGCTTTCCAATCTCAACTGCCTAATAAGGAAAAAAGTTAATAACGAGGCATGTATGATATGACAGAGAAAAACACAAGAATGAAGTTCATTATTTAAAAGGAGCGCAGACAATAGAAAAATCTGACACAGTTATACAAATAATAATTTTAAAATTCTTCCAACTCTTGTGATAAACTGAATATTAAAAAATAATTTTGTGAGATTCCTATTTTAAATGCACATGACTCGTTCACCAATTCGTAACAAAACTTTAACAGGACAATAGGTAGCCTAGCCTACTGATGTGCTATATTAGTGTTATACTGTAACTTAACATACAATAGATACATGAATATAGTATATATAAACAAAAAAGAATCCATAACCAACATTGGCTATAGACAATTTTAAGCCAATTCATCAGGCTTGCTAATCCGGACAGTTTAACATGTACCAAAGCGTTTCTCATATTGCAATCATCAGGCTTAGCTAATTTTATTTTAATCTTTTAATAACTAAACTACGATCACGAAGATAGATAGTAATTGAGTTACTATAATAGAGTAGTGTCTTAAAATGGCAATAGAAAAAAAACCATTAAAGCCAAGTTAGGGGTTAGAACACTCGACATAATTGAAGTAAAACAGAATATATATCAGTTTACAATTACAAATCAGCATTCAACAGAAGACTTAGCTAAGCGTAAGCATATGGTGATGCATACCAAACATACAACAAACGTGCATATACTAAAAACACGAGGTCATTACGAGATGCTGCCTTATATGCTCCTGTTGACTGTAAAAAAAACATTCCATAGTAAAACATTCCATGCTCTTTATTGATGTTTTAATGTGTAAGGTTTACCTCTATCAGGGAGACTAATACAGCAGCCATCATTCCATAAGCATGACCAGCATCAAAAGTTGGTGTACCCCATTGAAGTGGGTATGGAATTTTAATCCTGCACAGAATTACACAAACTAACTAAGCAAAACAATGCAACATTTTAATCCTGCCATGCTTGAAGTTCTTTTGGAAAGAGACAAGTGGTAATCATTTAGAGAGGACTTCTCATGCTTGAAGTTCTTTAATATGACTAAAAATGCACAAGTCTGTAGCATTCTATGGCCCTACAGGATTGGCAAAAGCGCACTGGACAAGATCCTCCTTCTGTTTGAATGTGAAGTAAAATTTGGCATGAAAGAACAAATATTGACATTCAAAATAACTCAAGTCATCATTATCTCTAGTTGTAATGTTAAAACCCGTTGTACTATACCAATGACTTTTTTGAAAAAAATGCAAAGCAAAATGTGTGGGACTTATGCGAGATGAAATCATTCATTTATCATTATTTATTTCTATGCTACAAACAAATTGGATCAGTGAAGGAAGGATAACAAAAAAGAGCATGACCATGAAAGAACTGCTGCTCTGCTTTGGGGACTTCACCTATCAAAATTGAAGATAAACAGCAGCAAGAAAGAAATAAACAAAAAAACCCATCACCATGCTATATACAAATCTTGACCCATCCATCAAAAAGGTGTCACAGTCATGAACTCCTATAGGCTGTGAGATAACTAAATTTCTGACTTTAAACCACATCCATTACTATACCCCTGGTTGCTTAAGCAATACAGCCAGAGTGACCAGAGTGGTGCAACTAGACTGCAGTGGCGAAAGTAGTGGTACTGACACTTGTAAAAAGCAGATGCCAGGTGCATTATCATTAG
Source organism: Panax notoginseng (assembly GCA_016801055.1). NCBI lineage: Eukaryota > Viridiplantae > Streptophyta > Magnoliopsida > Apiales > Araliaceae > Panax > Panax notoginseng. Next base: position 91,808,154 of record CM029013.1, on the reverse strand, counting down.
CAGGTTAGGATTATTCTGAAGGACCTGAAGTAAGTTTAGGAAAAAGAAGATACATCGTTTTCACCAATATGAAATGTTCTTTGTGTTTCAAATGAAAGCACAATCAGATACATTGCTAAACTCATTCAATTGTAAAAGCATGTGCATTTGTGTGTGAATGGGTGTACTCTGACCCAAAGGAGTCTCCAATGACAACAAGAGTCACAAACAAACAATACAAAAATGAAAATTGTATATGAATGCTATCCTCACCTTCCTCCAGGTCTAATAAATGCATCCCATGATCTTCTAACCTGCATGGAAGGATAAAGTTACCTTAAGTAAACTGGCTATTCAGACTCAAGAAATTATCACAGATAATATATTTGAACAAAATAGTAAAGTGCATATAAAACCTAAGCCTGTAAAGGCTTAAACAAGAAAATTGCAAGTTACCCAAGGGTATGCATACCAGAAGGCAGTTGCAATTTTATATGCAAATTTTGGGGGAGATAACATGGAAGATAAACCTACTTTTGCAAACATGGATGAAAACCCAAATTTATCAAACAAAACCGTGTCAACGGGTTTTCCTAACACAATAATTTTGTTGAACATTAAATTTTGGAACGGGTAGCAAACTTTTGAGATAAAAAATATAGAGCAGTCCCAAAAACACGAGGAATAGAAGGAGGGGAATCGGGTATACTCACAGAGATGGGTTTTTTACCCTTTGAAGATCATCGTTTTATCTGCTTAGATAAGGCGCCCAAATCTGCAGCAATCTTTTGAAGATTTCGATTGAGGTGTCGCTTCTCCCTTGGTTTTGCGATTACTTCCAGTTCCTCATGTCTCACCGTTTGTCGCCCGGTTTTAAAGGTCTAGTTTTTGCCATATAGTTACCGTAGCAAGGCTGACGGCAGAAAGTGGAAGAAAACCCTAGGTTAGTGGGAGAAGAGGCGAGACAGAAAGTACATAGAAGAATAGGGGATGAATTAGGAGGAGAGAGACTCTGAGCGACGCCATAGGATCAGTTGCCACTTTCTCCCTCCTCCGACCGCCGCTCCACCAATTACAGGCTGATTTTGAATCAAATCCCCAAATATTTTGTCGACTGGGTTGGGTTGGGTTGGGTTGGAAACAAAAGTATATTAGGAGAAAGAATGGGAAAAGTTGGATCTGGAGTAACTTTCATAATTATATCCATTTTGTTCAAATTTTCTTAAAATAGGCTTTTCTCTTAACTAAATTAATTAATTTAAAAACAATTTTTATAAATAAAAAATAACTTTATTTTAAAAAAAATTTAATTTTAAACAAATATTTTTTAAAAAATAAAAATTTCAACCACTATCGTTAGGAGTAAAGGATCTCACATCTCATTTGAGAAAAACTACTAAACGCTGTTTGAAATGGCGTTGAATTTTTAGATTATTTTTTTTGCTAAAAATCAGAAAGGCAACCAACGCCACTTTAAACAATATTTTTATTTAAAAACGAATTTTAAAAAAAATTATCTTAATTTTTTTTAAACGATTTTACTTTTTTAAAGAAATTTAAAAAAAATAAAAATGTAATCTAATGCCAAACTAACTGGAATTGTAACTTTTTTTAAATTTTTTTATAAAGCAAATTTGTAAAAAAGAATAGTAAGATGTAACATTACCTTAACTGACGTTGAAATCTTTTTTTTTTAATTTCTTTGATTTCTTGTGCTTGTTTACAAATATCAATATTTTTTTATATTTATTTTCTATCATCAGCGTTGAAAATGAAGGAGTATATAAGATTTCAACTATAAAAAAATAAAAATATAAATTCTTACGCCAATTAAAGTGACGTTTCATCTTACTCTTCTTTTTTACAAATTCGTTTTTTAAAAAAATTAAATTAAATAGGGATAAAATTGATATTACATTAATATGGGTCAAACTAACTTATAAAAAATGACTTATAAGTCATTTTTAAATAACTTTATTATGTTTTAGTTCATAAAACATGATAAATTTTTCTTCATCTTTTATGTTTTCTCTTAGAACTGATAGTATTATAATTTAATTTATAATATATTTGGAAAAAAAGGTAAAATTAGAACTAGGAATAGCTAGGGGTATATCATTACTATTCTTCTTTTTATGTTTTATTTTTGGACTTAAAAATATGTTCATGATTTAAGTTACTCCCTTCGTCTAAGAATAAAAATTCTTATTATTTTATATAATCTCAAGTTAAATATTTACTTATATTAAATAATCTAATTTTTTTACAATATTTTGTGCATAATATACTTAGTATTAAATGTCATATTTTTATTATTTATAAATATTTATATAATATTACTAGTCATGTATAGAAAAATATGCAATTAGATGAGAATTTAATTATGAATAATTTTATCATTTGATATTTTTTTTTAAATTCGCACAAAATCAATCATCACTTTTATTTTCGGAGTGAGGGAATACTTTTAAGTATATCCCACTTCTATCTAGAAATAGAAAATTAGACCTGGCAAAGATGGCCCAGGCCCGCGGGCCGGCCAAAACCCGGGCCTTTTTGGCCCGGCCCGCCAACTTTTTTTTTTTATAAATAAAATGTTACTACTTATGGGTTGTGAGCCTTGAACACAAGACTTGTAAGTAAATAAATAAGAGTTCAAACCAACTAAGCTACAACAACTATTTATTTTTAATGCAATCTTCAATATATTTTAACTATAATTAAAAATTATAATTAAGATATGTAGTTAATGTATGTAATTAATTAATAATACTAATTTATAATACTATTAAAATTTTAATTGATTGAGATATGTAGTTAATAATTTCAAAGTATAAAACTATTAAACTAGCAAATAACAATTATTAGTTTAAGTTAGATAATATAATTATAAAAATTTAAAATTATCTATATATTAGTATTAATTACAGTATTTATTATTTTTAAAAGTAAAATAAATTATATTAATTTTAAAGAATCAAATTTGATTATATACTTTGAATTACTAGCAATATATAATTCGAATCAACCACTAATTTTTTAGATTACAAGTCTAAAATCTGTACACAATAATATAGATAATTTTATCCCTTAATTATGCAATCCCCCTACTTATTGTAGCACATTTGGAAAGTAAATCAATCATTATCCCTTAATTATGCATTCCCCCTACTTATTTGGAAAGTAAATCAATCATTATCTCATATCATGCTTTTAGAATAATATCTAAAATTATAATACAATTAAAATTTTAATTGATTGAGATATGTAGTTAATTTAAGTAATTAGAATTATTATTTATTATAAATTATTTTATTATTTTTAATATTTATTATTATTACTATTTTTGGTGTATCATGATTTTGTAAAAAAAATAAAAAAAATAGGAAAAAGCCTGCGGGCCGGCCCGGCCCGGCCAGCCCAACTCGGGCCTAACAAATCTGGCCCGCCAAAACTCGGGCCTTTTCTGCCCGGCCCGCAGTTGGCCCCGCCCGCGCTCAGCCCGGCCCGCCCGTTTGCCAGGTCTATAGAAAATATTGGGAAGCATAGATATAATAATCAGGTTTGATGAGGTTGGGTTTATTTGGGTCGGAGGCCCGAAACTAACGTGTTTGGCAATCGGTTGTAACGTGTACTATTTTAACAACCATAATCTATACCATTGATCGCAACATCGGATGACATGGATTGAAATGAATTTTCATCTGCCGCTACAGGCTGTAGCGACATGAGAAATTACTCATTTGCTCATGTGCTACACTGTCTACCGCTACAAGTTATGGCGGTAGTTTAATTAACTAATAACATAGAATGGCTCAGTGGTAGCTTAATGACCCCAATAACCCATAGGTCTTAGGTTCGAAACCTAACTATGATATTTTTGCTTCTTATGTTATATATATATATATATATATATATATATATATATATATATATATATATATATTATGACAGTTATTATTATTATTATTATTATTATTGTTATTATTATTATTATTATTATTATTATTATTATTATTATTATTATTATTATTATCATCTTAATTTAAGGCAACATTTTAATTGTCGTTGTAAAAAGTTGTATAAAATATGCAACGAAAATAAAAATTGTTGCCAATGAATGTGGTCCATATTAAGCAACGAAATATAACAACAACAAAACTTTCATTGCCCACGATGAGGATAAATCAAGTGGTTAAAAATTTTGCAATGAATTTCTAACGAATTTTGTTTCTAAATTTTGCAACTATTTATGAATTTCGTTGCAAAAAGTGAAAACCTGACACAATATGCAGCGAAGGATAAGTTTCGTTGCTAAACATACACTTTTAGCTATAAGTCGTTGCTTGAAAAATCATTGCTAAAACCCCATTTTTAGCAACAAAAAAACTTTCGTTGCCCACGATGACGGGAAATCAAGTGGCCAAAAATTTTGCAACGAATTTCTAATGAAAATTTTTCCCGCCAATGAATTAGCAACGAAATTTTGCAACGACTTGTGAATTTCATTGCAAAAAGTGAAAGCCTGACAGAATCTGTAACGAAGGACAAATTTCGTTGCTAAACATATACTTTTAGCAACGACTTATAAAGTCGTTGCCCGAAAAATCGTTGCTAAAGGCCCATTTTTTGTAGTGTGCTCTTTTTCATTTTCTTTATTTGGTAACTTGTAAAATGGCCAAGACATTTAGTGGTTCACCAACTCCATGGACTTTGTGACCTAGAAATCCAGCAAAATCAGTTCATTGCATCAGATCTAAGCTTTATATCATCATATATATAGATTTGGGAGAGAGAAAGTTACTATATTTACCTTATTTTTCAACCTAGCTCTCAACAACTCATTCTCTCTCAAACCCTCCGAATTTGCTAAGTATCTCAGTCCTAAAAACAGCCTCTTGATCAACCAAGATCAGTTAGGAGGATTAAGATCAAGGATTTGAAGCTAGAAGGTATAAACCTAATTTGATTTTTGATCCAAGTTGCTAAGTAAAATTTTTTGTTTAAGTGTTTAATCAGATGTTATATGATGTTTTTAGTTGATCTATGATGATCCATCATGGATCTATAGCATCAATGTGGGTAAAAACCATGTTTTTCAAAATCTGTTCTTGAGCTTGAAATGTGGCCTGACAACCAAATGTCAGTGGCCACAAATCCTTGCTCGTTTGTGTTTTTTGTTGTTTTATGTTATGGATCAGTAGTCTGGTATGTTGTCTTTGACCTGCAAGTGGAATCAGTGTTATTTGATGTCTGGATTTGTAGTTATTAACGGTCAAAACCTATTGACCGGGCATGACCGGGCCAATTCTGGGTAGCCCAGAAAGCCATAATCAGCGTCTGACAACGTTTTGTGGGCTTAAGATCTGTCAGGTTTTATAAGTTTGGTTGTTGTTGTTGTTGTTGTTGTTGTATTAAACTTGTAGCCTGTTGTATGCACTTTAGATTCATGTCTTTAGATCCTTTAAACAATCAATATATCGAATGGAGTGGTCGGTCAAAGTAGCCATTCGAGCCTGACTTAGCATTTCTGGGAATTTCCAGAAACTCTATGAACACCCGTTTTGACAGAGTTTGACTGAGCTGTAACTTGTGATTTGGTTGTTGTTTAATTGAGCTATTGTTGTAGTGCTGTTCACTGTTATGAATACTACGAGTATGAACCAAGAAATCACCAAAAGAAGAACCAAAACACTTATCTAATTGAGCTCGAAATGAGACACCCGAACTGCCTTGGGTTTCTGGGTTGCCCAGAAAACCCAGGTATGGTCTGACAGGGACTTTGAGAGTCCAGATCGCTTTGTTGTTTTGTTGTTTGACCTAGATGTTGGTTGCTAGTTGTAGTTTTGTATAATGACTACAAGATCTGAGTTTTTGATTGGACAGAACATGCATGAACCCGGATTAAAGTGTGGTCAAATATGACCCCTTGTACACTGAGATTGTCAGTGTTCTTGAGCCAAGAACACCTAAGACAATGAATAAGTGTCGCTAAAGGCCTATAGCGACGGTTTTCAATATATTTATTTTCTGATTTTCTGAAAATTATTTAAAAATAGAATTAAATTATAAAAATTACCAAAAATGGTTTTTAAAAAATTATTTTAAATTATAAAAAATAATTTTTGACCAATTGCAATATTTTTCTTTAATATTTATAATTATTTAAATATTAAAGATATTTAAATTATTTAATTAGTGTATTAAATAAATTAGAGAACAATGATTTAATATTATAAAAAATCATTTTAAATAAGAAAAATGTATTTAAAAATATTTTGAGTTATAAAATATAACTTTTAATATTTTTGGAGAATTTTTATTAATAAATTAATATTAATGATATTAGATTTATTTAATTATTAAATTAAATAAATAAGATAAAAATAATTTTATTGATTTAAATATCATTTTAAATAAGAATAAAGTGTTAGAAAATATTTTGAATTATAAAATATAATTTTCAATATTTTTGGAGAATTCTCATTAGTAAATTAATATTAATGATATTAGATTTATTTAATTATTATATTAAATTAATAAATTAAAAATAATTTTATTGATTTAAAAATCATTTAAAAATGAAAAAAATATTTTAAAAATATTTTAAGTTATAATTAATGACTTTTAATATTTTTATAATAATTTTATTAATATTTAAATATTAATGGTGATGGTTTAAAAATGATTTTAATTATTTTAAAAATCATTTAAGTAGAATATTGATGATTTAAAAATATTTTTAAGTTATTAATAATAACTTTAATATTTTGACAAGTATATCATTAATATTTTTATATTATTAAATATTAATGATGATAAGATTATTTGATAATTAAATCATTTAAAAATAATTTAAGTGTTTGAAAAATTATTATAAATTATAATGATTGTTTATAAATTATTAAAAGCTTCCGAAAAATATTATTAATGATATTTGACTTATCTAATATAATATTGAAGCTTTGAAACCGAATTTAATTGACTATAAATGTGTTAATTATCGGATAGGGTGACCAGAACACCGAGATGAGACCGAAGTCCAACCAGACCAAACTAGTTTGACTTGATAAGTGTTTATATAGGTTATAAACAATGTGTCTAGGAGAAGATTGACTGTGAATTACAGTGTTGCGTGTTATGAAATTTTATGCTAATTGTGAGACTGATATTATTGGTTATAGGTCTTTCGAAAGCAGATAAATATATTGTGTAGCTGTAATCAGCGGAAGAGGCAAGCTTCCTAACTCAACCTTGAGTTAATATTGTTTAAATATTATAGTGGTTAATTATTGTTAATTATACTACGTCCAAGAATTTATTGTTGATTATTCGCAGTTAGTGCATGTTTAATAATTCAAACTGAATTATTGAATCGAAAAATATACATTCGTAGAATAACTATTGTTGGATATTCATATCCGTAGAAGATGGAATTGACAGTACAAATAATTCCTTTTTATTGTCGAATTATGTTGAGAAATGTCTTCGCCAATTATTCTGGCTAGACGAACATTTGTTAGAACTTGATAGGTTCGAGAAGAGAATTCAATTATTATTGACAGATCAATGCCAATTATTTCGGCTAGATCGAGAAGTAATTAGAAATTGAAATCACAGTATTTTGTTGTTAAATCAAAATCTTAATTCTGAGACTGAGAAGAACAACCTTTTATATAAAGGGAACATTTTTAGTCGTATATTCGACCATTGCGCGCGACTTAAGTATTATGCATAATATAGGGTACAAGGAGTTGGCCGGCTCTAAGTACTTACAGAGGGGTATGATTTAATCTTTATGGTTATATAATACACCTGGGTATATCAAAGTCAAATCTTTGATAGTTACTCGAGAAGAGAAGTTCAAGATCCAACGGATCGCTCAACATAAATCTAGAAAACATTCTACTTTGCTATTTCGTAGAATTAATTCTTGACTATTCATTAGAATATCGTAGAAAACCTTGAAAATACTCTTTCATTATCAGATTATTGTTGCATAGAATGCTAGAAGACTTGTTATTTATTCCTATACATTTATCGTATGTCTTAACTTGTGGGGCAAATTTGTTGCTCACCCTTGCTAAATAAAACTTTTCAGCTAGGGACGAAGTTGCAGAAGGTGTTGTGAAGAAGAATAAAGGAAAAGGCATAGTGATAAATTAGTATAATGAACATTATTATTATTATGTTGTATTGTAAACCCTTTTTGTATATCTAAAGGGTATGTTTGTAAGGTTAAGGTTAGAGAACCTGAGACTAATGTATTAACAACATATGTTAATATGATATGTATTACTATTTCTATATGAATGGATAGTTAGATGGTATTATATTATGGATCGTGAACACCAAACTCAGGGGTCAGGTAACCCGGATTTGGGGGTGTCACATGTTGGTTTCAAAGCTGTAGGTTATAAACCTTAAGTGGGGTGAGGGAAAACCCTAGGATTATAACCATGAGCGAGATAGAGAATACTCATTTCGAGTACTAAGTGAGAGATTGTCGAAGTGTATCGATAGTGAGATATGTGGACACATAGTGTGAGAATGTTGTACTGGTAAAGTACTAATCAAGTTGTTTAAACTGATTGTAGGATGTCGGGAGAAGATAAAATAAGTACGGAGATGCCAGCGGCTGTCGCACCAGTGCTAGTAGCCAAGGTACCAGCGTAAAGCGAGTCAGTAGAGGAGGTGGGAAAAGATGAACCTATGATCAATCTTGGGAGTGATCATGATAATTATCCCGAGATGTATCTAAGTGGTGATGAAGAGGCGGAGTTTGAAGAAACTAAGGTGGAGTTAAAGAATAAGATCAAAGTTAGAGAACAAGATTAGCTTTCTGCAGAAGTTCAAGAACTCCAGAGTAAGGTATTTCTTTTGGAGGAGTTGTGGAAGACAGAGCGAGCATTACGCGAAATGACTAAAGAACGGAACGAGCTCAAGGCGCAGGTGGAAAGGATGAAGACTGAAGGTGGTGAATCGTTTGAAGGAACAATCAAGCAGCAGAAAGATAAGAAAAAAAGGAAGAGGGTCAACGACAACCCTAATTCTGAAAAGTCAAACTCGAAGAAGAAGCAAGCCTGTTGTTCTATTTTTCTTCTCAGGAGACGAGAATATAGCGGTAACTAGTCGGGGTGTGGAGTGATGGATCCAGACAGTTGTTTTAGCAGTCCTCACTATTTTGTAAAATAGTGTATCAATAATTATAATGAGGACTTATTTGAGTTTAGATATTGTCTAGAAGATAATATTTGTATTTAAACTCACATCTTATGTGTTGTTGTATTTTGTACGATAATTGTAATAATGAAGTTGTAGTTATTTTCTATACCATGTATTTGGCGACTCCGAATGGGTTGTGTGGACCTATTTTGGGGGCGCCACATTTGGTATTAGAGCTTAGGGATATGGTTTCTAACAGAGATCGGGGAATAGAACTAGGAGGGGAGAGACGAGTAAATCCTTCGCTAGTGTGTCCTACCTAAGCTTATTTGTGTTTAATTGGTCGGTCAAAATATAGGGATAATATGTGGTATGTTAATTTCTTTAATTAACCCTTGTATTATGGTAGTATTTGAGAATGACAGCTGAAAATATTAACAATGGAGTGATTGAGACCGTGGAGACACCTTTAATCACCAACCAGGAGAACGCGCAACAGGACGATAATGTTCCTCCTGTAAACAACACCACCAATTAAACGATGGATGATGGGATGTTTAGAAGCTTTTTGCAGTTCATGCAAAATCAGACGAGGGAGACTCATGTACAAAATATGGGTGGAAATAATAGCAACACGCGGCTTGTCACAGCCAAGCAGTTAAAAGAGTTAGGACCACCAGAATTTTTGGAAAAGCCAGATCCGATCAAGGCAAAAATGTGGGTTAAGAAAATTACCAAGATATTTGATGTCTTGGGATGCACTGAGGAACATAAGGTTCCATTCGCCACCTTTATGTTCTGTGGTGAGGCAGATTACTGGTGAAAATCTATGAAGCGTACCCAGCCAGCCGCACTAAATATGTCTTAGGAAAAAATTTAAAAACTATTCAATGACAAGTACTTTCCTGAAAGTATTCGTCATATAAAGGAGGTAGAGCGAGTTTATTAGACTGGAACAAAACAACATGACTGTGTTCCAGTATGAGGCTAAGTTTGCAGAGTTATCCAGGTTTGCACCTCATTTGGTAGAGAATGAGGAATATATGACGCGGATATTTTTGAGAGGTCTGAAACCTGAAATTCGGCAATATTTTATTTCTCACAAATTTTCTCTATATTTAGATGTTATGAACATGGCTCAATTATTAGAGCGAGATAATGAGTATGTTCAACCGAAGGATCACAATCAGGGTCATACCGGTGGCAGCAGTCATTGGAGCAATGAAAACCAGCGGGGAGGAAAATATTTGGACAAAAGCGGTAACCACTCTGGTGGTAATCGTGGCCATGACAGTAGAAGAAGCGAGTCGGGGGGAGATTTCAAAAAGAGAAGGTACAACAATGACAACGTGAAGACGTCAACACCAACTGTTCCTAGGGGAGGAGAACGACCACCGGTCGTATGTTATAAATGCGAAAAAGAAGGAAACATCAGCCCAAACTGCCCACAACAATCCAAGGTGTGTTATAACTATGGAAAGGAAAGTCATATAGCTAAAGATTATCATGTAGCGAAACCAAGTCCAGCGAGAATAGTGACTCCAAAGGCTATCCCAGACAAGTCAAAGTCGGTGGTTCTTAGAAGTGCGTTTGTCATGACTACGCAAAACGTGAGGAACCCGAACGAGATGATCACGGGTAAGCTAATCATAAACTCTTACGAAGTTTATACCTTATTAGATACCGGTTCTACCTATTCTTTTATCTCTCCTGTTTGTGCTCAACGTTTGAACTTGACTCCGGAGAAATTAGACTTTGACTTATCTTTTGAGACTCCGTTAGGAGAAACTTTTATTACATCCACTATTTATAAATATTGCTTAATTCAAGTTGGGACCATCACATTACCTGTTGATCTCATCTCTTTAAAGATACTTGCATTTGATGTGATTTTAGGGATTGATTGGTTAACCACTCATCATGCTAAAATTGATTATTTTCGTAAGGTTGTTAGTTTTCATATTCCTAACCAACCTGTTATGCGAATTCAAGCAACCAAACCCCTAAAGTCAATCACTGTCATATCAAGCCATAAAGCCATTCGTTTATTGAAAAATGGATGTCAAGCTTTCTTAGCCCATGTCATGGACTTGAATAAAAATACGTCAGATTTGAATAATATTTCTGTTGTTAGTGAATTTTCTAACGTATTTCCTGAAGAACTTTCCAGTCTACCCCCAGAACGTGAAGTTGAATTCTTTATTGACCTTGAACCTGGTACAAAACCCATTTCTAAAACCCCATATCGAATGTCTCCTATTAAACTTCACGAGTTAAAGGTTTACAAGAGTTGTTAGACATCAGTTTCATTCTTCCTAGTACATCTCCTTGGGGTGCTCCTGTTTTATTCGTAAAGAAGAAAGACAGGAGTATGTGACTTTGTATTGACTACCGGGAATTAAATCATGTCACCATCAAGAATAGGTATTCGCTACCTCACATTGACGACCTATTCGACCAGTTGCAAGGACCATAATTCTTTTCAAAGATCGATCTTCGTTTTGGATATCATCAGCTGAAGATTAAAACTGAGGATATTCCAAAGACTGCCTTCAGAACTCGGTACGGGCACTATGAATTCTTAGTCATGCCTTTTGAATTAACTAATGCTCTTGCTGCTTTCATGGATATGATGAACCGTGTGTTCAAGAAATATTTGGATTAGTTTATTATTGTCTTTATTGATGACATCCTCATCTATTCCAAAAGCCGTGAAGATCATGAGCGCCATTTGAAGCTGGTACTTCAAAGGCTTCGTCATAACAACGAGTTCTGGCTTGAGGAAGTAGCATTCCTTGGGCACGTGGTGTCAAAACATGGAGTATCTGTTGACCCGGCGAAGATTGAAACAATACAAAGTTGGGAACAACCAAAGTCGGTGACCGACATACGTAGATTTCTGGGCTTAGCTGGTTATTATCGGAGATTCATGGAAAGATTTTCTTGAATCGCTACTCCGTTAGCTCAGCTGACTTGGAAAGATACAAAATTCGTATGGAGCGAGGAATACGAGAAGAGTTTCCAAGAGCTCAAGAGGAGACTCATTTCGGCACCTATTCTGACAATACCATCAGGTTCGGATGAATTTGTTATCTACAGCGATGCTTTAGGCAAAGGGTTAGGATGTGTTCTCATACAACATGGGAAAGTCATAGCTTATGCCTCACGACAACTCAAAGAATATGAGAGGAATTATTCTACTCATGATCTGGAGTTGGAAGCATTCATTTTCGTGTTAAAAATCTGGAGACACTACCTGTATGGGGAGAAAGTGGAGATTTATACGGATCATAAAAGTATCAAATATTTCTTCACCCAAAAGGAGCTCAACATGCGGCAACGACGTTGGCTCGAGCTGTTGAAAGATTACGATCATACCATTCAATACCATCCAGAAAAAGCGAACGTGGTAGCTGACGCGTTGAGTAGAAGATCATATGTGTAAGACCCCGAATTTTATGAAATGAAAGTATTTAATTTTTGTATAATTATTATTCTATTTGGTAAATGGTTAAATTGATATAATATTATAGTTATGGGTAGTATTTATAAATTTTACAAAGTAAGCAAGTTGTTATAAAATATTCGATTGGTCAGGGAATATTAGTTTTATAAGAGAATATTCGTACGACGGGACAATCATTGGTGGACCCCACAACGAAATTATTGTCGGAGTTAGAAAACGACAGAAATATCTTTTTATGAAAATAACGGCAAAAGTTTTACCGTTAAACTATTGAAATACCTGGGGGTAAAAGTACAGTAATACGCGTGGTTACATCGTAGCACACGGTATTGATTATTGATGTTTACGTGAGAAGTCACTCAGTTATACTCAATTATTATTACAGAAATTGCTGCATAATATCTCTCATATTATTGATTCAATTATTGTCACAGTATCATCTGCATAATATTTTATATTATTAAATCAATAATTGAGACGACAAAGTTATTCATATTATTATTTGTATTATTGACGATGTCTAAAAATGTTTGTCGAGGAAAGGGGTTTGGTCACCTAATTGCGCGCCAATAGGGAGAAATCCTTATCGGAAAGCCCCATCTTTCCTGGGAATGATTTGGTTGTTAAATATTATGAATTATAATATTAATGATAAATAAGTTCGTGTTAATTAAAGATGAAATTGATATTTGTATTGTCTTGAGATTATTAGTGTTAGTGGAAATCGACATTTATTTCGATAATAATTGATTTCTGGAGGTTATGTTGACCAATCGGGTAATTAATCGGATAAATGAGCAATTAATTGCTATTAGTTCACATGCTTATAACTATTTATTCACATTTATGTAGTATTGATTCACATGCGTATACTATTAGGGGATGTGGTGCAAGATTGATAATACTTGCATGATTAAAATAAAAATGGAGGTATAGATGAAGGTACTATACTGTAACTGTTTGTTCACATGTATAGAACTATTAATTCACATGCATGTACTATTGATTCACATGCATATACTATTAGGAGAGGTGGTGTAAGTTTGATAATACTTGTAGGACTAAATTAAAAATGAAGAAAAAGATGAAGGTATTATATTGTAATAATTCGAGCCCCAAAACGTATAATTATCGAAAATATATTCTCCTATAAATAGAAGCTCATTCTTCTTTCATTCTCACCAATTCACTAAGACTCACAAGAGCAATTATAAAAAGAGATGCTATAGAGAGAAAGAAGAAGAGTATTCTGCTACTTCACTATTACAGTATCCAGCCTTCTACTAAGGTAAGGGGTATTATTTCTTTCTTATTAGTAAGTGATATTATTTTTGTTCAGTATTCGTAAGAAATAATATTTTCTTCCATACTCTGTAGTATATGAGTAATATTATTTCATTTCGTATCCCTAATTCTACACTCATTTTGATGAAGTATTGCTTCTATACTCCGTAAAATTTGTAGAATATCCTTGAAATTTGCGCTTCATCTAGTATCGTTTCACAAGGATATTTTTCTGAACATTCTTGTTAAATTTTAAGCTTTTCATGCTGGAGTACTATTCATGGGTACTATTCATTTATACGGTACTATTCATACGTATAGCTGTTGGGTAAAATCTAATTACGCACAGCACGCAAGTATACATGGTAAACAAGTAATATAATAGTAAGTAGAGTATCGTTCCCACAGATACTAGCAAGAAATTAACACTCACAACTACCAATTTCCTATTAATTCTAATTTTATTAAGCTAACCAATTTCAAGTTTGTAACTAAAAGTATTAAAAATATTAAAATCACCTAACAATCAACAAACCCTAAAAACTGAATTTTTCAAACAAATATTGGAGAATTAAGCTTACGACTTCACTCTAAGCATCACTCTAATTATTACACCTTATTCCAGTTTAATTCACTATCCCAGTTTATTAATCAAGAACACAAAAGTAGAACTAACCACCTCTCAATGTACTAATACCATATTAACTTAAATTCATAAATTAGATAGAATCAAGTTAAACACCTTAATCAACTAACTCACTATATCTCTATGTGAATTACAATTGAAGAAGGTTTAAGCTCAAGCCCTTTATATGATTACATGCGATGTCAAGCATATCTCTACCTTAACATTCAGTAAGATTCTGTTCATTCACAAATTCAAGAACACATGCTATATTAACTAAGTCTAGACTCGTACTTCCTCTCTCGAATCCATACAAGTCCATAAAGAATTGTTGATCAGGCAATTCACACATTCAAGCACAAATTAATATAGATAAACTGGATAATAGCTTATTAAACTGAAAATCAAAGTTATATAATCATCGTTCCATTTAAAGATCCATCATAAGCCTAAAAAGTATTTAGTTCATCATCAATGAAATAATAACTGAACAAATTAAAGATATCATCCTTTCAATTACATATAAACTAAACGAAAAGAATAACTCAGAACCACCCTTCACTTTATCTCAATTTGCAATCAATACAAAAAATCCTTCAAAATCTTCACTCCAATGTTTGCTTAACAAATCTGTCCTTAATCTCTGTTAATTCCCTTCGTGATAGTCATCTTGTTGTTTTTTATGTAGTTATATGATCACCCCCAAAATCTGAGTGCAATCCTTCTCCATATAGATTCCCAAAGCAATCCAAGTATTAGAGCTCAAGTCCCAACAGTGTTGGAATCAAATTAGGACAGTCATGTTTCGGTACCCCCCTCCCCGGCGAGGGTGTAAGCTTGTAAATGGCCAGCCCTGGCGGGGGTGTAAGGCTTAAATAGGCCTGCCCTGGCAGGGGTAGGTTCTGTTAGTTAACTTTGTTTTAACCTTAGATCTTTCTCAATTCTTGCCATAATGCACCTTAAATCCATCCTTATTGATCAATTCCAACACCACCATACCTATATAATAAAATAACACGAAGCACATAAAAACAAACATAAAAACTAGGAACTAACATCGATTAAACTTGACTTAGGAACCGATTCGCTGGTATAAAACCCACTTATAAAAATGCCCCAAAATTAAAACGTGCTAGTCCTCGAGCACAAAACAAACTAACATGCTCTGCAATGCAATGGTATGTGATGTATCTATAAATCCAACAATATCATAGAATCAAAATTATCTCTTCGGCCTGGGAGAAATCAAGCAAACACTACAACACTTCATATAAAAAACCAATCAATAACTCCTTATCAATCCTCGAATGCTAGATCGTTATCACTGGTATAGTGTGTGTGTGTGTGATCAACACCTATGTTAACTGATACAAATTTGAATTTAATACATAACCAATCTCTTCGAAGGCATCTACAGTGTAAATTCAAGAAATTCAAAACAAACTAGATCCAACTAAAATCAAACAATTACCAATATCGAGGGTCAACATGGGATACTTATGTTTTATTGTTCATATACGATGGCTTTTTGCTTTTATTTCCCGTTTTATTCATTTTTTTTCTTTTGGTTTATATACTCATAGCTATGCAATGTTTTATTTCCTTAGGCTTTTCAATGCTACCTTAACGAGCTTTTGACCAACGACTCCCAGACTATTAAGACCTAAGGGCGCTAGGTGTAAAGACAATCCCCTCGGGCTTACTTACTCAAGTAACAAAGGCCACAAAACTAGAAAAGCACGCCGCGGTGTTTATTCCTATATATATATATATATATATATATATATATATATATTTAGATAGCTTATATATCCCAAATATTTCCCCAAACTTAGGTTCTTGTCTAACTTTAGCCATCACTACTTGTTTCTGTCATTCTTTCATTCAAACTAGCATTATCCTTTAGAACATTCTTATGTATCAATTTGAACTACTCAGTCCACATAAGTGTTATTGACGTGCAAACCTTTTTATACCAGTGTCAAACATGCAAAAGATTCAATTCATAACTCAAAATTACATTATAGTTCTAATACTGGGTACTGTATTTATCTACTTAATCACAATCTCATCATTGGCCAAAATAACAATGAACTACAACAACTGTTGGACATATGTAAAATAACACAATATTTTTTTATTTTTTATTTTTTTATAGATATATATATGGCAAACATAACATAACATGATGCAAGAAATAAATAACAACTATTTATGATCCTAAGCTACTATGCAACTATATGATTACATGAATGCAACTTTTAATAATCCTAAGCTAAACACTGAACTATTATGCAAACCTAGCTAATGAAATTAAACATGCAACATGAAATGCAAACACGAAACTAAATGAATCTAAATCCCCCAAACTTGAAAATTACAATGCCCTCATTGTGTAGATATAGCAATAAATATGTGAGGACTTCCCTATAATAGCCTAAGTCTGGGGTGGTGGTGGTGGTTGTTGTTCTTCTTCATCAGAGTCACTTGGCGTAAACCTTGGCATTGGGGCTGGCTGCTAGTACGGGAATTATGCAGTGGGATTGAATCTCTGGAGTGTCGTATTCAAAGAAGTGAAGGATAGATTCATGGCTTCAAACATGTGGTCCTTCCTTGTTGCGAGTTGCCGCATCTCCCTTCGTGCTTCCTTGTTGTGCGCATCCATTTGGCGTTGAAAGTTCAGGAATTGAGGACTAGATATGATATCAGGCTGTGGGCACCATTTGTGGGTTCTCTCCCATTGTCGTATCCTCCTGAAACTCGGTATCATCTGAGGTGTCTTCTACATCAGCCTCTTCCTCCAAAGCTAAGGGAAATATAAAGCCTACTCCTCAAGGATGTGACTCACCCCCGGCCCAAACCGCATACCGCGCAATCATTTTGGAATCTAGTAGCTGAAGCGGCATCTGAGTGGGTTCATCATCGGACCATCTAAGACCCACTTGGTGACACAACCCACAAATGAGTGATGGATGTGGCAAGCCACCCGAGAAATTACCTCGTAAGCACCGTCGAATTGAAAAATTGATTATAGCCCCGACGTCGATGATGAAATCTTGCACAATTACATATAAGAGTAATGCCTTTTCTTTGGTCACATCAGATGTATGCGTGGATGGAAACAACTTTGCATATAAGAAGGCATACCATATTTTCCCATACCTGCTGAGATCCTTACTGTGAAAAATAGTGCCTCCTTTTTGACCTTTTATCCATGTGGTTCTCGACTTAGTCATGTCCTTCAGAATAGCCTCAAAGTCCGGATCGTTGTCACGTAAGTGAATGTACTGGCAATATCTCGGTACTCTTAACTGGTAGTATGTGTTGATAGCGTCTGCACTGAACGAAACTAATCTCCCCCGCACAAGCGTTGAAAAGGGCCTTATCTTCGGCGTTCACGTAGAATTCTTTGACCACACTGACAACTGCAGCCTCGGGCTCTTTCGTGAACTTGTTCCACCCTTTCTGATATATCTATTGCATCATTTCACCGTTGACATGGTCCGGTGCCAACCCCCGCTTCGGTGTAAGTGCTTTTGTCACCATGTAGTCGTAACGGTCGGCGGCGATGACACTTTTGAATTTGCATCGATCGAAGGTTCGTGATGGTGGTGTGGTGCCAAAACTCTCTCCATGTTGCCTCTTTGATGTGGGTTTAGATGCCATTGAATTCAGGAAGCCTTAATCAACAAATTTCCCCCCAGAATTCACTCACACAATCTGTCAAACACTTGGTGTGCACACTGTTGTATCCCCCAAACTTGATGATTTTATGGTGATAGAAGATAAAGAATTGGAAGACAAGTGACTTCCTCTCAAGTGCAATATGAATTCCCTCAATAATAACCATAATTCGTAGCTTTCTGAGTTTGAGTTGAATGTATGTGGTAAACTTAGGTTGTGAGGGTGTGAATTTATAGAGATGATAGGATGGTGCAAAGTTGTGGTGTGAAGTAATGGGTTAGTGGGTAATTGTGTTAATGAAGTGAGATGATGGAGTGTAAGTTGCCAAAAACGTGGGTAGAGAGTGGGTGGTGTGGTGTTTCAGTTGGGAGTGTGAGTTTTAATTGATGAAGAAGAAGTAGTAGTGGGCACAACATGTAACTGCCGACACAAGACTTGTTCGAATTCTAGGACCCCCACCCCGCCGGGGGGTACTATGCATATTAAGCCTGCCCCGGCGGGCATGCTCCCTATCATTGGAATTGAGAGACCCCCGCCCCGGCGGGGGGTTTATACTTGAATGGGCCCGCCTCAGCAGGCATGCCTCCTGTTAGTTGGCCTATGGATTGCTTATTGATACTTTCTTAATGCTTCATTTTGCTCCTTAAGTCATCTATTAGCACCTTCATTACCTGCTCATTATGAAACATAAGTATCATTAGATCTTCTACAATTTAACCATGCGAGATTAGATTATCTAGAATAATACAACTAAATAACTACATAATGAAATTATTATATCCTAATTATTATTCTAAACTATAACCTAACTAGCACAGACAAAAATATGAAAAATAAAAAGACGATTGGGTTGCCTCCCAATTAGCGCTTGATTTTAAGTCGTTCAGCATGACTACTCCCTATTTATGGTATGTCGGATAATGTGATTGCGATGACATCCATGTTGGACTCGCCACCCCAATAATGCTTCTGCCTTTGACCGTTGACCTTGAACGTTTCCAATGGATTCCTACTGTAGAGTTCAATGGCGCCATGTGAGAAAACTCTTTTGATGGTAAATGGTCCCGACCATCGTGATTTTAGCTTCCTTGGAAACAACCTCAACCTTGAGTTTAACAGTAGTACTGATTGCCCCGGCTCGAACGTTTTTTGCATGCTTTTCTGGTCGTGCCATTTCTTGACCTTTTCTTTGTATAATTTCGAGTTCTCGTAAGCTTGAAGTCGAAATTCATCGAGCTCGCTTAACTGAAGTAGCTTCTTTTCACCCACAGCTGCTTGATCGATGTTAAGTTTCTGAATAGCCCAATAAGCTTTGTGTTGTAACTCCACAGGTAAGTGACATGCTTTCCCATAGACCAATTGATATGGTGACATACCAATTGGTGTTTTGTACGCAGTCCGGTAGGCCCATAGTGCATCGTCCAACCTAAGAGACCAATCTTTTCTATTTGGGTTTACCACCTTTTTCAAGATTCTCTTCACCTCCCTGTATGAGACTTCAGCTTGCCCACTTATTTGGGGATGATATGTCGTTGCTACCTTATGGTTAAACCCATACTTTGCCAAGAGAGCTGTAAACGATCTGTTGCAGAAGTGACTACCTTCATCACTTATAATAGCTCTTGGCGTGCCAAATCTCGTAAAAATATTCTTCTACAAGAATTTGAGAACCACTTTGGCATTGTTAGTTGGGAGTGCTATGGCTTCAACCCATTTTGATACATAGTCAACCGCAAGTAATATATACTGATTACTGAACGATGATGGAAATGGCCCCATAAAATTGATGCCCTAAACGTCAAAAATTTTAACTTCCAAGATCGTTTGTAGTGGCATCTCGTTCCTTTTCAAAATGTTGCCCACCCTTTGACATCTATCACAAATTTTTACAAACTGGTGGGCATCTTTAAATAGTGTAGGCCAACAAAACCCGGCTTGAAGTACTTTTGCCGCTGTCCTCTCACTACCATAATGTCCCCCATATGCCGATGAGTGACATTCATGCAATATGTTCTTCACTTCACTATCGGGCACACACCTTCTAATCATCTTATCTGCGCACTATTTGAATAGGTATGGCTCATCCCATATGTACCACTAGACGTCATACAGGAATTTCTTTTTTTCTGCTGGCATGTAAGATCTGGTGGAAGGATATTACTCACTAGATAATTCGCGAAGTCCGCGTACTATGGAAATTCCGTATTGATCCCAAACAGCTGCTCATCCAGAAATGACTCATTAATTACACATCTGTCCTCTTCTTTTTTACCCTGATTTTTCAGCCTCGATAAATGGTCTGCAACTTGATTCTCCGTCCCCTTTCTTTCTTTAATTTCCAAATCAAATTCTTGGAGAAGGAGAATCCATCTGATAAGGCGTGGCTTAGCATCTTTTTTTGAAATTAAGTACCGAATGGCTGAGTGATCCGTATAAACTACAACTTTTGTTCCGATCATATATGCCCAGAATTTATCGAAGGCATATACTACTGCAAGTAATTCTTTTACCGTAGTTTTGTAGTTCATTTGGGTCTCCATAAGTGTTTTGCTTGCATAGTATATGACATGAAATACCTTCTCTCGGCGTTGACCCAAAACAGCCCCAACCGCATAGTCGCTCGCATCACACATTAACTCGAAGGGCATATTCCAATCCAGTGCGACGATTACGGGAGTTGTAGTCTATTTCTTCTTCAATAGCTCTAATGCCAATTTACACTCCTCGTCAAACTTAAAAACCGAATCCTTCTCTAAAAGACTGCATAAAGGTTTTGCAATTTTGGAGAAGTCTTTTATAAATCTCCTATAGAGCCCGACATGTCCCAAAAAGCTTCGAATTCCCTTAACTGAACTTGGTGGAGGAAGTTTTTCAATCGTTTCCAGCTTCGTTTTATCAACCTCTAATCCTTTGGCTGAAACCTTGTGACCCAAAATTATTCCTTCCTCAACCATGAAATGGCACTTTTCCCAGTTAAGTACCAAATTTGTGTCTGTGCATCTCTTTAAAACCTTTACCAAATTCTCTAGACAAGCATCAAAATCATCCTCATAGATAGAAAAGTTGTCCATGAAGACTTCCATATTTTTCTCCACCATGTCCGAGAAAATGGCCATGATACACCTTTGGAAGGTAGCGGGTGCATTACACAAGCCGAATGACATTCTCCTGAATGCGAATGTGTCATATGGGCACGTGAAAGGGGTCTTCTCTTGATCTTCAGGAGCAATGACTATCTGATTATAACCCGAATACCCATCCAATAAGCAGTAGTATTCGTGTCCCGCTAATTTGTCCAACATCTGATCGATAAATAGCAAAGGAAAATGATCTTTGCGGGTTGCCTTATTCAACTTCCTGTAGTCCATGCACACCCTCCAATCAGTCACTGTCCTTATCGGAATTAGCTCATTGCCATCATCCCTCCTTTTTTAGGTACACATTGAACCAGACTTACCCACTTACTGTCGAAAATTGGGTAGATGCTACCGGCATCCAACCATTTCAGTATTTCTTTCTTCATAACTTTCTTCATAATTGGGTTGAGCTGTCTTTATTTCTCCACTGTCGGTTTTGCATCGTCTTCCATCAAAATTTTGTGCATGCAAAAGGATGGGTTGATTCCCTTGATATCCGCAATTGTCCATCCTATAGCCGATTAATGGTCTCTAAGCACTCTTAGCAACTTTTCTTCCTGCAATTCGTTAAGTGCAGCAGAAATAATAACAGGTAAAGTATCAGAATTACCTAAATAAGCAAACCTGAGGTGTTTAGGGAGTGGCTTAAGTTCAAGAGTAAGTGGCTCCTCCAATGATGGTTTCATCCTTGTTGCGGCTCTTTCCTCCGTGTGCAATGGTTCAAATGGTGCTTTGAATCTGCTAACTCGTGGCTGGGAGTCTAGCATCTGTAGATAATCCATAAATTCCGAATCATCTAACTCTTCATCTCCCAATAATGTCGTTTCCAATGGATCGTTAACCAAACTTTTACCCATGTCTTTGCTGATTATATGATCAATGATATCCATCCTGAAACACTCTTCTTTATACGTAGGGAATTTCATGCCCTTGAAAACATTGAACTTTACTTCTTGATCTTGGACCCTCATCGTTAGTTCACCTTTTTGTACGTCGATGAGTGTCCTACCCGTAGCCAAGAAAGGTCTCCCTAGGATAATTTGGATGTTCTTATCTTCCTCAAAATCCAGAATTATGAAATTTGCGAGGAATATAAACTTGTCAATCATGACCAAAATGTCCCCCACAATGTCTCTCGGGTACGTGACTGACCTATCCACCAACTGCAATGAGATGTTCATAGGCTTTGGAGCTGGTAGACCTAATTATGTATAAACTGATAACGGCATAAGGTTCACGCTTGCTCCCAAATCACATAAACACTTGTTGAACTACATGTTCCCAATCGTGCACGGAATGGTGAAACTCCCTGGATCTTTCAACTTCGGTGGTAACTTCCACTGTAAAACTGCACTACATTCCTCCATTAATGCCACTGTTTCGAAATCTTCTAACTTCTTTTTCCTAGACAGAATACCTTTCATAAATTTCGCATAACTTGGCATCTGCTCTAGGGCTTCTGCGAAAGGGATGTTAATATGAAGTTTCTTGAAAACTTCTAAAAATTTTACGAACTGCTTATCTAATTTCTGCTTTCGGACTCTCTGCTAAAACGGCGGTGGAGGGTACACAATTGGCTTGTCATCTAACTTTGTTTGCTCAACTTGCTTATCCTCACCCTGTTTTTCTTCAACCACTTTGTTCTCATCAACTTTTTCATCTGTTCTCACTGAATTTTTTGCACTTTTTCCATCTAGATGTTTTCCACTTCTCAAAGTGATTGCCTGACATTGTTCGTGATTTCCCTTTAGATTTTTTTCGGTGTCACTCTGTAGAGTCCCTTGTGGTCTATTGTTCAACGCTAGTGCAATTTGTCCCATATGATTTTCCAAATTCTTGATGGCTAACTCTTGCAATTTCATGACCATTGCTTGGTTTTTCATAGCTGCCTCGTTGCTTGTTATGTACTTTGACAACAACTCCTCTAAATCTGATTTCCTCTCTTGATGTTGAGCTGGTTGTTGTTGATTCTGAAATGCTGGGGGATAAGATGGGCGTGGAGCCTGCTGATGCTGATTATTGCTCCACGAAAAGTTAGGATGATTCCTATTCCCCAGATTGTATGTATTCTGGTACGTATTCTGTGGAATTCTGTTGTAGCTACCCACAAATTGCACTGATGCTGGGTTAATTGCACATTGATCTGAAGGATGTTCACCCGCGCACAATACACAAATAACTGCAACTTATTGTGTCTGTACCCCTGACCAAGCATCTAACTTCTTAGCGAGCGCTGAAATCTGTGTTGTTATTGTCGTCACTCCATCTACCTCTAACACTCCAGCGACCGTAGGTTGTGTCATTCTTACTGTGGGCCACTGCTGCCATTGTCTCTTTCAACTAATACGCATCCTCATAATTCTTTGCTATAAAAGCTCCACCCGAAGCTGCATCAATACTGGTCCTGAGATTCCCATGTAATCCATTGTAGAATGTGTTCATTTGCAACCACTTAGGCAATCCGTGATGTGGGCATTTTCTGAGCAACTCCTTGTATCTCTCCCATGCCTCGTATAATGACTCCCCATGTTGCTGATCAAACATAGTAATCTCGTTTCTCATCTTTTCAGTCTTCGCCGACAGGAAAAATTTAGCTAGAAACTTCTGAGCCAGGTCATCCCATATAGTTATTGAACCCGATGGTAGAGAGTGTAACCAACTCTTTGCCTTGTCCCGTAGAGTGAATGGGAACAAGCGAAGTCTGACTGCTTCATCCGACACTCTATTGTATTTGAAAGTGTCGCATATCTCCAAAATGCTGGTCAAATGTTCATTCGGATCATCATTCGCTAATCCCCCAAACTGAACTGAGTTATGGATCATCTGAATAGTCCCAGGCTTAATCTCGAACGTGTTCGCAGCTATAGCAAGCCTGGTGATACTCGACTGTAGCTCAGTCACCTTGTGTGACGCCCCCAAAATAGGTATACAACACCCATTCTGAGTCGCCAAAATACATGGTACAGAAACAACTACATCTTTATTATTACAACACAAGAACTGTGAGTTTAAATACAAATATTGTCATTTAGACAATATCCACACTCAAATAAGTCCTCATTACAATTATTGATACATTATTTCACAAAAATGGTGAGGACTACTAAAGTAACTTCTAGAACCATCATTCCATACCCCGACTAGTACTCGCTACATTCTCGCCTCCTGAGAAAAATGGAACAAAAAGGAAAAGGGTGAGCTCAACTAGCCCAGTAAAAAACATTATGACTAAGATAATACAGAACAAATTATCGTTAGTCTTCAACAGGGAAAAATCTAATAGAATACAATAGACAACAAGTTTTAAATCAATAACTGCAGCGGAAACAACAAACCATTAGAAGAGTCAAGTAGAGAATGAGTTCTACTATCTTCTAAGATTTAAAAGTTCATCATCAATATTTTATCCCTGTAACAACAATCAATAACCATCTTTAATCAAATATTCATCTTTGCACTACAGGCCAAAGATATTCATTTATACCACCAGTCGGTCATGTTCATCTCAACACCTGTTCATCTTTGCACTACGGGCCAAAGATATTCATCAGTTAATCATTCATCTTTGCACTACGGGCCAAAGATATTCAGTAATATCATCATTTAGGACTGAGGATGATGAAAAATATCTTAAAGAAAACGAATCCAGTGAAACAAAATAACAAATATTAAGGATTCGTATTTCGATTTATCCATGTCCAAAAATACCTTATAATTATTCATAGTGAAGTAGAATTCAAGAATGATCAAAACATGGATACAATCAAAGCTAGTACCCAGAATAGATATTTTGGATGAAAAGAAGAAAATTTTATTTTTCGGTGAATAGTAACTCGTGAATAGTAACTCATGAATAGTAACCCCGACGTGAAAAATTCCAAATTTGATAAAAATTTCCAACCAATATTTCAGCATAATGATATTGAAGAAATAATATCATTTTTGAATAAAATAACATCCCTTACCTCGTAAAGACAGTACTTCTGGTCGGAATACCGGTATAAGGCTGAAAGACACTTGCTCTGATGAATAGAAACTCTCAAAGTATCAAATACTCACAAAATACACTCAATAATCTAGAGAGAGAAAGAGAGAAAACTTGTTTCTGGTGTGATTTTCAATTCTAACTTAGCCCTCTATTTATAGGAAAATGTTAGCACGCCGAAGCAGACTTAACCTGCAACCTGATGGCTTTACCTGCTACTATTCTCACCCACCACATTTGAATAAAAATCTCAGCACATTTCTTCACCAACCAAGAGTGGGGCCCACCAATTCTAGAATTTTCTACCAAAATGATTAACTCCGAAAATTTAACAATTTCTGAACCAGTCATCTTGTAAAATTCATAATAAATCATACGTTCATTTTTAACGGTTCAAAATTTGTGGACATATACTCAACTTATATATGTATAACATATCCAAAAATTACCACGATCTAACGGTCGGATTAAAAATTATAACCCCCGCAAAATATCTCAAAAATCCTGATTTTTAATACCTCCATTCTGACAAAAATACTGATAAAAACCTCAACATTAACTCCTTCATTTTTAACGACAAAAATATATCCCTCATTTATATCCACAAAAATAAATATTTTCTTATCATATGAATCAATAATTAATTATTCACAAATAATATTACAGAATCACATTTATGACAACCAGACCGTTCCCAGGAAAGAGGGGGCTTTCCAATAAGGATTTCTCCTTACTGGCGCGCAATTAGATGACCAAACCTCTCCTTAGACAGAACTTTCTAGACATTGCCAATAATGTTATCTAATAATATTATTCAAATAATATGAATTATTGATCTGATAATGGGAAATACTGTGTAGTGACAATTATTGAAACAACAGTAATATAAAATATCAACGCAGCAATTATTGAATCAATAAAATAAAATACTGAACAGTAATTACTGTAACCATTATTGAGTAGTGCCTTCATACGTAAGAATCAATAATTGGTGCAATACAGTGTGCTACTGTGTAACAACGCGTATTACTGTGTTTTAACCACCGGGTATTCCAACAGTATTAACGGTAACAACTACGCCGTTATTAATAAAAAACATATACTTATCGTTTTCTTCATTCAATCGCTTTCCGTTATGGGGCCCACAAAAGACTGGACCGTCGTACGAATATTCCCCGACAGGAAGAATATTCCACGACCAAACGAATATTCCCCGACAACAATGAATATTTTATAACCACCTACTTATTTGAAATATTTGCGCATTTTACCCATAACTAACCTCATTAATCAATTTAACACTTACTATTTCAAAATAATAAATAGAGGGAATTTAAATTTCATTTATTAATATTTTGGGGTCTTACAACCTCCCCTCCTTATGAAATTTCATCCTCGAAATTGACGTACGTACCTGGTATTTCGAAAAGATGAGGATACCTCGCTTTCATTTTCGTTTCCAACTCCCAGGTCATTTCCTCAATAGCATGGTTTCTCCACAAAACTTTAACTTGTGGTATGACCTTCGTGCGTAGGACATGCTCCTTTCTATCCAAGATCTTGACAGGTACCTCTTCGTACGTTAAGTCTTCAGCTATCTCGTCCGGTTCTAACTCAATAACGTGGTCTGGGTCTTTCACATATTTACTGTTAGAGTTTATGCCCTAGAGGCCAATTATTTGATGTAATTGCTTAACATTTGATATTATTGTTGATTGAATAAATAAATGATTTTATTATGGTTTTAATTACTGCGTAATATAATTGTTAACATAATAAAATTCCTTAGAATAGTGATACAAATTATATAGTTTCAAGTATGTGACTTGAACATGAGATTATATAATTACAATTAGTATCATTGTTCTTAAATGTCCCTAGTCGAGTATCATTGTTGATGGGACAACAATGATGCATTGAGACTAGTATGTGGATTGACTGATGACCAAATCTCATTGGTCATAAATATATGAGATATTAAGTCAATGCATAGGTACATGTTAGAGAACAATGTACTGGACAGACCCACCATGAGAATTCTATATGGAGCATTATGCGAAGTGTCATTAGCAATTCTCATAGTGACAATGATGTAATGGTCCTCCGACCTGAAACCGCTATATTACTACACGAGAATTTATGTACTTTGATATCATCAAATGTCACCTTTAATAGGGTGGACTATAAAGGTGATTATTGGGTTCATTATGAATCGTGTGAGTAATATGAGTGATCTAGATGGAATTTAACCATCCTATATTTTATAGGTGATATCCATAGGCCTCTTGATTGAGTAGGACTATGAAATGCATGGCCATGCTCAAATAGTGATTTGTTTCATATAGTCTACTCATTGATCAAGAAAACTCAGATTAAATTATGAAGAGTATGACACATTCCATGACTCGAGTTTAATCTAGGATATTAAGGTTAAAAGGATTAAATTACATTGAAACATTGGTCACGAAAAGGTTGCATCGAATCATCGATCTTATTATTACTTGGGTAGCAGTGATGCATTACTAGATGCCGCTCACTGTTTATAACTTTATAATATGATTTTAAGGTTATTGCCAACGTAATAATGACCTATAGGGTCACACACAAAGAACGTAATTAAAAGGAAATTAATTTAAATTGTAAAGATTTAAATATGTCAATATGATTGATATAATTTTAAATTATGAATTTAAATTAATAGGATAATTTATATATAGGTATATTAATTAAGTAAGACTTAATTAAGATATATATAAATTCGGATTTTAATAATATTATGTTTTGATTAATTCCTCCTGACTGCTATATATATGATGTATATCAGACTTTAGGTTTTTACGTCAAAACAAAACCCTAGCCGCTCTTAGAGAGAGACTAGAGAAAATAGTTCCGAAAATCCTCATCCTTGGTGGCTAGTACCGCGATTCCTTCTTCTGCAGATCGTAAGACGATTCGCGGAGCGTTCGTGTGGATACCGTAGAGACGCAGTCGGTTTGTATTGCGTTGGAGATTCGAGGCGCAGTCGATTTCAGACTCTCGTTTTCATAATCGGTATAATCTCTAAACCTCTTAATTAATTGATTTTTCGCATGGATCCTGTTTTAGGGTTTCGGAAATTGCTTTAAAATTTTAATTTCCGCTGTGCGTTTCTGTGCCGAAACCCTACATTTACGTAACACAGATATATAAAAAATATTATGAACACGAGACATACTTGGAGGTAACGCGAGTCTATAGGCCACATTTCCTACTCGGTCAAGAATTTGAAATGGACCAATAAATCGTGGATTGAGCTTTCCTCTCTTCCCAAATCTTGTAACTCCTTTCCATGGAGCCACACGTAACAATACATGATCCCCAATGTCAAATTCCACGTCCTTTCGATGAAGATCCGCATAACTCTTTTGTCGATCCTGTGCCGTTTGTATACGTTGTCGAATCGTTTGGATCTTCTCTGTAGTCATGCGTACCAACTCTGGTCCCAACAATGTTGCTTCACCCACCTCGTCCCAGCATACTGGAGAGCGACATTTTCGTCCATATAATGCTTCAAATGGGGCCACACCTATACTTGCCTGATAACTGTTATTGTAAGAGAATTCCACCAATGGTAGGTACTTATCCCAACTCCCTTTGAAATCTAGGACACAAAGTCTTAATAGATCTTCAAGAGTTTGAATAGTCCTCTCTGATTGTCCGTCCGTTTGAGGATGGTATGCCGAACTAAATCGTAAATCTGTGCCCATAGCTTTTTTCAAGCTAACCCTAAATCTTGAAGTGAATCTTGGGTCACGATCCGAAACTATGGATACTAGCATGCCATGCAGTCTCACAATCTCATCTACGTATATACGAGCAAGACGTTCAAGGGAATAAGTCTCCCGTATCGGCAAGAAATGAGCAGACTTGGTTAATCTATCAACAATAACCCAAATAGCATTTATGCCCTGAGAAACCGTGGGAAGACCCGTAACGAAATTCATGGTAATGTGTTCCCACTTCCATTTCGGAATCTCAAGTGGTTGCAATGGACCCTTTGGTACTTGATGTTCCGCCTTTACACGTTGACAAGTTAAACACCTCGAGATAAACTTTGCAATCTTTCTCTTCATATTATTCCACCAAAATGTATGTCGTAGATCACGATACATTTTGGTACTTCCAGGATGGATTGCAAATGGTGTATTGTGTGCTTCCATCATGATCTTGTACTTCAAATCAAAATTATTAGGAACACAGAGTCTAGAGTGGACTCGAAGTATTCCTTCTTCATCGATTCTTGCTTCTGGAATAGAACCTTCTTGCACTTTCTTCTTCATACGCATCAGCTCTATGTCCGTAGCTTGAGCAGCTTTAACTTTATCGATTAAAGTCGGTTCTACTCGTATATTTGATATCATCATGTGGGTACTTGGAGCCTTCATCTCTATCTCCATCCTTTGCAAGTCATACAAAATGGGCCTTTGTGTTAACAACATTGCACTCGTACCCGCATATGATCTTCTACTCAATGCGTCAGCTACTACGTTTGCTTTTCCAGGATGATATTGGATGGTATGATCGTAATCTTTCAACAGCTCGAGCCAACGTCGCTGCCGCATGTTGAGTTCCTTTTGGGTGAAGAAATATTTGAGGCTTTTATGATCTGTATAGATCTCCACTTTCTCCCCATACAGGTAGTGTCTCCAGATCTTCAACGCGAAAACTACTGCTGCCAACTCCAAATCATGAGTAGGATAATTCCTCTCATATTCTTTGAGTTGTCGCGAGGCATAGGCTATGACTTTCCCATGTTGCATGAGAACACATCCTAACCCTTTGCCTGAAGCATCACTGTAGATAACAAATCCATCCGAACCAGATGGTATTATAAGAACAGGTGCCGAAATGAGTCTCCTCTTAAGCTCTTGAAAACTCTTCTCGCATTCCTCGCTCCATACGAATTTGATATCTTTCCGAGTCAGCTGAGTTAACGGGGTAGCGATTCGAGAAAACCCTTCCACGAATCTTCGATAATAACCAGCTAAGCCTAGAAAGCTACGTACTTCGGTCACCGTCTTTGGTTGCTCCCAACTTTGTATTGCTTCAATCTTCGCCGGGTCAACAGATACTCCATGTTTTGACACCACGTGCCCTAGGAAAGCTACTTCCTCAAGCCAGAACTCGCATTTCTTCAACTTAGCATATAACTTATTTTCACGCAGCCTTTGGAGTACCAGCTTCAAATGATGCTCATGATCTTCACGGCTTTTGGAATATATGAGGATGTCATCAATAAAGACAACAACGAACTGATCCAAATAATCTTTGAATACTCGGTTCATCATATCCATGAAAGCCGCAGGAGCATTAGTCAATCCAAAAGACATGACTAGGAATTCATAATGCCCGTACCGAGTTCTGAAGGCAGTCTTTGGAATATCCTCAGTTTTAACCTTCAGCCTCAGTTTTAACCTTCAGCTGATGATATCCAGAACGAAGATCGATCTTTGAAAAGAATTGTGATCCTTGTAACTGGTCAAACAGGTCATCAATACGAGGTAGTGGATACCTATTCTTAATAGTGACATGGTTTAATTCCCGGTAATCAATACAAAGTCGCATACTCCCGTCTTTCTTCTTTACAAATAAAACAGGAGCACCCCAAGGAGATGTACTAGGACGAATGAAACCGATGTCCAACAACTCTTGTAGTTGGACCTTTAACTCCTGAAGTTCAATAGGAGCCATTCGATATGGGGTTTTAGAAATGGGCTTTGTACCAATCAATAAAGAATTCAATTTCTCGTTCCGGGGGTAGACCGGGAAGTTCTTCAGGAAATACGTCAGGAAAGTCAATAACAACAGGAATATTATTCAAATTTGACGTGTCTTTATTCAAATCCATAACATGGGCTAAGAAAGCTTGACATCCATTTTTTAATAAACGAATGGCTTTATGGCTTGATATAACAGTGATTGATTTTAATGGCTTAGTTGTTTGAATTCGTACAACAGGTTGGTTAGGAATATGAAAACTAACAACCTTACGAAAACAATCAATTTTGGCATGATGAGTAGTTAGCCAATCAATCCCTAAAATCACATCTAAAGCAAGTATCTTTAAAGAGATAAGGTCAACAGGTAAGGTGATGGTGCCAACTTGGATCACACAAGATTTATAAACAGTGGATGTGATGAAAGTTTCTCCTAACGGAGTCTCCACAGATAAATCAAAGTCTAACTTCTCCGGAGTCAAGTTTAAACGTTGAGCACAAGCAGGAGAGATAAAAGAATGGGTAGAACCGGTATCTAATAAGGTATAAACTTCGCATGAATTTATGATTAGCTTACCCGTGATCACCTCGTTTGGGTTCCTCGCATGTTGACCAGTCACGACAAACGCTCTTCCAGGAACCGTTGACTTTGACTTTTCTGGGGCAGCCTTTTGAGTCACCGTCCCCGCTGAACATGGTTTCGCTATCGTACAATCTCGAGCGATATGTCCTTCCTTTCCACAATTATAGCATACCTTGAACTGTTGTGGACAGTTTGGGCTGATATGTCCCTCTTTTCCATATTTATAGCATATGACCGGTGGTCGTTCTCCTCCCTTGGAACCAGTTGCTGCTGGTGCTGACGTCTTCGTATTGTCATTGTTGAATCTCCTCTTTTTAAAATCTCCTCCCGACTCGCTTCTTCTATTTTCATAGCCACGATTACCACCAGAGTGGTTGCCGTTCTTGTCTGTATTTTTCTTTCTCCGCTGGTTATCATTGTTTTGATGACTGCTGTCACCGATATGATCCTGGTTGTTGTTGTGACGCCCCCAAAACAGGTATACAACACCTATTCTGAGTCGTCAATAACATAGTACAGAAACAACTACAACTTTATTAATACAACATAAAAACTGTGAGTGTAAATATAAATATTGTCATCTAGACAATATCCACACTCAAATAAGTCCTCATTACAATTATTGGAACAATATTTTACAAAAAAAATGGTGAGGACTACTAAAACAACTTCCTAGAACCTTCATTCCATACCCCGACTAGTACCTGCTACATTCTCGCCTCCTGAGAAGAAAATGGAACAACAAGGAAAAGGGTGAGCTCAACTAGCCCAGTAAAGAATATTATGACTAAGATAATATAAAACAAATTATCGTTAGTCTTCAA
This sequence comes from Panax notoginseng, assembly GCA_016801055.1. Taxonomy (NCBI): domain Eukaryota; kingdom Viridiplantae; phylum Streptophyta; class Magnoliopsida; order Apiales; family Araliaceae; genus Panax; species Panax notoginseng. Next base: position 91,775,666 of record CM029013.1, on the reverse strand, counting down.
CAGGGAAAAAATTAATAGAATACAATAGACAACAAGTTTTAATTCAATATTCGCAGCGGAAAATAATAATTCATAGAGAAGTTACGTAGAGAACGAAATCTACGATTATCTATGAATTTAAAAGTCCATCATCAACATTTTATCCCTGTAACATCAATCAATAAATATCTTGAATCAAATAGTCATCTTTGCACTACAGGTCAAAGATATCCATCAGTTGGTCATGTTCACCTCAACACCTGTTCATCTTTGCACTACGGGCCAAAGATATTCATCAGAAATTATTCATCTTTGCACTACAGGCCAAAGATATTCAGTTATATCATCATTTAAGACTGAGGATGATGAAAAATATTTTAAAGAAAACGAATCCAGTGAAGCAAAATAATAAATATTAAGGATTCGTATTTCAATTTATCCATGTCCAAAAATACCTTATCATAGTGAAGTAAAATTCAAGAATGATCAAAACATGGATACAATCAAAGCTAGTATCCAGAACAAATATTTTGGACGAAAAGAAGAAAATTTTATTTTTCGGTGAATAGTAACTCGTGAATAGTAACTCGTGAATAGTAGCTCATGAATAGTAACCCCGACATGAAAAGTTCCAAATTTGATAAAAATTCAGATCAATACTTCGGCATAATGATATTGAAAAAAATAATATCATTTTAAGAAGAAATAACATCCCTTACCTCGGAAAGACGATACTTCTGACTGGAATACTAGATATAGTGCTGAAGAAAACTTGCACCGTAAAGTAACACTCAAAGTATCAAATACTCACAAGAATACGCTCGTTATAGAGAGAGAAATAGAGAGAAACTTGTGTTTCTGGTGTGATTTCAATTCTAATCTAAGCACCCTATTTATAGGAAAATGCTTAGAACACCAAAGCAGAAAATTTAATATAATAATAATATATTTATCAAATTTTCCTTAGCCCACCTCTAGACATCTGATCTCAGCCCATCTATATCACATGTTAGCCCACTTAAATACCAAAAAACGTTTTTCTTCAAAATAATAAATAAAACTTCCAAAAATCAATTATTTCGGAACTTCAGAACTTCAATAATTCATAATAAATAGCCCTTTTATCAGAAAATTCGAATCTGGTGAGTTTTTATAGAAAATTCAATTCTCTACAACTTTACAGAAGAAAGTTTTTCCAAATTTCAAACAGAAATTGACCGAAATTCACAAACGGGCGATTTTATAGTCAATAATAAATTTTCGGTCAAGAATTATGTCCACCAACACACAAAACATGTGTTAATCATTTAATGCCACAAAAATACTCTTCCTCCTCATATACTCATATATCCCACATTCATTGTAAAAATACCACCATCAATATATTATTAAAATAATATATTTAAATGAATTATTTTATCAGAAAAAGATAAAATATTAATTTTCAACAATTGTCACATTAAAATTTTTCTCTATCTATATCCACATAAAATCACTATTTTCCTCGTCATATAAATCAATAATTAATTATACACAAATAATATTACAGAATCACAGTACTAGCAACCAGGCCGTTCCCAGGAAAGAGGGGGCTTTCCAATAAGGATCTCTCCTTACTGGCGCGCAATTAGATGACCAAACCTCTCCTTAGACAGAACTTTCTAGACATTGCCAATAATATTATCTAATAATATTATTCAGATAATATGAATTATTGCTCCGATAATGAAAAATACTGCGTAGTGACAATTATTGAAACAACAATAATATAAAATATCAACGCAACAATTATTGAATCAATAAAATATAATATTGAACAGTAATTACTGTAACAATTATTGAGTAGTGCCTTCTTACGTAAGAATCAATAATTGGTGCAATACCATGTGCTACGCGTATTACCGTGTTTTAACCATCGGGTATTCCAACAGTATTAATGGTAACAACTACGCCGTTATTTATAAACAACTTATTTTTATCGTTTTCTTCATCCAATCGTTTTCTGTTATGGGGCCCACACAAGGCTGCGCCGTCGTACGAATATTCCCCGACAACAAGAATATTCCACGACCAAACAAATATTCCCCGACAACAATGAATATTTTATAACCACTTGCTTATTTAAAATATTTGCGCATTTTACCCATAACTAACCACATTAATCAAATCAACTCTTACTATTTCAGAATAATAAATAGAGGAAATTAAATTTCATTTATTAATAATTTGGGGTCTTACAACCTCCCCTCCTTATGAAATTTCGTCCTCGAAATTGACATACGTACCTGGTGTTTCGAAAAGATGAGGATACCTCGCTTTCATTTCCGTTTCCAACTCCCAGGTCATTTCCTCAATAGCATGGTTTCTTCACAAAACTTTAACTTGTGGTATGACCTTCGTGCGTAGGACATGCTCCTTTTTATCCATGATCTTGACAGGTATCTCCTCGTACGTTAAGTCTTCGGCTATCTCGTCCGGTTCTAACTCAATAACGTGGTTCGGGTCTTTCACATATTTACGAAGCACAGATATATGAAAAACATTATGAACACGAGACATACTTGGAGGTAACGCAAGTCTATAGGCCACATTTCCTACTCGGTCAAGAATCTGAAATGGGCCAATAAATCGTGGATTGAGCTTTCTTCTCTTCCCAAATCTTGTAACTCCTTTCCATGGAGCTACACGTAATAATACATGATCCCCAATGTCAAATTCCACGTCCTTTCGATGAAGATCCACATAACTCTTTTGTCGATCCTGTGCCGTTTGTATACGTTGTCGAATCGTTTGGATCTTCTCTGTAGTCATTCGTACCAACTCTGGTCCCAACAACGTTGCTTCTCCCACCTCATCCCAACATACTGGAGAGCAACCCTTTCGTCCATACAATGCTTCAAAGGGAGCCACACCTATACTTGCCTGATAACTGTTGTTGTAGGAGAATTCCACCAATGGTAGGTACTTATCCCAACTTCCTTTGAAATCTAGGACACAAAGTCTTAATAAATCTTCAAGAGTTTGAATAGTCCTCTCTGATTGCCCGTCCGTTTGAGGATGGTATGCCGAACTGAACCGTAAATCCGTGCCCATAGCTTTTTGCAAGCTAACCCAAAATCTTGAAGTGAATCTTGGGTCACGATCCGAAACTATGGATACTGGCATGCCATGTAACCTTACAATCTCATTCACGTACATACTAGCAAGATGTTCAAGGGAATAAGTCTCCCGTATCGGCAAGAAATGAGCAGACTTGGTTAATCTATCAACTATAACCCAAATAGCATTTATGCCTTGAGAAACCGTGGGAAGACCCGTAACAAAATCCATGGTAATGTGTTCCCACTTCCATTTCGGAATCTCAAGTGGTTGCAATGGACCCTTTGGTACTTGATGCTCCGCCTTTACACGTTGACAAGTTAAACACCTCGAGATAAACTTTGCAATCTTTCTCTTCATATTGTTCCACCAAAATGTATGTCGAAGATCACGATACATTTTAGTACTTCCAGGATGGATTGCAAATGGTGTATTGTGTGCCTCCATCATGATCTTGTACTTTAAATCAGAATCGTTAGGAACACAAAGTCTGGAGTGGACTCGAAGTATTCCTTCTTCATCGATTCTTGCTTCTGGAATAGCACCTTCTTGCACTTTCTTCTTCATACGCATCAGCTCCGGGTCTGTAGCTTGAGCAACTTTAACTTTATCGATTAAAGTTGGTTCTACGCGTATACTTGACATCATCGCACTCGTTCCTGCATATGATCTTCTACTTAACGCGTCAGCTACCACGTTTGCTTTTCCAGGATGGTATTGAATAGTGTGGTCGTAATCTTTCAACAGCTCGAGCCAACGTCGTTGCCGCATGTTGAGTTCTTTTTGAGTGAAGAAATATTTGAGGCTTTTATGGTCTGAATATATCTCCACCTTCTCCCTATATAGATAGTGCCTCCAGATCTTTAGTGCGAAAACGACTGCTGCCAACTCTAGATCATGAGTAGGATAATTCCTCTAGGCTATGACTTTCCCACGTTGCATGAGAACACATCCTAACCCTTTGCCTGAAGCATCGCTGTAGATAACAAATCCATCCGAACCAGATGGTATTGTCAGAACAGGTGCCGAAATGAGTCTCCTCTTAAGCTCTTGGAAACTCTTCTCGCATTCTTCGCTCCATATGAATTTGATATCCTTCCGAGTCAGCTGAGTTAACGGGGTAGCGATTCGAGAAAACCCTTCTACGAATCTCCGATAATAACCAGCTAAGCCTAGAAAGCTACGTATATCGGTCACCGTCTTCGGTTGCTCCCAGCATTGTATTGCTTCAATCTTCGCCGGGTCCACAGATACTCCATGTTTTGACACCACGTGCCCTAGGAATGCTACTTCCTCAAGCCAGAACTCGCATTTCTTCAACTTAGCATATAACTTATTTTCACGCAGCCTTTGGAGTACCAGCTTCAAATGGTGCTCATGATCTTCACGGCTTTTGGAATATATGAGGATGTCATCAATAAAGACAACAACGAACTGATCCAAATAATCCTTGAATACTCGGTTCATCATATCCATGAAAGCCGCAGGAGCATTAGTCAATCCAAAAGACATGACTAAGAATTCATAATGCCCGTACCGAGTTCTAAAGGCAGTTTTCGGAATATCCTCAGTTTTAACCTTCAGCTGATGATATCCAGAACGAAGATCGATTTTTGAAAAGAATTGTGCTTCTTGTAACTGGTCAAACAGGTCATCAATACGAGGTAGCGGATACCTATTCTTGATGGTGACATGGTTTAATTCCTGGTAATCGATACAAAGTCGCATACTCCCGTCTTTCTTCTTTACAAATAAAACAGGAGCACCCCAAGGAGATGTACTAGGACGAATGAAACCGATGTCCAACAACTCTTGTAGTTGGACTTTTAACTCCTGAAGTTCAATAGGAACCATTCGATATGGGGTTTTAGAAATAGGCTTTGTACCAGGTTCAAGATCAATAAAGAATTCAACTTCACGTTCCGGGGGTAGACCGGGAAGTTTTTCAGGAAATACGTCAGGAAAGTTACTAACAACAGGAATATTATTCAAATTTGACGTGTCTTTATTCAAATCCATAACATGGGCTAAGAAAGCTTGACATCCGTTTTTCAATAAACGAATGGCTTTATGACTTGATATGACAGTGATTGATTTTAATGGCTTTGTTGCTTGAATTCGAGCAACAGGTTGATTATGAATATGAAAACTAATCACCTTACGAAAACAATCAATTTTGGCATGATGAGTAGTTAACCAATTAATTCCTAAAATCACGTCAAATGCAAGTATCTTTAAAGAGATAAGGTCAACAGGTAAGGTGATGGTACCAACTTGGATCAAACAAGATTTATAAACAGTGGATGTGATGAAAGTTTCCCCTAACGGAGTCTCCACAGATAAATTAAAGTCTAATTTCTCCGGAGTCAAGTTTAAACGTTGAGCACAAGCAGGAGAAATAAATGAATGGGTAGCACCGGTATCTAGTAAGGTATAAACTTCACATGAATTTATGATTAGCTTAGCCGTGATCACCTCGTTTGGGTTCCTCGCATGTTGACCAGTCACGACAAACGCTCTTCCAGGAACCGTTGACTTTGACTTTTCTGGGGCAGCCTTTTGAGTCACCGTCCCCGCTGAACTTGGTTTCGCTATCGTACAATCTCGAGCGATATGTCCTTCCTTTCCACAATTATAGCATACCTTGAACTGTTGTGGACAGTTTGGGCTGATATGTCCCTCTTTTCCATATTTATAGCATATGGCCGGTGGTCGTTCTCCTCCCTTAGAACCAGTTGCTGCTGGTGCTGACGTCTTCGTATTGTCATTGTTGAATCTCCTCTTTTTAAAATCTCTTCCCGACTCGCTTCTTCTATTTTCATAGCTACGATTACCACCAGAGTGGTTGCCGTTCTTGTCTGTATTTTTCTTTCTCCGCTGATTATCATTGTTCTGATGACTGTTGTCACCGATATGATCCTGGTTGTGGTCCCTCGGTTGACCGTACTCGTTATCTCGCTCTAATAATTGAGCCCTGTTGACAACATCTGAATAGAGAGAAAATTTATGAGAAATGAGATATTGACGTATGCCGGGTTTCAAACCTCTCAGAAACATCCGCGTCATACGTTCCTCATTCTCCACCAAATGAGGTGCAAACCTGGACAACTCCGCAAACTTCGCCTCGTACTGGGACACCGTCATGTTATTCTGCTCCAGTCTAATAAACTCTACCTCCTTCATATGACGAATACTTTCAGGAAAGTACTTATCATTGAATAGCTTCTGAAATATCTCCCAAGACATGCTGAGTGCAGCTGGATGGGTACGCTTCACAGATTCCCACCAGTAGTCTGCCTCGCCACGGAACATAAAGGTGGCAAATGGAACCTTCTGTTCCTCCGTGCATCCCAAGACATCAAATATCTTGGTAATTTGCTTGAACCATGTCTCCGCCTTAATCGGATCCGGCTTTCCCCAGAATTCTGGTGGTCCCAACTCTTTGAACTGTTTGGCTGTGACCAGCTGTGCGTTGCCATTGTTTTTTCCTATATTTTGAACAGGAATCTCCTTCGTCTGATTTTGCATGAATCGCAAAAAGCTTCTAAATATCTCATCGTTCACCGTCTGCTCAGTGGTGTTGTTCACAGGAGGAACATTGCCAGCGTGTTGCACGTTCTCCTCGTTGGTGAGTACAGGTGTCTTCACGGTTTCATTTACTCCACTGTTAACATTCTCAGTCGACATTCTCAAATACTGCCATAAAACAAGGGTTAATTTAACAAATTAACAAATCACATAATATCCCTATATTATGACCAACCAACAAATAAGCTTAGGTAGGACACACTAGCGAAGGATTTACTCGTCTCTCCCCTCCTAGTTCTATGCCCCGATCTCCGCCAGAGATCATATCCCTAAGCTCTGATACCAACTGTGACGCCCCCAAAACAGGTATACAACACCTATTCTGAGTCGTCAATAACATAGTACAGAAACAACTACAACTTTATTAATACAACATAAAAACTGTGAGTGTAAATATAAATATTGTCATCTAGACAATATCCACACTCAAATAAGTCCTCATTACAATTATTGGAACAATATTTTACAAAAAAAATGGTGAGGACTACTAAAACAACTTCCTAGAACCTTCATTCCATACCCCGACTAGTACCTGCTACATTCTCGCCTCTTGAGAAGAAAATGGAACAACAAGGAAAAGGGTGAGCTCGACTAGCCCAGTAAAGAATATTATGACTAAGATAATATACAACAAATTATCGTTAGTCTTCAACAGGGAAAAATTTAATAGAATACAATAGACAACAAGTTTTAATTCAATATTCGCAGCGGAAAATAATAATTCATAGAGAAGTTACGTAGAGAACGAAATCTACGATTATCTATGAATTTAAAAGTCCATCATCAACATTTTATCCCTGTAACATCAATCAATAAATATCTTGAATCAAATAGTCATCTTTGCACTACAGGCCAAAGATATCCATCAGTTGGTCATGTTCACCTCAACACCTGTTCATCTTTGCACTACGGGCCAAAGATATTCATCAGAAATTATTCATCTTTGCACTACAGGCCAAAGATATCCAGTTATATCATCATTTAAGACTGAGGATGATGAAAAATATTTTAAAGAAAACGAATCCAGTGAAGCAAAATAATAAATATTAAGGATTCGTATTTCAATTTATCCATGTCCAAAAATACCTTATCATAGTGAAGTAAAATTCAAGAATGATCAAAACATGGATACAATCAAAGCTAGTATCCAGAGCAAATATTTTGGACGAAAAGAAGAAAATTTTATTTTTCGGTAAATAGTAACTCGTAAATAGTAACTCGTGAATAGTAACTCATGAATAGTAACCCCGACATGAAAAGTTCCAAATTTGATAAAAATTCAGATCAATACTTCGGCATAATGATATTGAAGAAAATAATATCATTTTAAGAAGAAATAACATCCCTTACCTCGGAAAGACGATACTTCTGACTGGAATACTAGATATAGTGCTGAAGAAAACTTGCACCGTAAAGTAACACTCAAAGTATCAAATACTCACAAGAATACGCTCGTTATAGAGAGAGAAATAGAAAGAAACTTGTGTTTCTGATGTGATTTCAATTCTAATCTAAGCACCCTATTTATAGGAAAATGCTTAGAACACCAAAGCAGAAAATTTAATATAATAATAATATATTTATCAAATTTTCCTTAGCCCACCTCTAGACATCTGATCTCAGCCCATTTATATCACATGTTAGCCCACTTAAATACCAAAAAACGTTTTTCTTCAAAATAATAAATAAAACTTCCAAAAATCAATTATTTCGGAACTTCAGAACTTCAATAATTCATAATAAATAGCCCTTTTATCAGAAAATTCGAATCTCGCGAGTTTTTATAGGAAATTCAATTCTCTACAACTTTGCAGAAGAAAGGTTTTCCAAATTCCAAACAGAAATTGACCGAAATTCATAAACGGGCGATTTTATAGTCAATAATAAATTTTCGGTCAAGAATTATGTCCACCAACACACAAAACATGTGTTAATCATCTAATGCCACAAAAATACTCTTCCTCCTCATATACTCATATATCCCACATTCATTATAAAAATATCACCATCAATATATTATTAAAATAATATATTTAAATGAATTATTTTATCAGAAAAAGATAAAATATTAATTTTCAACAATTGTCACATTAAAATTTTTCTCTATCTATATCCACATAAAATCACTATTTTCCTCGTCATATAAATCAATAATTAATTATACACAAATAATATTACAGAATCACAGTACTAGCAACCAGGCCGTTCCCAGGAAAGAGGGGGCTTTCCAATAAGGATCTCTCCTTACTGGCGCGCAATTAGATGACCAAACCTCTCCTTAGACAGAACTTTCTAGACATTGCCAATAATATTATCTAATAATATTATTCAGATAATATGAATTATTGCTCCGATAATGAAAAATACTGCGTAGTGACAATTATTGAAACAACAGTAATATAAAATATCAACGCAGCAATTATTGAATCAATAAAATATAATATTGAACAGTAATTACTGTAACAATTATTGAGTAGTGCCTTCTTACGTAAGAATCAATAATTGGTGCAATACCATGTGCTACGCGTATTACCGTGTTTTAACCATCGGGTATTTCAACAGTATTAATGGTAACAACTACGCCGTTATTTATAAACAACTTATTTTTATCGTTTTCTTCATCCAATCGTTTTCTGTTATGGGGCCCACACAAGGCTGCGCCGTCGTACGAATATTCCCCGACAACAAGAATATTCCACGACCAAACAAATATTCCCCGACAACAATAAATATTTTATAACCACTTGCTTATTTAAAATATTTGCGCATTTTACCCATAACTAACCACATTAATCAAATTAACTCTTACTATTTCAGAATAATAAATAGAGGAAATTAAATTTCATTTATTAATAATTTGGGGTCTTACAGTGGTCCCTCAGTTGACCGTACTCATTATCTCGCTCTAATAATTGAGCCCTGTTGACAACATCTGAATAGAGAGAAAATTTATGAGAAATGAGATATTGACGTATGCCAGGTTTTAAACCTCTCAAAAACATCCTCGTCATACGTTCCTCATTCTCCACCAAATGAGGTGCAAACTTGGACAAATCTGCAAACCTCGCCTCGTACTGAGACACCGTCATGTTATTCTGCTCCAGTCTAATAAGCTCTACCTCCTTCATATGACGAATACTTTCAGGAAAGTACTTGTCATTGAACAGTTTTTGAAATGTCTCCCAAGACATGCTGAGTGCGGTTGGATGGGTACGCTCACAGACTCCCACCAGTAATCTGCCTCGCCACGGAATATAAAGGTGGCGAATTGAACCTTCTGTTCCTCCGTGCATCCCAAGACATTGAATATCTTGGTAATTTACTTGACCCACGTTTCCTCCATGATCGGATCCGGCTTTCTCTTAAATTCTGGTGGTCCCAATTCTTTGAACTGTTTGGCTGTGACAAACCGTGAATTGCTATCATTTCCTCCTGTATTTTTTGAACACGAGTCTCCCTCGTCTGGTTTTGCATGAATTGCAAAAAACTTCTAAACATTCCATCATTCATCATCTGCTCATTGGTGTTGTTCACAGGAGGAACATTGCCAGCCTGTTGCACGTTCTCCTCGTTGGTAAGCACCGGTGTCTCCACGGTCTCATTTACTCCACTGTTAATAGTCTCAGTCAACATTCTCAAATACTGCCATAAAACAAGGGTTAATTAAATAAATTAACAAATCACATAATACCCCTATATTATGACTGACCAATAAATAAGCTTAGGTAGGACACACTAGCGAAGGATTTATTCGTCTCTCCCCTCCTAGTTCTATTCTCCGATCTTCGCCAGAGATCATATCCCTAAGCTCTGATACCAACTGTGACGCCCCCAAAATAGGTATACAACACCCATTCTGAGTCGCCAAAATACATGGTACAGAAACAACTACATCTTTATTATTACAACACAAGAACTGTGAGTTTAAATACAAATATTGTCATTTAGACAATATCCACACTCAAATAAGTCCTCATTACAATTATTGATACATTATTTCATAAAAATGGTGAGGACTACTAAAGTAACTTCTAGAACCATCATTCCATACCCCGACTAGTACTCGCTACATTCTCGCCTCCTGAGAAAAATGGAACAAAAAGGAAAAGAGTGAGCTCAATTAGCCCAGTAAAGAACATTATGACTAAGATAATACAGAACAAATTATCGTTAGTCTTCAACAGGGAAAAATCTAATAGAATACAATAGACAACAAGTTTTAAATCAATAACTGCAGCGGAAACAGCAAACCATTAGAAGAGTCAAGTAGAGAATGAGTTCTACTATCTTCTAAGATTTAAAAGTCCATCATCAATATTTTATCCCTGTAACAACAATCAATAACCATCTTTAATCAAATATTCATCTTTGCACTACAGGCCAAAGATATTCATTTGTACCACCAGTCGGTCATGTTCATCTCAACACCTGTTCATCTTTGCACTACGGGCCAAAGATATTCATCAGTTAATCATTCATCTTTGCACTACGGGCCAAAGATATTTAGTAATATCATCATTTAGGACTGAGGATGATGAAAAATATCTTAAAGAAAACGAATCCAGTGAAACAAAATAACAAATATTAAAGATTCGTATTTCGATTTATCCATGTCCAAAAATACCTTATAATTATTCATAGTGAAGTAGAATTCAAGAATGATCAAAACATGGATACAATCAAAGCTAGTACCCAGAATAGATATTTTGGACGAAAAGAAGAAAATTTTATTTTTCGGTGAATAGTAACTCGTGAATAGTAACTCATGAATAGTAACCCCGACGTGAAAAGTTTCAAATTTGATAAAAATTTCCAACCAATATTTCAGCATAATGATATTGAAGAAATAATATCATTTTTGAATAAAATAACATCCCTTACCTCGTAAAGACAGTACTTCTGGTCGGAATACCGGTATAAGGCTGAAAGACACTTGCTCTGATGAATAGAAACTCTCAAAGTATCTAAATACTCACAAAATACACTCAATAATCTAGAGAGAGAAAGAGAGAAAACTTGTTTCTGGTGTGATTTTCAATTCTAACTTAGCCCTCTATTTATAGGAAAATGTTAGCACGCCGAAGCAGACTTAACCTGCAACCTGATGGCTTTACCTGCTACTATTCCCACCCACCACATTTGAATAAAAATCTCAGCACATTTCTTCACCAACCAAGAGTGGGGCCCACCAATTCTAGAATTTTCTACCAAAATGATTAACTCCGAAAATTCAACAATTTCTGAACCAGTCATCTCGTAAAATTCATAATAAATCATACATTCATTTTTAACGGTTCAAAATTTGTGGACATATACTCAACTTATATATGTATAACATATCCAAAAATTACCACGATCCAACGGTCGGATTAAAAATTATAACCCCCGCAAAATATCTCAAAAACCCTGATTTTTAATACCTCCATTCCGACAAAAATACTGATAAAAACCTCAACATTAACTCCTTCATTTTTAACCACAAAAATATATCCCTCATTTATATCCACAAAAATAAATATTTCCTTATCATATGAATCAATAATTAATTATTCACAAATAATATTACAGAATCACATTTATGACAACCAGGCCGTTCCCAGGAAAGAGGGGGCTTTCCAATAAGGATTTCTCCTTACTGGCGCGCAATTAGATGACCAAACCTCTCCTTAGACAGAACTTTCTAGACATTGCCAATAATGTTATCTAATAATATTATTCAAATAATATGAATTATTGATCTGATAATGGAAAATACTGTGTAGTGACAATTATTGAAACAACAGTAATATAAAATATCAACGCAGCAATTATTGAATCAATAAAATAAAATACTGAACAGTAATTACTGTAACCATTATTGAGTAGTGCCTTCATACGTAAGAATCAATAATTGGTGCAATACAGTGTGCTACTGTGTAACAACGCGTATTACTGTGTTTTAACCACCGGGTATTCCAACAGTATTAACGGTAACAACTACGCCGTTATTAATAAAAAACATATACTTATCGTTTTCTTCATTCAATCGCTTTCCGTTATGGGGCCCACAAAAGACTGCGCCGTCGTACGAATATTCCCCGACAGGAAGAATATTCCACGACCAAACGAATATTCCCCGACAACAATGAATATTTTATAACTACCTGCTTATTTGAAATATTTGCGCATTTTACCCATAACTAACCTCATTAATCAATTTAACACTTACTATTTCAAAATAATAAATAGAGGGAAGTTAAATTTCATTTATTAATAATTTGGGGTCTTACACCTTGGGTGTAGCAAAGTCCCTCAATGCTTTCTGGTCTTCGGCAACCATTACTTCTTCTTTTTCAGAATTTTCGAAGTCTTCCCTTGTTTTCTTGATCCACTTACTTAACCTTTGAAACCTTCTCTTAATGTCGTCCTCAAAAGGAATCAAGTCTGAATTTTTGGATCGAGTTTGCATAAACCAACTTCAAAAACCTGAAATAAGCCGAACAAAACAAAAAAAAATGTTTAAGTAAAACTGGACTAATTAAATTGATATCGCAAAATATTAAAATCTATATTAAAGTCCCCGGCAACGGCGCCAAAAAGTTATTGGCTAAAATCTAATTACGCACAGCACGCAAGTATATGTGGTCAACAAGTAATACAATAGTAAGTAGAGTATCGTTCCCATAGAGACTAGCAAGAAATTAACTCTCACAACTACCAATTTCCTATTAATCCTAATTTTATTAAACTAACCAATTTCAAGTTTGTAACTAAAAGTACTGAAAATATTAAAATCACCCAACAATCAACAAACCCTAAAAATTGAATTTTTCATACAAATATCGGAGAATTAAGCTTACGACTTCACTCTAAGCATCATTCTAATTATTACACCTTATTCCAGTTTAATTCACTATCCCAGTTTATTAATCAAGGACGCAAAAGTAGAACTAGCCACCTCTCGATGTACTAATACCATATTAACTCAAATCCATAAATTAGATAGAATCAAGTTAAACACCTTAACCAACTAACTCACTATATCTCTATATGAATTACAATTGAAGAAGTTTTAAGCTCAAGCCCTTTATATGATTACATGCGATGTCAAGCATATCTCTACCTTAACATTCATCAAGATTCTGTTCATTCACAAAATTCAAGAACATATGCTATATTAACTAAGTCTGGACTCATACTTCCTCTCTCAAATCCATACAAGTCCACAAAGAATTGTTGATCAGGCAATTCACAAATTCAAGCTCTAATTAATATAGATAAACTAGATAATAGCCTATTAAACTGAAAATTAAAGTTACATAATCATCGTTCCACTTAAAGATCCATCATAAGCCTAAAAAATATTTAGTTCATCATCAATGAAATAATAATTGAACAAATTAAAGATATCATCCTTTCAATTACAAATAAACTAAAAGAAAAGAATAACTCAGAACCACCCTTCACTTTAGCTCAATACGAAAAATCCTTCAAAATCTTCACTCCAATGGTTGCTCAACAAATCTGTCCTTAATCTCTGTTAATTCCCTTCGTGATAGTCATCTTGTTGTTTTTTATGTAGTTATATGATCACCCCCAAAATCTGAGTGTGATCCTTCTCCATATAGAGTCCCAAAGCAATCCAAGTACTAGAGCTCATGTCCCAGCAGTGTTGGAATCAAATTAGGATAGTCAGGTTTCGGGACCCCCCGCCTCGACGGGGGTGTAAGCTTGCAAATGGCCCGCCCCGGCGGGCTTAGCTCCTGTCAACAGACTTGAAGACCCCTCGCCTCGGCGGGGGTGTAAAGCTTAAATAGACCCGCCCCGACGGGGGTAGGCTCTGTTAGTTGACTTTGTTTTAACCTTAGATCTTGCTCAATTCTTGCCACAATGCACCTTAAATCCATCCTTATTGATCAATTCCAACACCACCATACCTACACAATAAAATAACATGAAACACATAAAAACAAACATAAAAACTAGGAATTAACATCGACTAAGCTTGACTTAGGAACCGATTTGCGGGTATAAAACTCACTTACCAATGGCACTATTCACGAAGTACTATTCACAGATACTATTCACAAAGTACTATTCATAAAGTACTATTCTTGAAGTACTATTCACAGGATACTATTCATAAAGTACTATTTCCGAAGTACTATTCACGAAGTACTATTCACCTAGAGTACTTTTCATGACAAAAATTGATTTATTTTCTATTCAAATCATTTTTGATATAATATTATTCTTGAATTTTACTCTACAAAGTAGTATCATGTTGACAATTTGAATATTTTTTAAACTCTGGATAAATTTAAAGTCTTTAATATTTATCCTTGATTTTGTTTAATTAATGTTTATATCATTGTCATCATCCTCATGCTTATATTATGATGAAAGTCATCTTTACCTTATGTGCATAGATGGACTGTTGGTTGGTCTGATTATAACTAGAGATCATTCGGTATAATCATGACCTATAATGTTACAAGTGATGTGGATTATTAAGCTGAGTCTCAGCGACAGTTGTTGGTATGATCATGACCATTGGTTCTCTTCGGTCAAGGGTGCAAAGATGAATTATTGTTTGGAATGATGATGACCATTGATGAAAACCTGAATATCCTTGGCCCGTAGTGCATGGATAATTCATGGTCGTGATAGTAATGAATATCCTTAGCCCGTAGTTTATGGATAATTCAGTGATGTGGATTATTTATTAAGCTGAGTCTCAGCGATAAAATTGATGATAAACTTTTTAAATCATAGAAGATAGTAGTTATAATGCTCTACTTGACTCTTCTAATGGATTGCTTATTTCGCTGCAGTTGTTGATCTAAAACTTGTTATCTATTGTATTCTATCAGTGGTTATATTGTTGAAGGATAACGATAATTTATTCTGCATTATCTTAGTCATAATATTTCTTACTGGGCTAGTTGAGCTCACCCTTTTCTTTCATTGTTCTCTTCAGAAAATGAGAATATAGCTGGGACTAGTCGGGAAATGGATTGACGATCCAGATGGTTGTTTTAGTAGTCCTTATTATTCTGTGAAATAGTGTGATAATAATTGTAATGAGATTGAATTTGAGTTTGGATATTGTCTAGAAGACAGTATTCGTGTTAAAACTCTCAGCTATGTTTTGTTGTATTTTACACGACAGTTGTATAATATGCGGGTACGAGTGCGATAATGTTAACACAAAGACCCATTTTGTACGACTTACAAAGGATGGAGATAGAATTAAAGACTCCAAGTACCCACGTAATGATATCAAACATACGAGTAGAACCGACTTTAATCGATAAAGTTAAAGCTGTGACGCCCCCAAAATAGGTATACATCACCCATCTTGGGTCGCCAAAAACATGGTACATAAATCAAATACAAACTTCTTTTATACAATACGACAACAACATAGCTTAGAGTTTTTACATGAATATTGTCTCATAGACAGTATTCAAACTTAAATGAAGTCCTCATTACATTTATTATCACACTATTTTATAGAATAGTGAGGACTACTATAGCCACCATCTCGGACCGTTACTCTGTTTCCCGACTAGTCCCGGCTACGTTGTCATTTCCTGAAGAGAACAATGAAAATAAAAGGGAGAGCTCAACTAGCCCAGTAAGAAATATTATAACTAAGATAATGCAGAATAAATTATCGTTAGTCTTCAACAGTGTTAAACTGATAAAATATAATAAACATCAAGTTTAACTGCAGCGGAACAAGCAATCCATTAGAAGAGTCAAGTAGAGCATGATATCGACTATCTTCTATGATTTAAAAAGTTTTTCATCAACTTTGTAGCTGAGACTCAGCTTAATAATTAATCCACATCATCCAATCATTCCTGCACCACGGCCAAGGATATTCATTAGTATCACGACCACGAATTGTCCATGCACTACGGGCCAAGGATATTCGTGTTTTCATCAATGGTCATGATCATGCCAACAACTGTCCATCAATGCACTACCGGCCAATGGGGACTTTTACCACATCATTTGTAACATTACGGTCATGATTATACCTAATAATCCCTGGTCATAATCATACCAATCAATAGTACATATGTGTACATAAGCCACAGATGACTTTTATCACAATATAAACATGAGGATGATGACAATGATATAAGAATTCAATTGAAAGAAAGCAAATGATAAATTTTAAATATTTATAATTTAATTTATCCAGAATTCAATAATGTCCAAATTGTCAACATGATACTGCTTTGTGGAGTAAAATTCAAGAATAATATTCATGTATCAAAAATAATCTTAGACAGAAAAGAAATTAATTTTTGTCGTGAATAGTACCCCGTGAATAGTACTTCGAGAATAGTATCCCATGAATAGTACCCCGGCATAAAAAATGTGCCGAATACCCGAGTGATTAATACCCGAGTGAATAGTGCCCAAGTGAATAGTAACCCGTAAATAGTAACCCGTGAATAGTAACTCGGTATGAAAAGTATCTCGAATCTTCGGGTGAATAATATTCGAGTGAGTAGTAATCGAGTGAATAGTAACTCATGAATAGTACCCCGGGTGAAAATATTAATATTTAACAAGAAAGTTAAGATCAATATTCCAATGAAACGATACTGGATGAAGCGCAAAACTCAAGGATATTCCACTAATTTCAGGAATTATAGAAGCAATACTTACCATAGTAAGTTTAGATTTAAGAATATGAAAAGAAATAATATAGAAAGCTGCAAATGAATTTTCACTATCATGCAGTAGTTTGCTTAGACAGATCATTTTTATAATTTAATAACAATTGAATACGAAGGGTTATTCACCAGGCATGCGGTAGTCTGCGTAGACAGGTTATTCCTACAGAATAATAAAGAATAGAATAGCGAAAAGATTTCACCATGCATACGGTAGTCCGCGTAGACAGGTTATTCCAACATAATAATAAAGAATGGAATAACAAAATATTTCACCATGCATGCGGTAGTCCGCGTAGACAGGTTATCCCAATATAATAATAAAGAATGGAATAACAAAAGATTTCACCATGCATGCGGTAGTCCGCGTAGACAGGTTATTCCAACAGAATAATAATGAATGGAATATCAACCCTTACGAGTATTAAAAGAAAATAACTCTCTTCATGAATACGAAAGAAATAATACCTCTTACGAATACAACAAATAATATTCCTTACGAATATTGAACGAAGATAATATTCCTTACGAATACGAAAAATAATATCGTAAGTGAATATGAAATAAATAACACCCCTTACCTTAGTAGAAGATTGAATACTGAAGTAGGGTAGTAGTAGAATACTCCTCTTCTTTCTCTCTATAGTTTCTCTCTCTAGAGTTTTAGTGAATTCGTAAGAAATAATGAAGAAATGAGCTTCTATTTATAGAAAAAAGGACTGAATAGTAACTAATTCATGAACGGCCTAGATTAATTTACTTTTAAATGGACGGTCCATATTGATTTACTATTAAAACTTAAAGCAACGGTCCATACTAATTTACTATTAAAACTTTAAACCAGCGATCCATATTGATTTACTATTATAACTTTCCACCAGCGGTCCATATTGATTTACTATTATATCTTCAACTAACGGTCTGAAAAATTAACATATCTCCTCATGGAATAATAAGTCAAACTTATAACAACCACCTCATAACAAACCCCTCTATTTATATCAAAAATTGAATAAATATTTACCACAAATCACTTATCTTTAATAAACACATTTTTAATCTATTAACAATTATTCATCATTAATATTATAACTCACAATATTTAACAATCAGATCATTCCCAAGAAAGATGGGACTTTCCGATAAGGATTTTTCCCTATTGGCGCGCAATTAGGTGACCAAACCTCTCCTCGACAAAACTTTCTAGACATTGTCAATATTGTAAATAATAATATGAATAACTTTGGCGTCTCAATTATTGATTTACTAATATAAAATATTATGCAGATGATACTATGACAATAATTGAATCAAATAACATCAGATACTATGTAGCAATTACTGTAGCAATAATTGAGTATAACTGAGTGGCTTCTTACGTAAGCATTAATAATCAAAGATACTGTACAATACCGTGTACTACTATGCAACCACACGTATTACTGTACTTTTACCACTGGGTATTTCAACAGTTTAACGGCAAAACTTTTACCATTATTTTTATAAAAAGATATTTCTGTCGTTTTCTAACTCCGACAGTTATTCCGTCGTGGGGTCCACTAATGATGGTGTCATTGTACGGATATTCCCCGACAAAAAGAATATTTCCCGACCAAACGAATATTTTTCGACACAACAAATATTTTATATCAACTTGCTTACTTTGCAAAATTTTCACATATCACCCTTAACTTTAACCCTTCATCAATTTAACCATTTATTAAATAGAATAATAATTATAAGAAAATTGAATACTTTCATTTCATAAAATTCGGGGTCTTACAAAAGATGCTCAAGCTACAGACTTGGAGCTAATGCGTATAAAGAAGAAAATGCAAGAAGGTACTATTCCAGTAGTAAGAATCGATGAAGAAGGAATACTTTCGGTCAACTCCAGACTTTGTGTTCCTAACGACCCTGATTTAAAGTATAAAATCATGATGGAGGCGCACAACACACCGTTTGTAATCCATCCTGGGAGTACCAAAATGTATCATGATCTTCGATATACATTTTGGTGGAACAATATGAAGAGAGAGATCGCGGTGTTTATCTTGAGGTGTTTAACTTGTCAACGTGTAAAGGCGGAGCACCAAGTGCTAAAGGGTTCATTGCAACTACTTGAGATTCTGAAATGGAAGTGGGAACAAATTATCATAGATTTCGTTACGGGTCTTCCCAAGGTTTCTCAAGGCATAGATGCGATTTGGGTTATTATTGATAGATTAACCAAGTTTGCTCATTTCTTGCAGATACAGGAGACTTATTCCCTTGAACGCCTTGCTCGTATATACGTGAATGAGATTGTGAGATTGCATGGCATGCCAGTATCCATAGTTTCGGATCGTGACCCAGGATTCACTTCACAATTTTGGGTTAGTTTGTAGAAAGCTATGGGCACAGATTTACGATTCAGTTCGGCATACCATCCTCAAACGGACGGGTAATCAGAAAGGACTATTCAAACTCTTGAAGATCTATTAAGACTCTGTGTCCTAGATTTCAAAGGAAGTTGGGATAAGTACTTGCCATTGGTGGAAATCTTCTACAACAACAATTATCAAGCAAGTATAGGTACGGCTCCATTTGAGGCGTTGTATGGGCACAAGTGTCGTTCTCTAGTATGCTGGGATGAGGTGGGAGAAGCAACGTTGTTGGGACCAAAATTGGTACGCATGACTACGGAAAAGATCTAAATAATTCGACAACGTATACAAACGGCACAGGATCGACAAAAGAGTTATGCGGATCTTCATCGAAAGAACGTGGAATTTAATATTGGGGATCATGTATTGTTACATATTGCTTCATGGAAGGGATTTACAAGATTCGGGAAGAAAGGAAAACTCAATCCATGGTTTGTTGGTCCATTTGAGATTCTTGATCGAATAGGAAATGTGGCCTATAGACTCGCATTACCTCCAAGCATGTCTCGTGTTCATAATATTTTTCACATATCTATGCTTCATAAATATGTGAAAGACCCAAATCACATTATTGAGTTAGAACCAGACGAGATAGCCGAAGATTTAACGTACGAGGAGGTACCTATCAAGATCTTGGATAGGAAGGAGCATGTCCTACGCACAAAGGTTATACCACAAGTCAAAGTTTTGTGAAGGAACCATGCTATTGAGTAAATGACCTAGGAGTTAGAATCGAAAATGAAAGCGAGGTACGCTCACCTTTTCGAAACACCAGGTACGTACGTCAATTTCGAGGACGAAATGTCATAAGGAGGGGAGGTTGTAAGACCCCAACTTTTTATAAATAAAATTAAATTTCCTCTCATTATTATTTTGAATAATAAGGTGTTAATTTGATATAATACTTTGGTTATGGGTAAAATATGCAAATTTTGCAAAATAAGCAAGTGATTATAAAATATTCATTATTATCGGGGAATATTCATTTGGTCATAGAATATTCTTGTTGTCGGAGAATATTTGTACGACGGCGCAGCCATTTGTGGACCCCATAACGGAAAACGGTCGGATGAAGAAAAAGACAAGTTTGAGTTTTTTAGAAATAACATCGTAGTTGTTACCGTTAACACTGTTAGAATACCCAGTGATTAAAGTACAGTAATACGCGTGGTTGCACAGTAGCACACGGTATTTCAATGGTGGTGTGCGTGAATAATAGCAGGTAAAGCCATCAGGTAGCAGGTTAAGTCTGCTTTGGTGTTCTATCATTTTCCTATAAATAGGGTGCTTAGGTTAGAATTGAAAATCACACCAGAATCAGAAGTTTTCTCACTCTATAATATCAAGTATATTTTTGTGAGTATTTAGATACTTTGAGAGTTGTTAAGCAGTGCAAGTTTTCTTCAGCGTTATATCCGATAGTTCAGCCAGAAGTACTATTCTTTTGAGGTAAGGGATGTTATTTTCTTCGTAAATAATGTTATTTTGTTTAATATCATTATGTCAAAATATTGGTATAAATTTTTTTATAAAATTTTTACCTTTTTATGTCGAGGTTACTATTCACGTATACGGTACTATTCACGAATACGGTACTATTCACGAAGTATGATTTTTCTTGTGAAATTTCTACTTTTTCGTGTCGAGATTACTATTCACGTATACGATACTATTCACAAAAAAATTAAATTTTCTTTTCTTTGTCCAAGTTGTCTATTATGGTTACTATCTTTGATTGTATCCATGTTTTGATCTTCATTCCTAAATTTTGCTCAACAATTGATTATTATAGAGTATTTTTGAACTTGGATAAACCGAAGTACGAATTTCTAATCTTTGTCCTTTTATCTCACTGGATTTGTTTTCTTTAAGATATTTTTCATCATCCTCAGTCCTAAATGATGATATAACTGAATATCTTTGGCCTGTAGTGCAAAGATGAATGATTACCTAATGAATATCTTTGGCCCGTAGTGCAAAGATGGACAGGTGTTGAGATGAACATGACCAACTAGTGATACAAATGAATATCTTTGGTCGTAGTGCAAAGATGAATATTTGGTTCAAGATGTATATTGATTGATGTTACAGGGATAAAATATTGATGATACACTTTTAAATCATAGAAGATAGTAAACTTCATTCTCTACTTAACTCTTCTAATGAATTGTTATTTCCACTGCGAATATTGATCTAAAACTAGTTGTCCATTATATTTTATCTGATGTATTGAAGGCTAACAATAATTTGTTCTATATTATCTTAGTCATAATATTCTTTACTGAGCTAGTTGAGCTCACCCTTTTCCTTTTTGTTCCATTTTTCTTCACAGGATGCGAGAATATAGCAAGAACTAGTCAGGGTGTGGAGTGATGGGTCCAGACAGTTGTTTTAGCAGTCCTCACTATTTTATAAAATAGTGTATCAATAATTATAATGAGTACTTATTTGAGTTTGGATATTGCCTAGAAGATAATATTTATATTTAAACTCACAGCTTATGTGTTGTCGTATTTTGCACGACAATTGTAATAATGAAATTGTAGTTATTTTCTGTACCATGTATTTGGCGACTCAGAATGGGTTGTGTGGACCTATTTTGGGGGCGTCACATTTATCACCGGGTATTTCAACAGTTAACGGTAAAACTCTTGCCGTTATTTTTATAGAAAGATATTTCTGTCGTTTTCTAACTCCGACAGTAATTTCGTTGTGGGGTCCACCAATGATTGTGTTGTCGCACGAATATTCCCTGTTAAAACGAATATTTCCCGACCAAACGAATATTTTATAACAACTTGCTTACTTTGTAAAATTTATAAATATTACCCACAACTATAGCATTATATCAAATCCACACCATAATATTTAAAAATATATTTCGAGAAAAAATTAATCTTTATTCATAAAAGTTGGGGTCTTACAACCTCCCCTTCTTATGAAATTTTGTCCTCAAAATTGGGGTACGTACCTGGTATGTCGAAGAGGTGAGGATACCTTGATTTCATTTCAGATTCTAACTCCCAGGTCATTTCCTTAACATCGTGGTTTCTCCACAAAACTTTGACTTGAGGTATAACCCTTGAGTGTAGAATATATTCCTTCTTATTCAAGATTTTAACATGTACCTCTTCATACGTTAAATCTTCCGCTATCTCATCTGGTTCTAACTCAATAATTTGGTTCGGGTCTTCCACATATTTACGTAACATAGATATGTGGAAAACGTTATGAACATGAGACGTACTTGGCGGTAAGGCGAGTCTATAGGCCACAGTTTCTACTCGATCGAGGATTTCAAATGGGCCAATGAATCGAGGATTGAGCTTTCCTCTCTTTCCAAATCTCGTAATTCCCTTCCATGGAGCAACACGTAACAACACATGATCTCCAACATTGAACTCCACATCCCTTTGATGAAGATCAGCATAACTCTTTTGTCGATCTTGTGAGGTCTTTATACGTTACCGGATCATTTGAATCTTTTCCGTAGTCATGCGTACCAATTCCGGTCCCAGCAACGTTGCTTCACCCACCTCATTCCAGCATACTGGAGAATGACACTTGCGTCCATACAACGCCTTGAATGGAGACATGCCTATACTTGCTTGATAACTGTTGTTGTAGAAGAATTCCACCAATGGCAAGAACTTGTCCCAACTTCCTTTAAAGTTTAGGACACAGAATCTTAATATATCTTCAAGAGTTTGAATAGTCCTCTCCGACTGCCCATCCGTTTGAGGATGATATGCCGAACTAAATCGTAAATCCATGCCCATAGCATTTTGTAAACTAACCCAAAATCGTGAAGTGAATCTCGGGTCTCGATCAGAAACTATAGATACTGGCATACCATGTAGTCTTACAATCTCATTTATGTATATACGAGCACGACGTTCAAGTGAATAAGTTTCTCGTATAGGTAAGAAATGAGCAAACTTGGTCAATCTATCAACAATGACCCAAATTGTATCCATGCCTTGAGAAACCTTAGGAAGACCAGTAATGAAATCCATGGTAATGTGCTCCCACTTCCATTCTGGAATTTCAAGTGGTTGCAATAGACCTTTTGACACTTGATGCTCTGCCTTGACACGTTGACAAGTTAGACACCTTTAGATTAACTTCGATATTTCTCTCTTCATATTGCTCCACCAAAATGTATGTCGAAGATCACGATACATTTTGCAAACGGTGTGTTATGCGCCTCCATCATGATTTTATACTTCAAGTCGGAGTCGTTAGGAACACAAAGTCTGGAGTTGACTCAAAGTATTCCTTCTTCATCGATTCTTGCTTCCGGAATAGCACTCTTGTACTTTCTTTCTCATACGCATCAGCTCCATGTCTGAGTAATTTTAAATTTATTGATTAAATGTGATTCTACTTGTATATTTGACATCATCACATGGGTCCCTAGAGTCTTTAACTCTATCTCCATCCTTTGTAAGTCATACCAAATGGGCATTTGTGTTGACAATATCGCACTCGTACCCGCATAAGATCTTCTACTCAACGCGTCAGCTACCACGTTCACTTTTCCAGGATGGTATTGAATGGTATGATCGTAATCTTTCAACAACTCGAGCCAAAGCCGTTGCCGCATGTTGAGTTCCTTTTGGGTGAAGAAATATTTGAGGCTTTTATGATCCGTGTAGATCTTCACTTTCTCCCCATATAGGTAATGCCTCCAGATTTTAAGTGCAAAAAAGACAGCTGCCAACTCTAGATCACGAGTAGGATAGTTCCTCTCATATTCTTTGAGTTGTCGTGAGGCATAGGCTATGACTTTCCTATGTTGTATGAGAACACATCCTAACCCTCTGCCTGAAGCATCGCTGTAGATGACAAATCCCTCCGAACCAGATGGTATTATCAGAACATGTGCTAAAATGAGTCTCCTCTTGAGTTCTTGAAAACTCTTATCACATTCCTCGCTCCAATCGAATTTTGTATCTTTTAAAGTTAGCTGAGTTAATAGAGTAGCAATTTGAGAAAATCCTTCCACGAATCTCCAATAATAACCAGCTAAGCCCAGAAAGCTACGTACTTCGGTCACTGACTTAGGTTGCTCCCAGCTTTATATTGCGTCAATATTCGTTGGGTCAACAGATATTCCATGATTTGATATCACGTGCCCAAGGAATGCTACTTCCTTAAGCCAGAACTCACATGTTGCTCATGATCTTCACGACTTTTGGAGTATATGAGGATGTCATCAATAAAGACAACTACAAAATGATTCAAATATTTCTTGAATACTCAGTTCATCATATCCATGAAGGCAGCATGAGCATTAGTCAATCCAAAAGACATGACTAGAAATTTGCAATGGCCATACCGAGTTCTGAAAACATTCTTTGGAATGTTATCAGTTTTAATCTTTAACTGATGATATCCGGAACGAAGATCGATCTTTGAAAAGAATTTAGCTCCTTGCAACTGGTTAAACAGGTCATCAATGTGAGGCAACGGGTACCTATTTTTGATGGTGACATGATTCAACTCCCGATAATCAATACAAAGTCGCATACTTCTATTTTTCTTCTTTACGAATAGAACAGGAGCACCCCAAGAAGACGTACTAGGATGAATGAAACCGATGTCTAACAATTCCTGCAGTTGGGTTTTTAACTCCTGAAGTTCAATAAGAGTCATTCGATATGGGTTTTGTACCAAGTTTAAGGTCGATAAAAAATTCGATTTCATGCTCTGGGGGTAGGCCAGGAAGTTCTTCAGGGAATACGTTAGGAAATTTATTAACAATAGAAATATCATTCAAATCTGACGTATTTTTGTTTAAATTCGTGACATGAGCTAAGAAAGCTTGATATCTATTTTTCAATAAACGAATAGCTTTATGGCTTGATATGACAGTGATTGACTTTAGTTGTTTGGTTACTTGAATTCGCTCAATAGGTTGGTTAGGAATATAAAAGCTAACAACCTTACGAAAATAATCAATTTTAGCATGATGAGTAGTTAACCAATCAATTTCTAAAATCACATTAAATGCAAGTATTTTCAAAGAGATAAGATCGACAGGTAACGTGAGGGTGCCGATTTGAATCAAACAAGACTTATAAACAGTGGATGTAATGAAGGTTTCTCTCAACGGAGTTTCAACAGATAAGTCAAAGTCTAATTTCTCCGGAGTCAAATTTAAACGTTGAGCGCAAGTGGGAGAAATAAAAAAATAGATAGAGCTGGTATCAAATAAGGTATAGACTTCGCAAGAGTTTATGATTAACTTACCCGCGATAACTTCGTTCAGGTTCCTCGTCACGAAAGTGCTCTCCCTTAAACTACCAATTTTGACTTGTCTAGGACAGCCTTTGGTGTCATCATTACCGCTGGAATTGACTTTCGCTATAGGGCATATTCCACCCTCAACTGCATCGTCGTACTCCTGATCCATTATCTGAATCATTAGTCTTCAATCCATATCAAATTGGGGTTGACCGCAATATACATGGTGATTCAAAACTAGATGTTGGGTTCTCCCAATTGCTGTCCAAAAAGAGAAATACATATCATCTATTTTAGTCTTTTTGGATCGGACTTCTCTATCCTCAATATCAACGCGTCGTGCGGCTTTTACCCATGCATCCTTCATTCTCACGCCTTCAGTTGTTTCTTCTTTTAGCTGATCCTTGACATTTGAATTCTCAAATTCCAGCGTTATCATCTTATACTCTGCCAAAGAGTGCTTCTGTTCAAGCATCACATATCGGGTAACATAATCTTGAATTGTTGCATCCCTTTACTCCACGACCGCCTGTCGTTCTTCAGCTTACTCTTCTAAATCATGAATACAATTTTGTAATTCTACATTTCGATCATAAAGTTCTCCTAATAAATCCTCCTCAGGTTCCTCTTCTTCCTCACTCTCAGCTATTACCTCTGCGACTAGTTCGGGTGCAACTATTAATTCTTCACTAGCCACATGGATATCTCTAATTTCTTCTTCGCCTGACATCCTACAATCAAGTTTAATAACTTAATTAGTACTCCCCAATAAAATCTTTGTTATAACAAAATATTATATTCCGATATTTATTCTTTAAATGAATCTCCTCGATTCATCACTTAAAACTCTATATGAGTTCATCTCTTGATTTTCAGATGTCATTTTCAAATACTGCCGCAAAACAAGGGTTAATTGACATGCCACATATAATCCCTATATTTTGACTGACCAATTAAATAAGAAATAAGCTTAGGTAGGTCATACTAGCTAAGGATTTAGCCGTCTCTCCCCTCCTAGTTCTAGTCTCACATCTCAGTCAGGGATCATATCCCTAAGCTTTGATACCAACTGTGACACCCCCAAAATAGGTATACATCACCCATTCTGAGTCACCAAATATTGATAAGTAGGTTTTATACCTACTTATTGAATATCAATTCACGAGAATTATGCACATCTCAAGCACATTTTAGTGTGTTTTTAGTTGCATTTCATAAAATTTCACATTGCATGTATTGAGAACTCCTTGGGTGTAAAAGTGTAGGAAATGGCATAAGCTCGACATGGGTAGATGGCATGAGAACAATGAAGGCACAACATGAGGATCAGTGGATAAAAGAAACTAAGCAGTGGTGAACAATAGAGCAAAAGTTGCATGCCAAAGCATCAGTAGCAGAACCTGAGGTTGCACAGTTTAGAAGCCGCGCGGCCAACAAATCTTCAACACGCGCGTCCGCGCCATTACTCGGACTGAACTGACTTTGCATTCGCGAGCTCGCGTGATGATTACAAAGGAACCGCGCGCGGCCGCGAGCGCTGTTGACAGAGGCTGCTGACTTTATTTTAATTTTTTAAATTGGAAGCGTAACGGAGTGGGGGTTCAATTAGGGCTTATATATTAGACGTATTATTAGTATATAAGAACCACCACCCTTTGGGGGATCACGTAGCTATTGTTACTTTGTCTCTTCAATTTCAATAATAGATTAGAGTAGATTAGTGTAGGTACTTTCTAGATTGGATTAGATCTGAAGACTTGAAGCATTTGGAAGGCATTAGAGATTCAATATTGGATCAGGAGAACAGATTGGATTGAAATGAATTTTGTATTTAAGTTCTGTACCATATATTTGTTGGTCGTTTTACCGATCAATATATGCGTGCAAGTATACACGGTCAACAAGTAATAAAGAGTAAGTAAAGTATCGTTCCCACGGAGAATTAACTAATAAATTTGACCAAGCATTAGTCCATAACCACTTCAGTCTTATTTAAACGAATGATTTAATATTTTCTATTTAAACTATGAAATTAAATAAACCTAACTATTCCTAGAGTAAGAATAGATAATGAAGACCTGAGATCACAATTTCATCTATGGACTTATTTAAATCCATACACTTCATGTTAAGTCAAACTAATTGAGTTGGACTGTTAGTCGAGAACATGAAAGTAAAGTATAGCCATCTCTCAATGTACCATACCCATATCATATATAATCCACAGTTGATAGAATATACATGAACACCCACATTACCTAAACCACTATATGTCTATGTGATTTACAAATAATTAAGGTTTAAGCCCAAGTTCTCATTTGACTACGAATGGCGCTTCGTTATATGTCTATCCTAAGCACAAATCATACATCCTTTCATAATGTAGAATATACAATCTTAAGCTAATAAGATCAGATCTAAACTCATACTTTGTCTCTCGAGTCCATATGGATTATCACAGTAATCGATGGTCAATCAACTAAGCAAATAAGCATGAATCTAATTAGACAATCTCATTGCAATCAATAAAGCTAACAATGACATATATCAGAATAAACTAATCTATTGCAATCTCAGAATAAAGTTTAAATCATAGCTGAATCAAATCTATCATTCACATATAGAATAAACATCGTAAGATACAATTAGGAATCAAAGAAAGAATAAGAATAGGGAATTAGAGTGCAAATCTGTTCTCCTGATCCAATATTGAATCTCTAATGCCTTCCAAATGCTTCAAGTCTTCGGATCTAATCTAATCTAGAAAGTACCTACACTAATCTAGTCTAATCTATTATTGAAATTGAAGAGAGAAAGTAACGATAGCTACGTGATCCCCCAAGGGGTGGTGGTTCTTACATACTGATAATACGTCTAATATATAAGCCCTAATTAAACCCCCACCCTGTTACGCTTCCAATTTTAAAAATTAAAATAAAGTCAGCAGCCACAGTCAACAGCGAGCGCAATAGAGCGCGGTCCTTGTGTAATCATCGCGCGGGCGCGCAAATGCAAAGTCAGTTCAATCTGAGTAATGGCGCGGGCGCGTGTGTTGAAGCTTTGTTGGTCGCGCGGCTTCTGAACTGTGCAACCTCAGGTTCTGCTACTACTTCTTCCTTGCCAAGCTGCTACTGATGCTTTGACATTCAACTTTTGCTCTATTGTTCACCACTGCTTAGCTTCTTTTATCCACTGATCCTCATGTTGTGCCTTCATTGTTCTCATGCCATCTACCCATGCCGAGCTCATGCCATTTCCTGCACTTTTACACCCAAGGAGTTCTCATTACATGCAAAGCGAAATTTTATGAAATGCAACTAAAGACACACTAAAATGTACTTGAGATGGGCATAATTCTCGTGAATTGCTATTCAATAATTAGGTATAAAACCTACTTATCAAATACCCCCAAACTTAAACTATTTATTGCCCTCAAGCAATACATACTATATAAAATACTGAAAATGCAACTACATGCTATGCAATTAAATCATGTTGCAAACTAGTCTCACATTGTTCCAGCTATAACAGAATTTCAGTCCAAAATGCCTCAGCAAATTATCTAGATTCGAGAATACAAATTCAAACCAAACTATAGGCATAATATCATACACTCAAATAATTCATATATGCTATAAAGATGCTGTGTGTATGTGTTATGTTCACCAAAACTTGATTTAAGCAAAGAATACACATGTTAAACTGCTCAAAACAGAAAATTACAGTCTAAATCAAGATTCATGTATACTTATGCAACAAAGACTGTTCCAACATATCAAAACAAACTAAGGTTCGACAATGAGCTTAACTGCTTTATTGCTACTCACGAGGGCAATTTTCGCTCTTTCCCGCGGTGTTTATTGCTATTTTTTTTCTTTTCTTTTTTTTTTCACCTGACTGTGAAATGCCTCATTCCATTAGGCTACACTGTTACCCCTTAGCGAGCTTTCAACCAACGACTCCCAGACCATAAAAGATCTTAGGGCGCTAGGTGTTAAGACACCCCTACGGGCGTACTTACTCAAGTAACTAGGGCCCCGAAATAAGACTAGCCACGTTATCAAATTTTTTTTTATAGCATACCCATTTGTTCCCAAAGTTTGATTATCAATGTTTCGTACAGTCTAAATCCATTTTCTACATATTTCTCTTTTTAAAGCCACATTTCCTATCAAGCAATACAACACAAAATTCTTATGCCTACAAGTAATTGTGAACATTGCAATGCAAACCGAAAGCATCTTAACAGCATCATGAATTACAGTATGTAAAACATTATATCTAAGCTCATGTTATCCAACATATCAACAATCCTTCAAAATTCACATTCATCATAGGCTAGACAAAATTTTCATAAAGCTAGAATTTGTGAGACATGCACTAAACATAAACTGACACACATAATAATGACTGAACACCTAAAAAAAATTATTGTAAAACACGTAGACAGACAAACTGCTCATGCAAACACTATATGCAACACTACTCATGCAAAATTTAAACTACTCATGCAATAACTATATGCAATTACACTACTACCCTAATACCCCCAAACTTAAAATGAACAATGCCCTCATTGTAAATAAAAGTGAAAGAATACTCCCCTAAGTGGCAATGTCATCTCCGTTCGCCTCCTCATGATCCGATGGTATATCACGCGTTGGATAAGTTTGAGATATTTTATAGTTGGCAACTGAGTGTGGGCTTCTAACTTTACTGCACAATTGGTTACCCCTAGAAAGGATCAACATGAACTATTAGACTTTATTTAATTATAACCAATACTTGTTGCTAACAATTTAATTAACTATAATAATAATAAACTAATTAAAGCAGAAAGAGTTGAACACAAAGGAAGAAAATGATAGACTATGGATAATGGAGAATTAAACAAATAGGGAGAGAGATATATGATGGGGTGCCTCCCATCAAGTGCTCGATTTATAGTCCGTTAGTTGGACTCTGTGCTTGACACCGCTATCCAATTCCTCTATGATATGCTAAGAACCCTCCATCCATTAGAACTGCTATGTGCGTAGGTAGGTTCCCCATCTTGTGAGTCTGTGAATTGAAACAACCTAGCATATTTCCTGTACATGATGCCCCCAGTTCTAATATATAGCTAGGTGCTCCGTCCGTTGTATTGGTGAATAAATTGCTGCATTTAGGCATGAAAAATACAACAGACTTTTTCTCTTCTCTTTTCTCTTTCTCATCCCACCATGGTGTATAAGAGGCCTCTTTATCATCCTGATCTTTACTTTGAACGTGGCTACCAAGAGGACATGGGTGTGCAAATTTCACTGGACTTTTCAACTCTGGTTGAGGAGTTAGTTAGGGTCTATGATATTCTTCATTTTCCAAACCCCCAGTTGTCTCCTCAATGTCCACTCCTTTCAGTTCATCCAATGGCATGTACACTTATGGCTCTCCATCAGTTTCATCGTCCATGTCATAGCACCAATTTTTTGGAGGGCGATTGTTCAAGGCTTCGAACATTTGATCCATCTGATTCTGAAGATTTTGAATTGACCTTCCTTGCTCAATCATATTCTCCTCAGTTGATGCTACAAATTTGAATCACAAATCCTCCAATCTTGAATTATCTTGTTCAGTTTCGAAATTCATGTATTGTGGACCATTCATTGGGGAGTTAATGAGTTGTTCCATCTGTTTGTTAAGATTTTGGCTTGATAACTCCTGACTCATCATCATCTCTTCATGGTCTGCTATGCTTTTTGACATGAATTCCTTCAACTCTGAATTTTCCTCTTGTTGCATTGGAGGTAGATATGAGAAATCAAATGGAGATGTTGGACTTGGAACACAGTCTTGGTTTTGATAGTTATAACTCCATTCATAATCTGGGTGATACCCCCAACCTTGATGATAATTGGGATTAGCATAGCTGTTGGAGTAATCACCCCCATACTGTATTTGTCTAAAACTGATGTTGCACTGATAGCTTGGATGCTCTCCAACACAATATTCACATGTAACTACTATCTCTCGAGGACGTTGGGCTGCAAGAACATCCAACCTCTCCGAAAGTGTTGCATTTTGTGTTGACAATGTAGAAAATACATTGAGTCCCTCAGTGCTTATGTCCCTTGGTTGAGGCATATTCGCATAAGGCCATTGATAAGTAAAGTCACCCATGGTACCTGAAGTCCCTCAGTGCTTATGTCCCTTGGTTGTGCTTAGGATAGACATATACCGAAGCGCTATTCGTAGTCAAATGAGAACTTGGGATTAAACCCTAATTATTTATAAATCACATAAACATATAGTGGTTTAGGTAATGTGGGTGTTCATGTGTATTCTATCAACTGTGGATTATATATGATATCGGTATGGTACATTGAGAGATGGCTATACATTACTTTCGTGTTCTCGACTAACAGTCCAGCTCAATTAGTTTGACTTAACATGAAGTGTATGGATTTAAATGAGTCCATAGATGAAATTATGATCTCAGGTCTTCATTATCTATTCTTACTCTAGGAATAGTTAAGTTTATTTAATTTCATAGTCTTCGTTTAAATAAGACTAAAGTGGTTATGGACTAATGCTTGGTGAAATTTATTAGTTAATTCTCGGTGGGAACGATACTTTACTTACTCTTTATTACTTATTGACCGTGTATACTTGCACACATATATTGATTGGTAAAATGACCAACAAATATATGGTACAGAACTTAAATACAAAATTCATTTATACAATACGACAAAAAGTAGCTTAGAGTTTTTAACACGGATATTGTCTCGTAGACAGTATCCAAACTCAAATAAAGTCCTTATTATAATTATTATCACACTATTTTATAAAATAGTGAGGACTACTACAGCCACCATCTCGGACCGTCACTCCATTCCCCGACTAGTCCCGGCTACGTTCTCATTTCATGAAGAGAACAATGAAAGTAAAAGGGTGAGATCAACTAGCACAGTAAGAAATATTATGACTAAGATAATGCAGAATAAATTATCGTTAGCCTTCAACAGTGTTAAACTGATAGAATACAATAAACAACAAGTTTAACTGCAGCGGAACAAGTAATCCATTAGAAGAATCAAGTAGAGCAATGTATCTACTATCTTCTATGATTTTAAAAGTTTATCATCAATCTTATCGTTGAGACTCAGCTCAATAAATAATCCATATCACTGAATTATCCATGTACTACGGGCCAAGGATATTCATTAGTATCACATCCACAAATTATCCATGCACTACAAGCCAAGGATATTTGTGTTATCACTAATGGTTATGATCATGCCAACAACTGTCCATCAATGCACTACGGACCAATGAGAACTTTTACCACATCATTTATAACATTACATGTCATGATTCTACCGAATAATCCCTGGTCATAATCATACCAATCAACAGTCCATCTATGCACTACGGGCCAAAGATGGATTTCATCACAATATAAGTATGATGATGATAACAATGATATAAAAATTTAATTAAATGAGAGAAAGGATAAATTTTAAAGATTTATAATTCAATTTATCCAGAATTCAATAATGTCCAAATTATCAACATGATACTGCTTTGTGAAGTAAAATTCAAGAATAATATTATATCAAAAATAATTTAGACAGAAAAGAAATTAATTTTATCATGAATAGTACCCCGTGTGAATAGTACCCCGTGAATAATACTTCGGGAATAGTACCCCTGCACGAAAAGATTAAAAATTATCAAGAATGTTCAGAATAATATTTCTGTGAAAAGATACTAGATGAAGCGCAAATTTTAAGGATATTCTACTAATTTCACGGAGTATAGAAGCAATACTTTAACAAAATGAGTGTAGAATTCAGAATTTGAAACGAAATAATATTACTTACATACTACAGAGTATGTAAAAAAATATTATTTCTTACGAATATTGAACAAAAATAATATCGCTTACCTTAAAAAGAAAGAACTTCTGACTGGTAGTGCGGTGATATTTTTAAAGAAAACTTATACTGATTTCTATGCTCAAAGCTACCTTAAACTGTGACACCCCCAAAATTGGTATACATCACCCATTCTGAGTTGCCAAATATATGGTACATAATTTAAATACAAACTTCTTTTATACAATACGACAAAAGCATAGCTGTGAGTTTTAATACAAGTATTGTTTCAAATTCAATCCTCATTATAATTATTATCACACTATTTTATAGAATAGTGAGGACTACTATGGCAACCATTTCGGACCGTCACTCCATTTCCCGACTAGTCCCAGCTATATTCTCATTTTCTGAAGAGAACAATGAAAAAAAGGGTGAGCTCAACTAGCCCAGTAAGAAATATTATGAATAAGATAATGCAGAATAAATTATCGTTAGCCTTCAACAGTATAACAACTGATATAATACAATAGACAACAAGTATTAGATCAACAACTGCAGCGGAAATAGCAATCCATTAGAAAAGTTAAGTAGAGCATGATATCTACTATCTTCTATGATTTAAAATTTTATCATCAATTTTATCGCTAAGACTCAGCTTAATAAATAATTCACATCACTGAATTATCCATGCACTACGGGCCAAGGATATTCATTAGTATCACGACCACGAATTATCCATGCACTACGAGCCAAGGATATTCGTATTTTTATCAATGGTCATGATCATGCCAATCAACAATTCATCTTTACACCCTTGGCCGAAGAGAACACATGGTCATGATAATACCAACATCTGTCCATCAATACACTACGGGCCAATGAGAACTTTTACCACATCATTTGTAACATTACAGGTCATGATTATACCAAATGATCACTGGTCATAATCATACCAATCAACAGTCCATCTATGCACTACAGGCCAAAGATGACTTTTATCACAATATAAGCATAAAGATGATGACAATGATATAAGCATTAATCAAACAAAATCAAGGATAAATATTAAAGACTTTAAATTTATCCAGAGTTTAAAAATATCCAAATTGTCAACACGATACTGATTTGTGGAGTAAAATTTAAAATTTATATTTTATCAAAAATAATTTGGACCGAAAAAAAATTAATTTTTGTCATGAAAAATACCCCGGGTACCCTATGAATAGTACTTCGTGAATAGTACCCATGAATAGTACTTTGTTAATAGTACTAGGGAATAGTACTTTATGAATAGTACCCCGTGAATAGTATTTTGACATGAAAAAATCAATAATTATCAAGAATACTCAGAATAATATTTACATTAAAAGATACTGGATGAAGCGCAAATATCAAGGATATTCTACTAATTTCACAGAGTATAGAAGCAATACTTTAATAGAATGAGGGTATAAGCAGGAATACGAGACGAAATAATATTACTTATATACTACAGAGTATGGAAGAAAATATTACTTCTTACGAATACTGAAAAAAATAATATCTCTTACCTCAAAAGAAGACTGGATACTGGAATAGTGAAGTAGCAGACTACTCTTCTTCTTTCTCTCTATAGCTTCTCTCTCTATAATTGCTCTTGTGAGTCTTAGTGAATTGGTGAGAATGAAAGAAGAATGAGCTTCTATTTATAAAAAAATATAGTTTCGATAATTGCACGTTTTGGGGCTCGAATTATTACAGTATAGTACTTTCATCTTTTCCTCTATTTTTAATTTAGTCCTACAAGTATTATCAAACTTGCACCACCTCCCCTATTAGTACATGCATGTGAATCAATAGTACATGCATGTGAATTAATAGTTCTATTCATGTGAACAAATAATTATATGCATGTGAACTAATAGCAATTAATTGCTCATTTATCTGATTAATTACCTGATTGGTCAATATAACCTCCAGAAATCAATTATTATCGAAATAAATATCGATTTTCACTAACACTAATAATCCCAACATAATAGAAATATCAATATCATCTTTAATTAACACGAACTTATTCATTATTAATATTATATCTCACAATAGTTAACAACCAGCTCATTCTCAAGAAAGAGATGGCTTTTCGATAAGAATTTCTCCCTATTGGCGCGCAATTAGGTGACCAAATCTCTCTTCGACAGAACTTTCTAAATATCGTCAATATTACAAATAATAATATGAATAACTTTATCGTCTCAATTATTGATTTAATAATATAAAATATTATGCAGATGATACTGTGACAATAATTGAATCAATAACATGAGAGATATTATGCAGCAATTACTGTAGCAATAACTGAGTGACTTCTCACGTAAGTATCAATAATCAATACCGTGTGCTACTATGAAATCACGCGTATTACTATACTTTTACCACATGGTAGTTCAACAGTTTAACGGTAATACTTTCGTTGTTATTTTTATAAAAAGACATTTCCGTCGTTTTCTAACTCCGATAATACTTTCGTTATGGGGTCCACCAATGATTATGCCGTCGTACGAATATTCCCTGTTAAAATGAATATTCCACGACCAATTGAATATTTTATAACAACTTGCTTACTTTGCAAAATTTATAAATATTACCCACAACTATAACATTATATCATATCCACACCATAATATTCAAATATATATTTCGAGAAAAATAATCTTTATTCATAAAAGTTGGGCCTCGAAATTAGGGTACGTACCTGGTATGTCGAAGAGGTGAGGATACCTTGACTTCATTTTAGATTCTAACTCCCATGTCATTTCCTCAACATCGTGGTTTCTCCACAAAACTTTAACTTGAGGTATAACCTTGGAGCGTAGAATATTATCCTTCTTATACAAGATTTTAACAGGTACTTCTTCATACGTTAAATCTTCCACTATCTCGTCCGGTTCTAATTCGATAATGTGGTTCGGGTCTTTCACATATTTACGTAACATAGATATGTGAAAAATGTTATGAACACGAGACATACTTGGCGGTAAGGCGAGTCTATAGGCCATAGTTCCTACTCGACCGAGGATTTCAAATAGACTAATAAAATCGAGGGTTGAGATTTCATCTCTTCGTCGATTCTTACTTCTTGAATAACGCCTTCTTGCACCTTCTTCTTCATATTCATCAGCTCCGGGTGTGTAGCTGAGCAGCTTTAACTTTATCGATTAAAGTAGGTTCTACTCGTATATTTTTCATCATCACATGGGTCCCTAGAGTCTTTAACTCTATCTCTATTATTTGTAAGTCATACGAAATGGGTCTTTGTGTTAACAACGTTGCACTCGTAAACGTATACGATCTTCTACTCAACACGTCAGCTACCACGTTTGCTTTTTTCCACGTTGGTATTGAATGGTATTATCATAGTCTTTTAACAGCTCGAGCCAACATCTTTGGCGCATGTTACATTCGTTTTAAGTGAAGAAGTATTTCAGGGTTTTAGAAATGAGTTTTGTGCTGGGGTCAATATAAAATTCGATTTCACGCTCTAGGGGTAGGCCAGGAAGTCTTCAGGGAATGCGTCAAAAAATTTATTAACGATAGAAATATCATTCAAAACTGTGACTCTCATCCAAGACTTGGATAGCACCTCACATTGATACCTATCAACTTGCTATCGATATTCACGGCGTCCTTTATGAAAAGTTTGGCTTCGATGCATTCCACACAAGGAAGTCACCAGCGAAAAGCTCGGGTCTCTTTACTTATGGCTTAATATGACAGTGATTGACTTTAGTGGTTTGGTTGCTTGAATTCGCATAACAAGTTGGTTAGGAATATAAAAGCTAACAACCTTACGAAAATAATCAATTTTAGCATAATGAATAGTTAACCAGTCGATTCCTAAAATCACATCAAAGGCAAGTATTTTCAAAGAGATAAGATAGACAGGTAATGTGAGGGTGACGATTTGAATCAAACAAGATTTATGAACAGTGGATGTAACGAAGGTTTCTCATAACGGAGCTTCAACAGATAAGTCTTAGTATAATTTATTCGGAGTTAAATTTAAACGTTGAGTGCAAGTAGGAGAAATAAAAGAATGGGTAGCACCGGTATCAAATAAGGTATAAACTTCGCTAGAGTTTATGATTAACTTACCCGTGATAACTTCGTTCGGGTTTCTCGACAAACGCTCTCAGTTAAACTACCGACTTTGACTTGTCTGGGACATCCTTTGGTGTCACCATCCCAGCTGGACTTGACTTCGCTACACGACAAAATCGATCTAGGTGACCTTCTCTTCCGCAATTGAAACACACTTTGGGTTGCTGTGTATAGTTTGGACGGATGTGTCCCTCCTGTCCGCATTTAAAACATACGACCGGCGGTCGTTCTTCTTCCTTTGAAACGGGTGTTGGTGCTGCTGCCGACATCTTTTCGTCATTGTTCAATCTTCTCTTCTTAAAGTCGTTCCCACCTAGTTCACCTTTCCTATTATCTTGGTCATGATTACCACCAAAGTGGTTACCATTTCTAGCATGATAATTTCCTCCACGATGGTTATCGTTGTTGTGATAGCCGTTGCCACCGGTATGATTATTATCGTGTTGTTGATCGTTGCCTTTTGGTTGAGTTGACTCATTATCGCGCTCCAATAACTGAGCCATATTCACAACATCTGAATATAAATAAAGCTTGTGAGGAATAAGGTATTGACGTATTTCGAGTTTCAAACCTCATAGAAACATTCGCGTCATTCGCTCCTCATTATCGACCAAATGGGATGCAAGCCGGGATAACTCCGCAAACTTAGCCTCGTACTGCGATACGGCCATATTGTTTTGCTCCAGCTTGATGAATTCCACCTCCTTCATGTGATGAATACTTTCGAAAAAGTACTTGTCGTTGAACAATTCTTGGAACTTCTCCCAAGACATCTTTAGTGCGGCAGGTTGAGTACGTATTACAGATTCCCACCAGTATTCTGCTTCTTCACGCAACATAAAGGTGGCAAAGGGAACCTTTTGCTCCTCTAAGCATTCCAAGACATCAAATATCTTGGTGATTTGCTTTATCCATGTCTCCGCCTTAAGTGGTTCTGGCTTTCCCAAAAACTCCGGTGGTCCCAGCTCCTTGAACTGCTTAGCGGTGACCAACCGTGAGTTGCCAATTTTTCCACCTGCATTATGAATAGGAGTCTCTCTCGTTTGGTTTTGCATAAATTCTAAAAAGTTCCTAAACATACCATCGTTTATCATTTGGTCAATGTTGTTGTTTACACGAGGATTATTTCCTTCCTAATGCACATTATCCTGGTTATTGATCGGTGGTGACTCAACGGTCTCATGTGCTCCATTGCTTATCTCAACAATTTCAGATGTTATTTTCAAACACTGCCACAAAATAAGGGTTAATTGACATGCCACATTTATCCTTATACTCTAACCGACCAATTAAATAACAAATAACTTAGGTAGGTCATACTAGTGAAGGATTTACCCGTCTCTCCCTCCTAGTTCTAGTCTCACATCTTAGCTAGAGATCATATCTCTAAGCTTTG
Organism: Panax notoginseng; assembly: GCA_016801055.1. Classification (NCBI taxonomy): domain Eukaryota; kingdom Viridiplantae; phylum Streptophyta; class Magnoliopsida; order Apiales; family Araliaceae; genus Panax; species Panax notoginseng. The sequence goes on along the minus strand of CM029013.1, from coordinate 91,736,251 downwards.
ATACCAAATGTGACGCCTCCAAAATAGGTATACATCACCTATTCTGAGTCGCCAAATATATGGTACATAAATTAAATACAAACTTCTTTTATACATTACGACAAAAGCGTAGCTGTGAGTTTTAATACAAATATTATCTCAAATTCAATCCTCATTACAATTATTATCATATTATTTCATATAATAGTGAGGACTACTATGGCAACCATTTCGGACCGTCACTCCATTTCCCGACTAGTCCCAGCTATATTCTCATTTTTTGAAGAGAATAGCGAAAGAAAAGGGTGAGCTCAACTAGCCCAATAAAAAATATAATGACTAAGATAATGCAGAATAAATTATCGTTAGCCTTCAACAGTATAACAACTGATAGAATACAATAGACAACAAGTTTTAGATCAACAACTGCAGCGGAAATAGCAATCCATTAGAAGAGTCAAGTAGAGCATGATATCAACTATCTTCTATGATTTAAAAGTTTATCATCAATTTTATCGCTGAGACTCAGCTTAATAAATAATCCACATCACTGAATTATCCATGCACTACGGGCCAAGGATATTCATTAGTATCACGACCACGAATTATCCATGCACTACGGGCCAAGGATATTCGTGTTTTCATCAATGATCATGATCATGCCAAATAATAATTCATCTTTACACCCTTGGCCGAAGAGAACGCATGGTCATGATCATAACAACATCTGTCCATCAATGCACTACGGGCCAATGAGGACTTTTACCACATCATCTGTAACATTACAGGTCATAATTATACCGAATGATCACTGGTCATAATCATACCAAACAACAGTCCATCTATGCACTACAGGTCAAAGATGACTTTTATCACAATATAAGCATGAGGATGATGACAATGATATAAGCATTAATCAAACGAAATCAAGAATAAATATTAAAGACTTTAAATTTATCCAGAGTTTAAAAATATCTAAATTGTCAACACGATACTGCTTTGTGGAGTAAAATTCAAAATTTATATTTTATCAAAAATAATTTGGACCGAAAAGAAATCAATTTTTGTCATGAAAAGTACTCTGGGTGAATAATACCCGGGTGAATAGTACCCTATAAATAGTACTTTGTGAATAGTACCCGTGAATAGTACTTTATTAATAGTACCCGGGAATAGTACCCGTGAATAGTATTTTATAAATAGTACCCTGTGAATAGTATTCTGACATGAAAAGATCAATAATTATCAAGAATGCTCAGAATAATATTTCCATTAAAAGATACTGGATGAAGCACAAATATCAAAGATATTTTACTAATTTCATAGAGTATAGAAGCAATACTTTAACAGAATGAGGGTATAAGCAGGAATATGAGACAAAATAATATTACTTATACACTACAGAGTATGGAAAAAATATTACTTCTTACAAATACTGAAAAAAATAATATCCCTTACCTCAGAAGAAGACTGAATATTGGAATAGTGAAGTAGCAAACTACTCTTCTTCTTTCTCTCTATAGCTTCTCTCTCTATAATTGCTCTTGTGAGTCTTAGTGAATTGGTGAGAATGAAAGAAGAATGTGCTTTTATTTATAGGAAAACATAGTTTCGATAATTGCACGTTTTGGGGCTCGAATTATTACAGTATAGTTGTGACGCCCCCAAAATAGGTATACAACACACATTCTGAGTCGCCAAATATATGGTACAGAAAGCAAACTACAACTTCAATAATACAATTGTCGTGCAAAATACGACAACACATACTGTGAGTTTAAATATAAATATTGTCTTCTAGACAATATTCACACTCAAATAAGTCCTCAATATAATTATTCAAACACTATTTTACAGAAATAGTGAGGACTGCTAAAATATCCTTCTAGAACTATCACTCCATACCCCAACTAGATCCTGCTATGTTCTCACCTCCTGAGAAGAAAAATGGAACAAAAAGGAAAAGGGTGAGCTCAACTAGCCCAGTAAAGAATATTATGACTAAGATAATATACAACAAATTATCATTAGTATTCAACAGGGAAAAATCTGATAGAATATAATCGACAACAAGTTTTAGATCAATAACTGCAGCGGAAACAGCAAACCATTAGAAGAGTCAAGTAGAGAATAAATTCTACTATCTTCTAAGATTTAAAAGTCCATCATCAATATTTTATCCCTGTAACATCAATTAATAATCATCTTTATCCAAATATTTATCTTTGCACTACAGGCCAAAGATATTCATTTGTATCACCTGTCAGTCATGTTCATCTCAACACCTGTTCATCTTTGCACTACAGGCCAAAGATATTCATCAAGTAATCATACATCTTTGCACTACAGGCCAAAGATATTCAGTAATATCATCATTTAGGACTGAGGATGATGAAAAATATCTTAAAGAGAACGAATCCAGTGAGACAGAAGGACAAATAGTAGGGATTTGTATAACAGTTTATCCAAGATCAATAATATTTCATAATAATCAATTGTGAAGCAGAATTCAAAAATAAAGATCAAAACATGGGTACAATCAAAGATAGTAACCATAATAGACATCTTGGATAAAAAGAGAAAATTTTATTTTTCGGTGAATAGTGTCGTATTCGTGAATAGTACCGTATACGTGAATAGTAACGTATACGTGAATAGTAACCCGACACAAAAAGTTCCAAATTTGATAAAAAGTTCATATCAATATTTCAGCATAATGATATTGAAGAAAATAATATCATTAAGAAGAAAATAATATCCCTTACCTCAAAATATCAGTACTTCTGGTCGGAATACCGGTATAAGGCTGAAAGAAACTTGCTCTGATGAATAGAAACTCTCAAAGTATCTAAATACTCACAAAATACACTCAATAATCTAGAGAGAAAGAGAGAAAACTTGTTTCTGGTGTTATTTTTAATTCTAACTTAGCCCTCTATTTATAGGAAAATGTTAGCACGCCGAAGCAGACTTAACCTGCAACTTGATGGCTTTACCTGCTACTATTTCCACCCACCACATTTAAATAAAAATCTCAGTACATTTTTTCACCAACCAAGAGTGGGGCCCACCAATTCTAGAATTTTCTACCAAAATGATTAACTCCGAAAATTCAACAATTTCTGAACCAGTCATCTCGTAAAATTCATAATAAATCATACGTTCATTTTTAACGGTTCAAAATTTGTGGACATATACTCAACTTATATATGTATAACATATCCAAAAATTACCACGATCCAACGGTCGGATTAAAAATTATAACTCCCGTAAAATATCTCAAAAACACTGATTTTTAATACCTCCATTCCGACAAAAATACTGATAAAAACCTGAACATTAACTCCTTCATTTTTAACCATAAAAATATATCCCTCATTTATATCCACATAAAATAAATATTTCCTTATCATATGAATCAATAATTAATTATTCACAAATAATATTACAGAATCACATTTATGACAACCAGGCCGTTCCCAAGAAAGAGGGGGCTTTCCAATAAGGATTTCTCCTTACTGATGCTCAATTAGATGACCAAATCTCTTCTTAGACAGAACTTTCTAGACATTGTCAATACTGTTATCTAATAATATTATTCAAATAATATGAATTATTGATCTTATAAAGAAAAATACTGTGCAGTAACAATTATTGAAACAACAATAATATAAAATATCAACGCAGTAATTATTGAATCAATAAAATAAAATATTGAACAATAACTACTGTAACAATTATTGAGTAGTGCCTTCTCACGTAAGAATCAATAATTGGTGCAATACCGTGTGCTACTGTATTTTAACCACCGGGTATTCCAACAGTATTAGCGGTAACAACTACGCCGTTATTTATAAACAACTTATACTTGTCGTTTTCTTCATCCAATCGCTTTTCGTTATGGGACCCACACAAGGCTGCGCCGTCGTACGAATATTCCCCGACAGCAAGAATATTCCACGACTAAACGAATATTCCGCGACAAAATAAATATTTTATAACCACTTACTTATTTTGTAAAATTTGCACATTTCACCCATAACCAAAGTATTATATCAAATTAACCCCTTATTATTCACAATAATATTTAGAGAAAATTTGATTTTATTCATTAATAAGTTGGGGTCTTACAATAGTATCTTTATCTTTTCCTCTATTTTTAATTTAGTCCTACAAGTATTATCAAACTTGCACCACCTCCCCTAATAGTACATGCATATGAATCAATAGTATATGCATGTGAATCAATAGTTCCATTTATGTGAACAAATAATTATATGCATGTGAAGTAATAGTAATTAATTGCTCATTTATTCGATTAATTACCCGATTGGTCAATATAACCTCCAGAAATCAATTATTATCGAAATAAATGTCGATTTCTACTAACACTAATAATTTTAACACAATGGAAATATCAATATCATCTTTAATTAACACGAACTTATTCATCATTAATATTATAACTCACAATATTTAACAACCAGATCATTCCCAAGAAAGAGGGGGCTTTCCGATAAGGATTTCTCCCTATTATCACGCAATTAGGTGACCAAACCTCTCCTTGACAGAACTTTCTAGACATCGTCAATATTGTAAATAATAATATGAATAACTTTGTCGTCTCAATTATTGATTTAATAATATAAAATATTATACAGATGATACTATGACAATACTTTGAATCAATAATATGAGAGATATTGTGCAGCAATTACTGTAGCAATAATTATGTATAACTGAGTGACTTCTCACGTAAGCATCAATAATTAATACAGTGTACTACTATGAAACCATGCGTATTACTGTACTTTTACCACTGGGTAGTTCAACAGTTTAACGGTAAAACTTTCGCAGTTATTTTTATAAAAAGTCTTTTCCGTCGTTTTCTAACTTCGACAATACTTTTGTTGTGGGGTCCACCAATGATTGTGCTGTCGTATGTATATTTCCTGTTAAAACGAATATTCCCCGACCAATCGAATATTTTATAACAACTTGCTTACTTTGTAAAATTTATAAATATTACTCATAACTATAACATTATATCAAATTCACACCAAAATATTCTAAAATATATTTCAAGAAAAATAATTTTTATTCATAAAAGTTGTGGTCTTACATAAACTCTAAAGAAATATGCTCAATATTATAGAAGAAGAATTCTCTGATTTTGGTGTGACTTTCAATTTTAAACTAAGCATCCTATTTAAAGGAGAATTGAGGGATACTATTTAGGAAAAAATCACGGACTGCACATTCACGGGCACGCAATATCGGCTGAAAATTTTGTGATTTTACTATACAAATACTATGCAGACACTATGCATAATAAAATATAATATATTCTATTTTTCATAAAAAAAATAAAACTTTATACTATATATATATATATATATATGTATATATATATATATATATATATATATATATATATAACAAAACTAAGATAATTTCTACCAACAGTTTTGAAAAATAGATAAATGGGGGTCCATATAATAAGCCAAATTTATAACAAATACTTCATAAAAATCCCCTCACTATTTTTAACAACATTTATTCATTAATAATATAACTTGCAATATTAACAAACAGATCATTCCCAAGAAAGAGGGGGCTTTTCGATAAGAATTTATCCCTATTGGCGTGCAATTGGGTGACCAAACCCCTTTTCCCAACAGAACTCTCTAGACATTATCAATAATGCAAATAATAATATGAATAACTTGTCGTCTCAATTATTGATTTAATAATATAAAATATTGTGACAATAATTGAGTCAATAACGTGAGATACTATGCAGCAATTACTGTAGCAATAATTGAGTATAATTGAGTGACTTCTCACGTAAGCATCAATAATCAATACCGCGTGCTACCTTGAAACCACGCGTATTACTGTACTTTTATCACTGGGTATTTCAACACTTAACGGTAAAACTCTCGCCGTAATTTTTATAAAAAGATATTTCTGTCATTTTCTAACTCCGACAGTAATTCTGTTGTGGAGTCCACCAATGATTGTGCCGTCGTACGAATATTCTCCGATCAATCTAATATTTTATAACAACTTGCTTACTTTGTAAAATTTATAAATATTACCCACAACTATAATATTATATCAAATCCACACCATAATATTCAAAAATATATTTCGAGAAAAAATTAATCATTATTCATAAAAGTTGGGGTCTTACATCATAACATTATCAAAATTTTCATGCCACTGCTTTGGTGCTTGTTTCAAACCATATAATGATTTAACAAGTTTGCAAACTTTCTTTTCTTTTCCAAGAGCAATAAAACCTTCTGGTTGGTCCATATAAATTTCTTCCTCTAATTCACCATTAAGAAAGGCAGTTTTAACATCCATTTGATGTATTTCTAAATTATGTATTGCAGCTATTGTAATTAACATTCGAATGGATGTTATCCTTGTAACTGGTGAATAAGTGTCGAAATAATCAAGTCCCTCCTTTTGCCTATAACCTTTGGCTACAAGTCTTGCTTTGTATTTATTAATAGTTCCATTGGCCTTCATTTTCCTTTTGAAGATCCATTTGCATCCCAATGGTTTGGTTCCTGGTGGAAGATCCACCAATTCTCAAGTATGATTTTGCATAATGGATTCAATTTCACTATTGATTACTTCTTTCCAATATGAAGCTTCTGGAGTAGACAACGCTTCCTTCACACTTTGAGGTTCACTTTCTAGCATGTAACTTAGAAAGTCAGGACCAAAAGAGTTGGAGATCTTAAACTTTTTACTACGTCTAGGTTCATCTTCATCTCCCTGTTCATTAGACTCTTGGTCTATTATAGTTTGATGATTATTAGTCGTAGTATTATTAGGTCTTTTACGAGAACTTGTTTCTTGTGTATTTTTATATGGAAAAATATCTTCAAAGAAAGATGCATTCCTTGATTCTATAAATGTATTGACATGAATATCAGGAATGTCTGATTTATGCACAAGAAATTGATATGCACTACTGTTATTTGCATAACCTATGAATATGCAATCAATTATTTTAGGACCTATCTTAACCCTCTTAGGATCAAGAACAATTACTTTCTCAAGACACCCCCACACTCGAAGATATTTATAAGAAGGTTTTCGACCTTTCCATAATTTATAATGTATCTTGTTTGTTTTCTTATGAATCAAACGGTTGAGAATAAAATTTGAAGATATCAATGCTTCCCCCCACATGTTATGAGGTAACCCATAACTTATTAACATAGCATTCATCATTTCTTTTAAAGTTCGGTTCTTGTGTTCAGCAACATCATTTGATTGAGGTGCATAAGGAGCAGTAGTTTGGTGAATAATACCATTTTATGAACAAAATTCTATAAATGGTGATTCATATTCACCACCTCTATCGCTTCTTATAGCCTTAATCTTTTTGCTAAGTTGATTCTCAACTTCATTCTTATAATGTTTAAACATTTTAATTGCTTCATCTTTTGTCCTTAAAAGATAGACATAACAATATCTTGTGCAATCATCTACAAAAGTAATAAAATACTTTTTACCACCTCTAGTTTGCACAAGTTTTAAATCACATATACCGGTGTGAATTAAATCTAGAGGTTCTGAACTTCTTTGAACAGAATGAAAAGATGTTCTAGTTAATTTAGCCTCTACACATGTTTCACATTTATGACTCTTGTCAATACTAAATTTTGGAATTAATTCTAAATTAATTAATTTACTTAAAGTACCATAGTTCGCATGTCCTAATCTACCATGCCACGCATTCATAGACTCAAGCATATAAACAGAAGATGTGTTTTTGTTATTAATAAAAACATTTGGTACAATAGTCATGACGTTCATTTTGAACATCCCATCAAACATATATCCTTTTCCAACATACATTCCATCTTTAGTAAGTACAAATTTATTAGCATGAAACACTAGTTTGAACCCTTTCTTACTCAATATAGATCCAGAGACTAGATTCTTGCAAATGTCCGGCACATGTTGTACATCATTGAGCGTGAGTTCCTTGCCCGAAGTCATCTTTAACACAACCTTTCCTTTTCCTTCAACTTTAGAAGTGGAGGAATTACCCATGAATAGTTGCTCACCATTTTCTATTGGTTGATAGGTAGTAAACAGTTTATTGTCCGAGCATATGTGACGTGTAGCACCATCAACCCACCATTCTTTAGGATTTCCTACCAAATTGGCTTCCGAGACAACTGTTGAAAGATACATATCAAAAATTTTAGTAGATACTTCATCTATTTCTGCTATGTTTGCTTGAGCATTTTTCCTTTCGAAGTTCTCTTACTTTTTGGGTTTGCGACAATCCTTTGCAAGATGCCCTATCTTGTTGTAATTATAGTATTTCCCTTTAAACTTCTTTGAAGGACCGCTTCCTTGACTTGGGTCTTTATAGTTGTATTTCCTTTTCTTAGTTTTGTTACCACACTCTATTACATTAGCATTGGATGCAATTGTAAGTTTTCCAACTTTCTTTTCAGACATTCGATTGTCTTCTTCAATCCTCAATCTAACTATCAAGTCCTCGAGCCCCATTTCTTTACGTTTATGCCTTAAATAATTTTTAAAATCTTTCCAAGAAGAGGGTAATTTTTCAATTACTGCGGCCACTTGAAAAGATTCACTTAAAACCATTTTTTCAGCATGAATCTCATGGATTATCAATTGAAGCTCTTGGACTTGATTTATGACAGTCTTTGTATCAACCATTTTAAAATTCATGAATCTACTGACAACAAATTTCTTCATGCCGGCTAGGAGTGAGCATTCGGATAATAATCAAACCGAATAAGGAGTTCGGTTATACCCGAAAATCGAAACTACACTGTTTTAGATATCCGAACAAGTAACCAAAATTTTTAATAACCGAATAGGTTATTCGGTTATTCGGTTAATAACCGAATTTAAAAGACTTGGCCTTTATCAATTAACAGCAATACTACATTCCTATTCAACTGCATTATGTAGCCTACATATTAGTTATTACAAAAGACTCAGTCTGCAGCAAACATGAATGACAGTCAACTACATATTACATAAACATGAAACATAATGTTCCTACATGATTAACAGTTTAACACCATAAACATAATGTTGCTGTTGAGTGTTGAGCACAGTGTTCCTGCAGTTGAGCATTTGTTGCTGCTGTTGAGTTTGTTGTTCAGGATCAGCAGCTTCTTCCCCCATAAATAGTAATAAGGGACATCAAACGCATTTACTACAAACTGCATCAAACATGACATTCACCAAAATAATGATAAATAAAACTTAAAGCTCCTTTTTCTTTTTTCATTACAAACTGTGTTAGCATGATATGTTAGGCTAGCAACTGACAGTCACCTCAGCAGTTCAGTCGTTACATCCTCGTTGGCAAAACAAAGATCTATATTTCCCGACTCCAGTAACTGTAGAAGTGGTAGTCTAAACTTCCTAACCATCTGGCTAAGGATAGAAGTATCAGATAATAGATCCAGAGATTGTATTTATAAGCAACCAATACAACAAAGACAAAGTTTGATGCAATGGAATTATTTAACTTTATTCTGTTTATAAACATTGCCCCACGAAGAAATAAAGTAGCATTACCAAATGAATTGAAATATATCAGTTACTTTTTATAAGTCATCCAAATATAGAAGAAGAAATCAAATGGAACACTTTTCATATATGATAAAGCATATGCAAATTATTACCTCAAAACTAGCCAAATCTAGGGAGATAGAAAGGCCCTCTTGTTTGGAAATTTGAATAGCTGCATGAATAACTTCTAAATTTTATACGCTATAACTCAGTAGCGACCACTGTAACATTAGGACATTTATATAAGAACACAGGTGGCATTCTCTCTGGAGGCTACAAGCTTTTTGAATTTGTAGCCACCAGTACAAAATGTAAGGAAAAAAAATTAAAGTTCATAGTTTTATTTACAAAGAAACAGACATCAGAATGGCTACAAGCTTTTTTAAATTTGTAGCCACAAGTACAAAATGTGTATTTTTCCCATTCTAACACGTGAAATGGGAAATAAATTTTAGAACTTAAATTGTGGTGAAATCTATTTAAATTTTCACCAGAATTAAGCAAAAATTCAGTAAGCCAAAGATTGTGTGTCTTCGGCTTGCTTAGACAACAAACAATATGTTACAGAATTCACAATCCCCAACTATGTATCATTCTTATTTCTGGACAATAAAAATATAAACCTATATGAGCAGAAAATAGGTTCTATTTAGAAAAATCTCCATTCTTTTATCTTTTTTCGTGAATGAGACAACCCTTCAAAAAGTGACTCAAATTTCTTTGCTCATTAAAATTAGAAATATTTGAAACACCACTCTGAAGACTTACTGACTTAGATAGTTAGACCCATCATTAATCAAGATAATTGCATATAAAATTCAGAGCATCCGAATGAAGAAATACTTACGATGTAGTTTAGAAAAGTTCAGTAAGCCAAAGATAAAGGACCGCCGCGAATGAGACTTGAGACTTCAGAGACTTACGATGGCAGATGAGACTTAAGACTTCAGAGATTGAGAGTTTGAGATGAAGGACCGTCGCACCGAAGGCGATGAGGCGATGGCCGTCGGCGCCGACCGATGAGAGTTCGAGACTTGAGAGTTCGAGATCTGAGAGACTGAGACTTCAGTTCAGAGTGGGCTATCTATCGACTATCGGGTAGTAATTTAGTAAAGTAGATCTCAGTAGTTATGTGCTTTGTTCAGTTATGTAAATATTTTGACTTTGTATTGCTTTGTTCGGTTTACCCGAATAACCCAAAAGTAATACCCGTACAACCTAACCGAAAACCGTAAAAATTTTTGGATATAACCGAAATGTTAAAAATAACCGAATTATCAAAAAAATTGGGGTTAAATTATTTCGGTTCGGCTCGGTTCGGTAATTAGGTTATGCCCATTTTTTGCTCAGTCCTAATGCCGGCATCTTCCGCTTTATATTTTTTATCGAAAGACTCCCATAATAACTTAGCAGTTTTGATTGGGCTATACACATTATACAATATATTGTCCGATCCATTGAGGATATAATTTTTGCAAAGAAAATCAGAATGCTTCCATGCATCCACAACAGCCAATGTGGTCCTATCAGTTTCATTATCGTTTACCACATGGGCATCCTCATTTAAAAACCCTGAAAGATTCAATGTAGTAAGATAAAACAACATTTTCTGTTGCCATCTTTTAAAATCAATCCCACTGAATTTTTCAGGTTTCTCACCATGACTAACATGGGTAGGAACATTGGTTGTAATAGAGTTAGACACAATTGAATTAGATTGTGAGACCCCGAATTTTATGAAATAAAAGTATTCAATTTTTCTATTTTGGTAAATGGTTAAATTGATAAAAGGTTAAAATTAAAAGTGATATGTTAAAATTTTTCAAAGTAGATAAGTTGTCATAAAATACCCGATTACTATTCACTCTAGTATTGTTCACTCGAGTTTTTGGATACTTTTTGTGTCGGAGTACTATTCATGAGTTACTATTCACGAGTTACTATTCATGAGTTACTATTCACGAGTTACTATTCATGAGTTACTATTCACGAGTTACTATTCATGAGTTACTATTCACGAGTTACAATTTACGGGGAATATTCGATTAGTCGGAGAATATTTGTACGATGGTACAATCATTGGTGGACCCCACAACAGAATTATTGTCGGATTGAGAAAACGACAAAAATATTTTATTAAAAATAACGACGGAAGTTTTACCGTTGATACTGTTGAACTACTCGATAGTAAAAGTACAGTAATACGTGTGATTGCATAGTAACACACGGTATTGATTATTAATGCTTATGTGAGAAGTCACTCAGTTTGATTCAATTATTGTCAATTAATAATATAAATTATTTAACGATAATGAAGTTTTGTTTTATTCGTATTATTAACGTAATAAAACAGAAACATCTTTTTATATAAAACAAAATACTTTATTAAAGTTGTTTGTTTTATTAGGCAATAATTAGAATATATTATATTTTATTTAAAAGATTTTGCTTTAAATATGGACCGTCAGATTAAAGTAAATCAATCTGGACCGTTCATGGATTAATTACTATGCATTCCATTTTCCTATAAATAGAAGTTCATTCCTTCATTATTTTCTTACGAATTCACTGAACTCTAGAGAGAGAAACTATAGAGAAAAAGAAGAAGAGTATTCTGCCACTTAACTACTTCTTTATTTCAGTTCTTCTTTAAAACGGTAAGGGGTGTTATTCTTTCTTATTCATGAAGAGAACTTCTGTTATTTCATTCTTTATTATTCTGTTGGAATAACCTGTAAAAGTGGTATACCCTATACATGACCTGTATACGCGGTATACCCTATACTTGGTGAAATCCTTATGTTATTCCATTCTTTATTATTCTGTTGGAATAACCTGTATGCGTGGTTTACCATATACTTGGTGGAATGACCTGTATATGCGGTTTACCCAATACTTGGTGATCTTCTTCTGTTATTCCATTCTTTATTATTATGTTGGAATAACCTGTTTATGCGAAGTACCGCATACTTGGTGAAACTCTTTCATTATTCCGTTCTTTACGATTATGTCGGAATATCCTGTCGGTGTGAATTTCACCTGACCTGGTTCCATCATTTATTATTCCGCATTTATTATTCTGTCGGAATATCCTGTCGGTGTGAATTTCACCTGACCTGGTTCCATATTTATTATTCTGCATTTATTATTTTGTTGGGAATAACCTGTCTGTGCGGTCTCTATCGCATGCATGGTGAATCCTTCTGTTATTCCATTCTTTATTATTCTGTTGGAATAACCTTTCTATGTGGATTGCCACATGCATGGTGAATGATCCTTTATATTCATTCCTTATTAAATTGTGGAAATGATCTGTATACGTGGATTACCGCATGGCTGGTGAAAATCTATTTGCAGTTTCATATATTCTTTATTATACTCATTTGGTTAAAGTTTTGATTTCTATACTCCATGAAATTAGTGGAATATCCTTGATATTTGCGCTTCATCCAGTATCTTTTCATGGAAATATTCTTCTAAGCATTCTTGACTGTTACTTTACAAAGAAGTATCATGTTGACAATTTGGATATTATTAGTTCCTGGATAAACTAATTTTTGAACTTGTTTAATTTAATTCCTATAACATTGTCATCATCCTCATGTTTATTTTATGTTGAAAGTCATCTTTGGCTTACGTGCATAGATGGACTTAGTATGATTATGACCAGGGATCATTCGGTATAATCATGAACCGTGATGTTATAAGTGGTGTGGTAAATGTCCTCAGTGGCCTGTAATGCATTGATAGACAGTTTTTGGTATGATTATGACCAGGGATTTTTCGGTATAGTCATGACCATTGATGATTTAATGAATATCCTTGACCCGTAATACAGGGATGATTAGAAGATGTGGTTTATTTATTAAGCTGAGTCTCAGTGATAAAAGTTGATGAAAACATTTTTAAATCATAAAAGATAGTAGGTTTTATTCTCTACTTGACTCTTCTAATGGATTACTTATTTCTGTTGCAGTTAAACTTAATGTCTATTGTATTTTATCAGTTTAACATTGTTGAAGACTATTGATAATTTATTCTTCATTATCTTAGTCATAATATTTCTTACTGGGCTAGTTGAGCTCACCCTTTCTTTCAATGTTCTCTTCAGGAAATGAGAATATAGCTGGGACGAGTCAGGAAAAGGAGTGATGGTCCAGAAGATAGCATTAGTAGTCCTCACTATTCTGTTAAATAGTGCGACAATAAATGTAATGAGGACTCCTTGAGTATGGATATTGTCTAGATGACAATATTCCTATTAGAACTCTCAGTTTATGTATTGCCGTATGTTACACGACATTTGTATAATTAAGTTTGTATTTGTATTTTGTACCATGTATCTGACGACCCAAGATGGGTGATGTATACCTAATTTTGGGGGCATCACAGTTGGTATCAAAGCTTAGGGATATGATCCATGGCTGAGATGTGAGATAAGAACTAGGAGGGGAGAGACGGGGAATTCCTTCGCTAGTATGACCTACCTAAGTTTATTTGGTATTTAATTGGTCGGTCAGAGTATAGGGATAAAATGTGATATGTTAATTAACCCTTGTTTTGTGTTAGTGTTTGAGAATGACATCTGAAAAAGCTGAGATAAGCAATGAAGCACATGAGAGTGTTGATTCAGCTCAAGCAAAAGGTAACGACCAACAACACGATAATAATCATACTGGTGGCAACGACTATCGGAACAATGATAACCATCGTGGGGGAAATTATCATGCCAAGAATGGTAACCACTTCGGTGGTAATCTTGGCAAAGATAATAGAAGTGGAAATTACAAGAAGATAAGGTCATTTAGCCCGATTTTGTCGTGCACTAAAGTTAAGTCCAGCTGGGACGGTGGCACCAAAGGCGGATACGGACAAAAGAATGTCGTTGGTTTTAGGAAGAGCGTTTTTCATGACTTCTCAAAAAGCGAGTAAACCAAACGAAGTTAGCACGGGTTAGTTAATTATAAATTCTTGCAAAGTCTATACCCTATTAGATATCGGTTCTACCCATTCTTTTATCTCTCTTGCTTGCGTTCGTTTAAATTTGACTCTAGAGAAGTTAGACTTTGACCTATCGGTTGAAACTCCGTTAGGAGAAACCTTCATTTTATGTGCTATCCAAGTCTTGGATGAAAGTCACAGTTTTGAATGATATTCTTATTGTTAATAAATTTCCTGACGTATTCTTGAAGACTTCTTAAACTACCCCTAGAGTATGAAATCGAATTTTGTATTGACCCCAATACAAAATCCATTTCTAAAACCCTCAAATATTTCTTCAACTAAAAGGATCTGTTTATGTGGATTATGATGAAAGTCATAATAAAAGCATCGGACTAATAAAAATCATGGGTATATATGGTATTAGTAAGTGTTATGATGAGTTATGTTGGTTATTATGAGAAAACATGAAAGTTTCTTAGAAATCACAAAGGGTTAAAAAATCAGATTTTGGTGAAAATGGAACATAAAATTCAATTGACCATATCTCCTATTATATTTCGAATTTTTGAGTATGGTCAAGTTTTAAAGTTAGATCTATGAGTTTTGTAACTTATTCAAGTGGAATCATTAGAAAAGCTGTTGTAGATTTTCGTGTGGACTGATTTTAGTAAAGGAGTCAAAAATTGAAAAGTGCCAAAAAGTTGCTGCAAGAAAATTTAAAAGGGTATTTTCGGCCACTTAATTTATGAGAAAATTCTAGCCTTTTGGAACATGAAAATATATGGTATAAAGAACCTCCTGTCCAAAAATGAGCTCATTCCGACTTAAAATGAGCAAGTTATGTCCATTTCAATATTTAGGTTTTTCCGACGAAAAATGCTATGACCGAAGTTCTATAACTCTGATGACCATGAAATTTAAACTGGAAGCTCACGTTAACATGTGTAAGATCCTGCCAAGATTTAGGAATTTCTGGAGTTAACCGTGAGGTAGCTAATTTCTTAAGGAATTAATTAGAAATTTATTTTTGAAAAATAGTAAATGAATTTTAAAAATTCCGAGAAAAATATATTTTTATTATGGGACTATATTATGCTAAATTCCAAAAAAGAAATATTTTTGGAACTGATTTGGTATTTTTCATGAAAATGATCTAGTTATAAGTAAATGAGTTAAATATGTTATGTGAAGTAATAAAATTGGAAAATAGAATTTTATGGCTAGGGAATCCTATATAGAGTATATGCATATTTTTTTTAATGAGGGATTTGATCATTGGTGATGATATCTTATGAGTATGGTATTTTTGAATGATTAAATGCATTATATGGTAAAGCATAAACAATTGAAATAAATTTTTTATAAGTTTAAGAAGTGATTAAAATATTGTTATAATATTAATGATATTAGATTATGAGATTATTAAGTGATTGAAAATATTGGGATACTCTTGAACCCTGGATAAATTATATTATAAATGTTTAATATTTATCTTTTATCTCATTTGATTGATTCTTTATATCATTGTCATGATCCTCATGCTTATATTGTGTTGAAAGTCATCTGTGGCTTACGTGCATAGATGTACTTGGTATGATTATGACCAGGGATTGTTCGGTATAATCATGACCGTAATTGAAAACACGATTATCTTTGGCACGTAGTGTATGGATAATTCGTGGTCGTGATACTAAAGAATATCATTGGCCTGTAGTGCAGGGATGATTCGATGATGTGGATTAATTATTGAGCTGAGTCTCAGCAATGAAATATTAATTCATAGATGTAGTAAAAGTCATCTGTGGCTTACGTGCATAGATGGACTTGGTATGATTATGACCAGGGATTGTTCGGTATAATCATGACCGTAATTGAAAACACGATTATCTTTGGCACGTAGTGCATGGATAATTCGTGGTCGTGATACTAAAGAATATCTTTGGCCTGTAGTGCAGGGATGATTTGATGATGTAGATTAATTATTGAGCTGAGTCTCAGCAATGAAATATTAGTTCATGGATGTGGTAAAAGTCATCTGTGGCTTACGTGCATAGATGGACTTGGTATGATTATGACCAGGGATTGTTCGGTATAATCATGACCGTAATTGAAAATACGATTATCTTTGGCACGTAGTGCATGAAAAATTCGTGGTCGTGATACTATTAAGCTGAGTCTCAGTATTATTGATTTTACAGTTGTATATCTTTGACCTGTAGTGCAAAGACGAACTGTTGATTATTGGTTATACAGTTGGCATGTAGTGCAAAAAAATGAATTGTTAATAAATATCTTTGGCAGAATTGCAAAGATGAATTTAATGTTTTCAACGATAAAGGTATTCAAGGTATCCTCACCTCTTCGTCATACCAGGTACGTACGTAAATTTCGAGGGCAAAATTTCATAAGGAGGGGAGATTGTGAGACCCCGAATTTTATGAAATAAAAGTATTCAATTTTTTTATTTTGGTAAATGGTTAAATTGATAAAAGGTTAAAATTAAAAGTGATATGTTAAAATTTTTCAAAGTAGACAAGTTGTCATAAAATACCCGATTACTATTCACTCTATGTTCACTCGAGTTTTTGGATACTTTTTATGTCGGAGTACTATTCATGAATTACTATTCACGAGTTACTATTCATGAGTTACTATTCACGAGTTACTATTCATGAGTTACTATTCACGAGTTACTATTCACGAGTTACTATTCATGAGTTACTATTCACGAGTTACAATTTACGGGAAATATTCGATTAGTCGGAGAATATTTGTACGACGGTACAATCATTGGTGGACCCCACAACAGAATTATTGTCGGATTGAGAAAACGACAAAAATATTTTATTAAAAATAACGGCGGAAGTTTTACCGTTGATACTGTTGAACTACTCGGTAGTAAAAGTACAGTAATACGTGTGATTGCATAGTAACACACGGTATTGATTATTAATGCTTATGTGAGAAGTCACTCAGTTTGATTCAATTATTGTCAATTAATAATATAAATTATTTAACGATAATGAAGTTTTATTTTATTCGTATTATTAACGTAATAAAACAGAAACATCTTTTTATATAAAACAAAATACTTTATTAAAGTTGTTTGTTTTATTAGGCAATAATTAGAATATATTATATTTTATTTAAAAGATTTTGCTTTAAATATGGACCGTCAGATTAAAGTAAATCAATCTGGACCGTTCATGGATTAATTACTATGCATTCCATTTTCCTATAAATAGAAGCTCATTCCTTCATTATTTTCTTACGAATTCACTGAACTCTAGAGAGAGAAACTATAGAGAAAAAGAAGAAGAGTATTCTGCCACTTAACTACTTCTTTATTTCAGTTCTTCTTTAAAACGGTAAGGGGTGTTATTCTTTCTTATTCATGAAGAGAACTTCTGTTATTTCATTCTTTATTATTCTGTTGGAATAACCTGTAAAAGTGGTATACCCTATACATGACCTGTATACGCGGTATACCCTATACTTGGTGAAATCCTTATGTTATTCCATTCTTTATTATTCTGTTGGAATAACCTGTATGCGTGGTTTACCATATACTTGGTGGAATGACCTGTATATGCGGTTTACCCAATACTTGGTGATCTTCTTCTGTTATTCCATTCTTTATTATTATGTTGGAATAACCTGTTTATGCGAAGTACCGCATACTTGGTGAAAGTCTTTCATTATTCCGTTCTTTACGATTATGTCGGAATATCCTGTCGGTGTGAATTTCACCTGACCTAGTTCCATCATTTATTATTCCGCATTTATTATTCTGTCGGAATATCCTGTCGGTGTGAATTTCACCTGACCTGGTTCCATATTTATTATTCTGCATTTATTATTCTGTTGGGAATAACCTGTCTGTGCGGTTTCTATCGCATGCATGGTGAATCCTTTTGTTATTCCATTCTTTATTATTCTGTTGGAATAACCTTTATATGTGGATTGCCACATGCATGGTGAATGATCCTTTATATTCATTCTTTATTAAATTGTGGAAATGATCTGTATACGTGGATTACCGCATGGCTGGTGAAAATCTATTTACAGTTTCATATATTCTTTATTATACTCATTTGGTTAAAGTTTTGATTTCTATACTCCATGAAATTAGTGGAATATCCTTGATATTTGCGCTTCATCCAGTATCTTTTCATGGAAATATTCTTCTAAGCATTCTTGACTGTTACTTTACAAAGAAGTATCATGTTGACAATTTGAATATTATTAGTTCCTAGATAAACTAATTTTTGAACTTGTTTAATTTAATTCCTATAACATTGTCATCATCCTCATGTTTATTTTATGTTGAAAGTCATCTTTGGCTTACGTGCATAGATGAACTTAGTATGATTATGACCAGGGATCATTCGGTATAATCATGAACCGTGATGTTATAAGTGGTGTGGTAAATGTCCTCAGTGGCCTGTAATGCATTGATAGACAGTTTTTGGTATGATTATGACCAGGGATTTTTCGGTATAGTCATGACCATTGATGATTTAATGAATATCCTTGGCCCGTAATACAGGGATGATTAGAAGATGTGGTTTATTTATTAAGCTGAGTCTCAGTGATAAAAGTTGATGAAAACATTTTTAAATCATAAAAGATAGTAGGTTTTATTCTCTACTTGACTCTTCTAATGGATTGCATATTTTCGTTGCAGTTAAACTTGATGTCTATTGTATTTTATCAGTTTAACATTATTGAAGACTATTGATAATTTATTCTTCATTATCTTAGTCATAATATTTCTTACTGGGCTAGTTGAGCTCACCCTTTCTTTCAATGTTCTCTTCAGGAAATGAGAATATAGCTGAGACGAGTCAGGAAAAGGAGTGATGGTCCAGAAGATAGCATTAGTAGTCCTCACTATTTTGTTAAATAGTGCGACAATAAATGTAATGAGGACTCCTTGAGTATGGATATTGTCTAGATGACAATATTCCTATTAGAACTCTCAGTTTATGTATTGTCGTATGTTACACGACATTTGTATAATTAAGTTTGTATTTGTATTTTGTACCATGTATCTGACGACCCAAGATGGGTGATGTATACCTAATTTTGGGGGCATCACATAGATAATCCTATAATTCTGTTAAATACATAATTTACATAATCACTTTAATAAAATAGAAACAATAGAAGGAGAAAAATAAAAACTAAATTTGTAATTACACTAAAATAAATTTATATATATATAGTTGAAATGAGGATGTATCCTTTTAATAGCCGTACCACTTGACGTCCGGTATGATTGTCACCAATGATTGCTAGATTGCTTGCTATAATATCTACTACTATATTATATTTCACAAATGAAGAATCAAATCAATATATGTATGTAGGTTTCGAATTACAGATTATTTGTGAATAAAATCTATGTAAGTAAGAGAATAATGAGATAGGTTTATCAAAATACATCACCATATCACTTAAATGGTTGGTGTATTTAATAACAAATTGAATTTGCTACTTGACCTTTTAAAGGGGATCCAACCCGTAAGAGTACATCTGAGGACAACAATGAACTGTAATATATATATATATATATATATATATATATATATATATATATATATATAGTGGCGAAGCCAGGATTTTTTGTCAGTGGGGTCGAAATTATTACTGAGTTATAAATAATTTGGCGGAGGCAGCGCCCCCGAGCCAATTTTTTTTAATACTTTATACTTTCGAGTATATATATATATATATATATATATATATATATATATATATTACAATGAAAATATAATGAATAATAATATATGGTATATATACACTATATTGACTCATACTAGACTTTTTTAATCATAATTATTCATAAGTAAGTAATTCATTATTTATTTTTAAAAATAATATAAATTAGATTATTGTTTAGTTTAAAATATTATATAGAGATACATATATTAAGAGGATATGAGTCATATATGATTAAAATTTGATTGATAAAGTTATAAATTTTCAATTTGACCCCGTATAATAGAAAATTTATAAAATTTTAGTGGGGTCAATTTATATATAATACTTAAAAATTTTAAAATTTATCTTACATTATAAAATAAAATAAAAATTTCATTGGGGGCGATTGACCCCATAGAACTCTATGCGGCTTCGCCACTGTATATATATATTAGTATATAATGCAATCATGAACTAAGAAAAAAGGAGAAGGAAATCAAAATGAAATGATAACTTAATTATATGCTTTCTCGATGAAGTAGTATTATAATTATTTAATTGATTTTCCACTACGTTACAAGATTAGAAATTTTTTCTTTGCATGAATATCACGTTCCTTTTGGATCAATTATAATTTTTAGGCACCTTTGTATTAATTTACGACTAAAAAAACATTTAGGAAATTCTATTTTATAAATTAGTATAAAATGAATACTAAGGAAGAACACATAAAATTTGCTTTAAGATTGTTATCCCAAAAAATTAATTATATATACTAATTATATAAACAGAATTAGAAGGTAAATAATTTTATAAAAAATGACTTACTAGAAATAATTGACAAACTTTTAAAACCAAGTCAACTGTTGGACAGTCTCTCCTTAAAGCAGATTTCGTCCCCGCTATCGCTGCTTACGGATGGAACAATGGACGTCTACTTCCCAGGATAAAATGGTCTTCAACTCTCACAAGAAACACTTCAATGGAAGAGTTCCACGAACCAACAAAATTTAAATACTCTCTATAACTTTTAAATGAATGAAGAATGAATGTACTTTTTAAGAACTTGAGAAGGATTGATGTGACAATCCAAGATTTTAGTAATTGTAATTTAAAATATTTATTAAATAAAATAAATATATTATTGATGTGGTTATTATTAGTAAATATTTATGACTAGATAATATTCTAAATTAAATTAATTTATAATTTAGAGAGTTGAAATATAACATGAGATGTTATATTGTTGTTTTAATTTAATCATTCAAGATGGTATGATAAGTTATTAAATAAAAATTATAATGAGATCATAATTTTTTAATATTTGTTTAAGTAAAATAATTATTTTAAAGATAGTATGTGTAATTAATTTATTTGATTATTATTGGATATGAAAATCCAAATAAATAATATGTGATTATAAATTATAATCTAAATTGTTTATTAAAATAAATTAATGGAGTTTAATTTAGTTTTTGCCAAACAAGGTTTAAAATATTAAGTTTTTAATATTTAAAGGGTTTTGCCAAACAAAGCCTTATGGCTTTTGGATTTCTAATTTTTGAATTTAAATAAAATAAATTAAAATAATAAATATAATATATTTATAATATATACGTTTCTTTTAGTAACTGATGTTAGTTATTATGATTATTTAGACCATATCAGTTTTTTTTAGTTTACGCTTAAGTTAGTCTATATTGGCTACACTGAGTAGAGAGAAGAGAAGAGAGCTTGATAGAGAGAATTGAGAAAGGAGCTTGAGAGAATTTGAGAGAGATTGGTCTGCAATTAGCAAGGATTTCAAGCTAAGTGAATGTATTTTATCTAACCTTTGTATTATATATATATATATATATATATATATATATATATATATATATATATATATATGAATTTACGGCATAGTTTTGGTTTATGTTCTGTGAAATCAAATTGATGAATTGTGGATATATATAGTTGGTAATGGTGATTATACGTGTTTATGATGATTTTAGTTTATGTTTAAACAAGAAATTGCATGCTAATTCCGGATAATAGTAGGAAAAATTTTTACAGAGAATATTTTTCATATGGCTTATGAAGGTACCAATTATGATGGTCAATTCGTATGTTAAACTGCAAATTGAAGCTTGTTTATGCTAGTTCATTAAGAAACAAAGATAATGTAACTTGAACGAAGTGATTTGGTGAAGAATTGAAATCACAGTGTTGATTTTTGGGAAGGATGTCAAAAAATTGAGTTTTATATGAAAATGAGAAATTTGAGAAATTAAAATAGTTAATAGTGTTGTTAAATTGTTCTATGTTGATGAATACGTTAGCAATCATGTTTATGATAGTTTTATATTTATTGTATATGTTAATTTCACTGTTTTGTGGGTGAAATTCGTGTTAGTTGGCTTAAGAACAGTACCAAAAACACATTCTGCAAAACTGAAACTGGTGCGTAGTGCGGGTGCGCGGTAACCTAAGGCAATACTGGCGCGGCCGCGCCAGTTGTCAATCACAGACAGTGAAGTCTGCTACTTCTGCAGACTTTGGACATTCATTGTAACTTAGCTTAATGTTATGTTAATGTGTCAAACGTGTAAAGACAAGGTTAAAACAGAATAGTATCATGTGGTTAGTAACTCTAAAATGTTAAGTTAGTAAGTTGTGAAAATGATATGTATGATTTAAGAAACTTAATGAACAATGAATAAGTGTTGTGAATTGTACACTTGTGATTCTGATATGAATATTATAAGATATGGAATAGGGTTAATATAAAACCAATAATGATTCATAGCAAGACTTAAGCACTTGAATGAACTTCGAGTATGAAATATAGTGAGATATATGTTAAAAGTTAACACAATTAAATTGAACATTGTATATTGATAATAGGAAAAATTATGAGATGTAGAGTAAATTTTACATTACAACTACTATGCATAGCTATGTGACTAATAGTTGATGTGTATGATTGTATAATTGTGTAGGACACGTGAAGTGCAGATAATTATAAGTTGTTAAACTGTTATTGGTAAACAACGACCAAGGCAAGTCTTTCAGTTCCTATTTGCTATGTGAACTTGATGATTAACTATTTTTAATCTTTATTACAAATAACATGATGTGTTATATTTATGTTGAAAGCATGAAACGTCAAAGTCAACTTATGACTACGTTGATTTAGTAAAGCATGCTGATTGAGTAAGGAACTCAATCTTTATACGTGTTATATAAACTGTAACATGTATGTTATGTTAATCCAATGTTTATGAAATATATGTTGAGCATGTTATTATGTGATATGTGATGCATGAAAATTGTTAGATTTTGCTGGGCTGTCGAGCTCAACCTTGCAAATAACCATTTTTGCAGGTCAAGATTTCAAGGTAAAGTTATGTGTTACCTAAAAGATATGAATCCGATGTGGTACTTGAGGATTTATAAACTTTGGTTGTGTTATTATTATTTGAACCATGTTTAAGGTTCTGAATGATGTATTAATGTTGAATTGTAATATCGTTTCGCTATGTAAACTATTGTAGTATTAAATTGATTCTAAGATATTTAGATGTAAAGGTTGAAGGTTTTGGGAACGAGGATAATTTGTAATAGAAAATTTTAATTATTCCGCAAGTTTCAATGGTTCTATTATCATTTAATGATGTGAAATTAGAGGTTGAATGTATTATTAACGACTGAAATTGAGAATTAAATTGTATGAATTTTGGGGTCGTTGCAGTTGGTATCAAAGCTGTAGGTTATAAACCTTAGGTAGGAGTACCGTTGGATATAACCTTAGAGAAGAGATGTGAAGATAATGAAAGAATAAGCTCAGATAGAGTTTTAATAATAAGAAGTAATTTAAGAAACGTATAGAGAAGAGATTAAAACATGCACGAAAGGATTCTAAGAAGAATCTCGCAGAGTTATAAGGAGTATGAATGTGGGGTTACCCAACTCCAATAATAAGGATGTAAGGTGATAACAAATAGACAATGTCTATAAGAAGAGATTGGTAAGGAAGATAAAAATAAAAATAAAGTTATAGTTAAGTATGGTACAGTTGTACTCTTTAGTAGTTGAGGTATGGTATCTGTACTAAACGATTCCTTCATAGAGTGGAGGTATATACGAAATAGCAACTCGGAACCTAGTTTGTTGGTTGTTTATGGAAAATCACTCAGCGTACCATATTGAAACTGTTAGAGACTCGATGTGTACCAAGTATAGAAATGGATACGTATGATGAAAATATAGAACTTGAATGAAATGTTGAACGATGTAAATGAAGTTAGAAATTCTTAAAGGAAGAATTGTTATACAAATAAGAAGATTCAAAGAAGAATCTTGAAGAGACATAAAGATAAGAAATGGGAGTTCCCTAACTCCAATAGCCAAGATAACGAATAATGTCGTAAATGAAAGGAAAGAAAGGGGATCGTAAAACAAAACGATCATGAGTTAAGAAAAAGAAATTTAAGGGAGATGATTATAGAATAAGATCACGACGTGATCAGTTTAAGTTATAAAAGAAAGATGGTCTGTAATGTTTGAATAATGATAGCTTGATGCTATGAAGATGTTTTACTATGAAATAGTACGAGATAAACTCGCGAAGAGTTATAAATGATGTGATACAAGAAATTCGTATCGAGCAAAGAGCAAGTTAAGGGTAAGATAGAGTTAGGTGGGATTTCAATTGAGACTCATGTGATGACTGAGTTATACAAACCTTTGTATGGACGAGAGTTTTGTGCTTGCACTCAGCTTATCACATTGATAATTATTGGAATGTTGGTGTCGCGCTATCAATGTATATGTGGTGAAAAGGTGATTCTTTTCTCATGTGGATGTTTGATAGTTAGAAACTATTAAGATTAGTCAAATAATATTAGGATTAGGTGCGGTTCTTAAAACTAATGCATATGGTATGTTCGTGACTCATAATAATATGGTATATTTTGAACCCCTCAGCGAATGGACGCCTATGGTCTGACTAGGATAAGTTCTTAAACTCATATTATTGTGGTAAGTTCCTGAATTTCTGATGTGTAGTAAGTTTGATGAACTGGGGTATAATTAAGTGTGAATGGAGTATTGAGGATGATAGGAATAAATAGACTTATTAAGCAATGGATCATTATAGAAAATGGAGTTGATGATGGAAGCATTTGTTTTTCCAAATCTTCTAGCTTTGCTAGATTTTCGAAATTTATTGACTTCGTGCCTATGGTTGTACTTGTGATTTTTGAAAAATGTTGGATCACACTAGTGAACCAAAGAATTTTTAAAACAGTGCTATTATTCGCGTATCTATGCTGTTTGTTTCGGCTAGAAAAAAAATGATTTTTAAAATTTCAAAATATATTTTAATTATATATATCAGGTGATATGATAAACAATGGAGTCATCAATGCAATGGAACCTGGTGTTGGATATGATCATATGATCGTCAGCCACTATGGTGAGATGTAGTATGACAACATCATAATCATGATGCTATAAAAAGATTTTTGAGGCTTTTTTAAGATATGAGAATATATATATATATATATATATATATATATATGTATGTATATTTCGATTGATGTTCGAATTGTTGTAGAAGTCTATGCTATTTGATTCAGCTAGACGATTATTGAAAGATATTCATGAAATTCAAGCGTTTATTGAAAAATTATGCCAAACCAAATTGTTTTGGTGCGGATTCAGATGTTGAAAAGCTGAGGTGAACAACCCTATAAGGGGACATATTTTCGGGGACAATGGTTCCGAGCGTAACGCATATAGTCATTACAAAACACTACGTTGCGGCCCAACGTAGTGGTACAATAGGCTGGCCACCTAGTGTACGTGTGGAGGGTGTTTTCAGTCTTTGTGATTTATAAACACTCTGGTTTGCAGTGTGAAGTATTGAGTTGAAGCACTAGTAAACCAAGAATAGAGTTCACGGTATTGTGACCCCTCAGCATGATTTGAAATCTTTTAAATTCTGAAGTTATTCATACTACTTCTCAATTATTGAACAATTGTGGAAGATTCTTGCTATTTTAAAAGGCGAATGTGGTAACGATGATATTCCTTAGAAAGAAGTAAGTCGTAGAATGCGACACGAAATGATAAATATATTGAATAAATGAGAAAAGAAATTTTTGCAATGAGAAGGAGATGAGTTATCAAAGAATAATATAAAACTTTTAATAGAAAATTTTAATAATTGTAGAAAGATCTTTGTGAGAAGAAATGGTTATAGAACCCAATGAATGAATAAAGTATTAACGTAAAATCTATTTTGATAGGTTGAATGAATGAAGAGTAATAAATAAAATTTCGAGGACGAAATTCTTAGAAGAAGGGGTGAATATAATATCCCGAGTGTTTATGATAACGATCCTTAGATAATGAAATGAATGGGTTAAAGAATATATAATACTCAAAATACAATTGAGTTCAAGTGAAAGTTATGAAATAAAACCTAAAATTTGTTGAGGTAATGAATATAATAGAAAATATAAAACCTATATTAAGGTAATGTGTTGAAGATATTCAACGATAAATTTTGAAAAGAGATTTGGTGAAAATCGAGTAACGGAGGTTTCGTTGATTCCGAGGACAGAATCCTTATAAGGAGGGAAGGATGTGACAACCCGAATTTTTAGAAGCTATTAAAATAGGAATTTAATAATTAAAATTCTTATTATGAGATGTTTTGAGTTTGAGTATGTATTTGTATGTGCTGTATATTTTGAAATATGAGATCCGGTGTGAAGAGAAATATATATTCATATATTGGGAAAGCGATGTTTAATAGTACCCTGAGTTATTTGTTTAATCTGTATTTTCGATTCTTAGGACAGAATCTTTGTAAGGAGGGAAGAATGTGACAATCTAAGATTTTAGTAATTATAATTTAAAATATTTATTAAATGAAATAAATATTTATTGATGTGGTTATTATTAGTAAATATTTATGACTAGATAATATTCTAAATTAAATTAATTTATAATTTAGAGAGTTGAAATATAACATGAGATGTTATATTGTTGTTTTAATTTAATAATTCAAGATGGTATGATAAGTTATTAAATAAAAATTATAATGAGATCAGAATTTTGTGATATTTGTTTAAGTAAACTAATTATTTTAAATATAGTATGTGTAATTAATTTATTTGATTATTATTGGATATGAAAATCCAAATAAATAATATATGATTATAAATTATAAACTATATTGTTTATTAAAATAAATTAATGGAGTTTAATTTAGTTTTTGCCAAACATTGTTTAAAATATTAAGTCTTTAATATTTAAAAGGTTTTGCCAAACAAAGCCTTATGGCTTTTGGATTTCTAATTTTTGAATTTAAATAAAATAAATTGAAATAATAAATATAATATATTTATAATATATATACGTTTCTTTTAGTAACTGATGTTAGTTATTATGATTATTTAGACCATATCCGTTTTTTTTAGTTTACGCTTAAGTTAGTCTATATTGGCTATACTGAGTAGAGAGAAGATAAGAGAGCTTGATAGAGAGAATTGAGAAAGGGGCTTGAGAGAATTTGAGAGAGATTGGGCTACAATTAGCAAGGATTTCAAGCTAAATGAAGGTATTTTATCTAACTTTTGTATTATATATATATATATATATATATATGAATTTACGGCATAGTTTTGGTTTATATTCTGTGAAATCAAATTGATGAATTATGGATATATATATAATTGGCAATGATGATTATACGTGTTTATGATGATTAGAGTTTATGTTTAAACAAGAAATTGCATGCTAATTCCGGATAATAGTAGGAAAATTTTTTACAGAGAATATTTTTCATATGGCTTATGAAGGTACCAATTATGATGGTCAATTCGTATGTTAAACTGCAAATTGAAGCTTGTTTATGCTAGTTCATTAAGAAACAAAGATAATGTAACTTGAACGAAGTGATTTGGTGAAGAATTGAAATCACAGTGTTGATTTTTGGGAAGGATGTCAAAAAATTGAGTTTTATATGAAAATGAGAAATTTGAGAAATTAAAATAGTTAATAGTGTTGTTAAATTGTTCTATGTTGATGAATATGTTAGCAATCATGTTTATGATAGTTTTATATTTATTGTATATGTTAATTTCACTGTTTTGTGGGTGAAATTCGTGTTAGTTGGCTTAAGAACAGTGCCGAAAAAACATTCTGTAAAACTGAAACTGGTGCGTAGCGCGGGCGCGCGATTTTTGGCATGGGCCCGCGGTAACCTAAGGTAATACTTGCGCGGCCGCGCTAGTAGTCAATCACAAACAGTGAAGTCTGCTACTTCTGCAGACTTTGGACATTCATTGTAACTTAGCTTAATGTTATGTTAATGTGTCAAACGTGTAATGACAAGGTTAAAACAGGATAGTATCATGTGGTTAGTAACTCTAAAATGTTAAGTTAGTAAGTTGTGAAAATGATATGTATGATTTAAGAAACTTAATGAACAATGAATAAGTGTTGTGAATTGTACACTTGTGATTCTGATATGAATATTATAAGATATGGAATAGAGTTAATATAAAATCAATAATGATTCATAGCAAGACTTAAGCACTTGAATGAACTTCGAGTATGAAATATAGTGAGATATATGTTAAAAGTTAACACAATTAAATTGAACATTGTATATTGATAATAGGAAAAATTATGAGATGTAGAGTAAATTTTACATTACAACTACTATGCATAGCTATGTGACTAATAGTTGATGTGTATGATTGTATAATTGTGTAGGACACGTGAAGTGCAGATAATTATAAGTTGTTAAACTGTTATTGGTAAACAACGACCAAGGCAAGTCTTTCAGTTCCTATTTGCTATGTGAACTTGATGATTAACTATTTTTAATCTTTATTACAAATAACATGATGTGTTATATTTATGTTGAAAGCATGAAACGTCAAAGTCAACTTATGACTACGTTGATTTAGTAAAGCATGCTGATTGAGTAAGGAACTCAATCTTTATACGTGTTATATAAACTGTAACATGTATGTTATGTTAATCCAATGTTTATGAAATATATGTTGAGCATGTTATTATGTGATATGTGATGCATGAAAATTGTTAGATTTTGCTGGGCTGTCGAGCTCAACCTTGCAAATAACCATTTTTGCAGGTCAAGATTTCAAGGTAAAGTTATGTGTTACCTAAAAGATATGAATCCGATGTGGTACTTGAGGATTTATAAACTTTGGTTGTGTTATTATTATTTGAACCATGTTTAAGGTTCTGAATGATGTATTAATGTTGAATTGTAATATCGTTTCGCTATGTAAACTATTGTAGTATTAAATTGATTCTGAGATATTTAGATGCAATGGTTGAAGGTTTTGGGAACGAGGATAGTTTGTAATAGAAAATTTTAATTACTCCGCAAGTTTCAATGGTTCTATTATCATTTAATGATGTGAAATTAGAGCTTGAATGTATTATTAACGACTGAAATCGAGAATTAAATTGTATGAATTTTAGGGTCGTTACAATTGAAGTTGAAGTGATTGTTTTGGGTAGATTTAGAACCTATTTATATGTTTCTAAATACCCCTTTGAAGATATACATCCTTTTGAAAGGTTACATCCATTTGAAAGGATACATCCTTTTGAAAAGATATGAACCAAAGGTCACACCAATTGATTTTATTTTAGATAAAATTCTCATTCCATTATGTATGTATATATATATATATATATATATATATATATATATATATATATATATATATATATATATATATATATATCCAACAATAATATTATTTGTACTAATTTTTTTATTACTTCATACTATTTTAATTATCTTATGATTAATCTGTTACTTAATCCATGAACTATACTTTGTTATTTCTAAGGTTAATTAATGATGAATTAAAATCCCAATTGAAATGATAGCAAATAGTTGGTAGATTTAAATAACAGATTTTTAATTATAAATTGAATTTCTTAGTCGGATATTCTAAATGAACTATCCCTCATCAATGGAGAGAAAAAGAGTGGATTTGTAAATAATTATGATTATCTCGAACCACTTAAAATCCTAATGATTTTTTTAACATTTATACGCTTTACATTCATGCACTTAAATTTGCAATAAGTACGATTTGTGATTGTATTTATTTTTAATTTAATGCTACTGCACTTGAGGTTGCACTTGAAATCATTTAGAATCAACTTGCACTGCATGACTTGGCCTTAATTTCAGTTGTAGTTTCTCTCTTTCTTCCCACGACCTCTTTTCATTTTCTTAAATTTTTATCAATCAACTCCGAAATGAACGTAAAATTTATTTTCTTCTATACTTGAATTGAAAGAATGGAACAGAGAAATGTATAAAATAATTAGAAAAATGGAGATACACAACTGTATAAATTATAAATATACAGACACTACGATCGTAGAGTTAAGTCACCATACGATCGTAGAGTAGTCACTGACTAATAGTAAAATAGTCACTCTACTTTTGTAGAAACGTAGAGTGAATGCTCAGATAGTATAGTGACTACTCAACTATCGTAGAGTGACCTAACTCACGATCGTAGACTGTGTACATTTGAGAGTCTACACAGATGTGTAGCTCCATAAACCCCAAAATAATTTTTAAGTATTTTAAGTGTATGTTAGATTGTGAATGGTAATAGACGGTGTGCTAGGATGACAAAATTATCTCATACATCTAGGAAGAGTAAGAATCGATTTTGCAACCAAAATCGCACGTAAAACATAAAAGACAACACCAAAGAAACTGCACCAATGGTTCCGATGATATATTGTGGTTTTTGCAATAGGAACCGCATCTCTTACGATCATGGGCGGATCTAGCCTTGGGCAGAGGGGTTAATTGACCTTACTGAATTTTCAAGAATCTGCTTTTTATTTGTTTTTAAATTTATATGGTGTTTAGTGAAAATAAAAAATTTAGATTAAAAGACTATTAAATGTCTCAAATTTCTACTAATACCAACATTTCACTCCTTTATATTATTTGGTAACTTATATTGAACATGATATTTTTGCAGCTATTGAAATTAGGCTATCATTACAACAGTTTCAAGCAACGAAGTCTCAAAAAATGTTATTATAAATAATATTTTAGCAATATTATTTAGTTTTGTAATTTATTTTAGAGGGCACGAGAGGTGAGAGACACCTCATGTTCTTGTGCGAGGTGTCTCTTATAATAACAATGTTTTAAATTTATTTATAAAATATCATTTTTTTCCATAACATGGTAGGAAATGTATTCAATTACATAAAACGATATCGATTTTATATGATAACTCACACAATTATTTGCAATGTTCCTCGCATCATTTTTTGCCTTTATTTTATTGTATTTTATGTCTTTGTAGATTTTTGTTTTTAAAAAATTGACCTCATTGAACTAAGCGGCTCCGCCCCTACTTACGATTGCGACTTTGATATAGAAACTGCACCCTTATGGAATCGCACCCGTTTAAAGTTCTAAGTCTTTAATATTTCTCATATGTTTTAGTATGTATTAGAATTTTTAAGTTTTATTTAAGTATGATTGTAAATTTAATTTTGGAATATGTAGTTTTACATGGTTTAAGACTTTAAGTTTTAAATAATGGTTGTATTTTAGTAATGTGTGCATCTTTCAATTTGAAAAATAAGAAGTTTTTAATTAATTTGTGATTAGCTTTCAAAAAATTTACTTTTTGTAATTGGGTATTATTTGTAGTAGCAAGTTAGCACGTTTGAGATTTATTTGGAATTTTAAAAGTATGATATGTTTATTATTATTATTATTTGAATTGGTTTTCGAGCCGAAACTGTACGATTTGAAACCACAACGCATTATTAGAAACCTCACCACACCACTCCAAACGGCTTCATGTTGCGGTTTCTGATTTAAGCAACCGTATCAAAGCGGTTTAATGTGCAGTTTTTGTTCGAAACCACACTAACCGCACTATACTCACCCCTACATACAACCACTCAATTGGAATGATTTTCATTCCACTTACGATCTCCCACGTAATGAAAATCAAGTGAATTGAATGAATTTTAATTCAATTGAAATGATTTATCCAAAATGATCACCAAATACACTATTTTTTATTTAATTCATTTGTCTATTTGTCCATTTCATTCTTTCAATTTAAACATAAAATTTACTTGTCCTTTTTTAAAAATGATAGGTTTTCTTGGATTTAATTAAATACATTTTAAAGAAGGCAATCATAAAGAAGGTAACACCGGTGGAGAAGTCAAAAAATTTAAATCGGAGGACCCTCAATTATTTTCTTGCACTGACTATAAAATTGTTAATTTTAAACTAGGATGACAGTCATTCTTAAAATTTTTATTTATATTAATTTATTTGGCGCGCGCGCACACATACATGTACGTGCGCGTGCATACACACACACAGAGAGAGAAATATATATATATATATATATATATATATATATATATATATATATATATATTAATTGGAGCAATGATATATAACATGTATTTGTTATGAATTAAAAATTAGAAAATAACACATCTACCTTCCATTACAATGATCAAGGGCTGAAATTAAAATCAAGGACACAGCGTTGGACCATAATACCCCCACTCAGGCCAAGCTAAAGAAGGTTTTTAAAAGGTCTGCTAAAATTACTAGCGGATGAATTAAAAAATAGAGAACCCAGAAACCAAAATCAAAGTCAGGTTTCAAGGAAACATGACTAAAGAGAAGGTCCTCCTTCTTTGTAACAACCCGGGAAAAATCGGATTGTTCAGAATTTAAGATTTAAGAATTAGTTATTAATAAAAAGAATTTTTATTAATAATATTTTATGCTATGTGTTTATTAATCGTTCTAGAACCTAGGATGATTATAAAACGGGAGGATTTTGGCTACGAGCTGGACTGATCGAATAAGAATTTTCAAGACGAAAATAAAAAAATTTCGGGAACAAAAATATTTTCGAGGAAAAAGACGAAATAGGTACTATTCACCTGACGAAATCCTAAGGGTTAAATTTTGAATAACCTAAGCCTTTCCGAGAGTTCGGTATGTCGAAATGACATTCTGTCGAAAGATTTGACGATAATATGTTGTGAAAAGTTAAGTTAGTCGATAAAAGTTTTTTCTCGAAAAACATGTAGAAATAGGACGAAATAAAAACGACGAAAAGTATTGTTATGTACTTTTCATTCGTTTAACTACGTTAGGGGAAAACGTGAAGGAAAACGCTTATCATCAAAAAGTATTTTTCAGTTTTTTAAAGTTCCGAAGAATGCTTAAAAGTTAATCTGTAAAGAAAAGACAAAATATCCAAAAATATTTGAATTCCGAGAATCGTAATTTTTCGAACTGTCGGACGAATCCCGAAAGACGAAACCACGAAGCTTCCAAGAGAAGCTTCGTGAATAGTAAGGGGGTTAGTAAGGAGGTAGGAATAGTAACTTTAGCCTTGGTTTTCTATAAAAGAGAGCCTTAACTCATTTGTTGGTGATTTTGAAAATCACCAACACTTGAGAGAGAGAGAGAGAGAGAGAGAGAGAATTCAGATGAAGAGAGAAAGGAAGAGAAAAAGCTAGCCCGTGTGCAAATTTTGTCCAACGGAAGAAGATTAAAGAAGAAAGGTAATACAAAACATAGTCTAATCTAAATTTTCTTTAAGTTTTCTATGTCAATATACATAACTTAATGAAAATAGGAGAAGAAGATGTTAAGAATGATTTCATAGAGTTGAAATCATAAGAAAATGACGTATGAAGGATTAAAGATTTATTTATAAAAGCTTTCTTAAGGAAGTAGGAATTTCGTAATGAATTTGAATGATCCGAATGAATCATATGAACGATTTGATGAAATAAGTAAGGAATGGTGTCTTATAACACCAAATTCCAAGAAAAAGTGAAATCATAATCAAAG
The DNA here is from genome assembly GCA_016801055.1 of Panax notoginseng. Lineage (NCBI taxonomy): Eukaryota > Viridiplantae > Streptophyta > Magnoliopsida > Apiales > Araliaceae > Panax > Panax notoginseng. The sequence goes on along the minus strand of CM029013.1, from coordinate 91,702,092 downwards.
TATCGATTAAAATGAAGAACGAATGAAGAACGCGAAGAACACACGAAGAACGTTGTTGATGGACAAATTTAAAACCATCATAGTATAACTTATTATTGGTGGACAAGTTTAAAACCATCGCGTATAATTTAGTTGCTTATTGATTGGTTAGGAACGATAGAAACGTTTATGAAAAACGGATTGAACTTAGCTATAACGAAGTTATGACGAAAATTTCGTAAAAGTCGAGCGAAAATTAGAAAGTATGTAAATGAATTTGAATGTGTAGGGTTTCATAAGAATATAAGAAAATGTAGAAAACGTGAGTCGTGGACTCAAGAATGAATGAATTCCGAGTTCGGATGACCGAATTACGAACGAACGAACGAGGAACGTTAATAACATAAAATAAGTAAATGATGAAATTTAAGCCAATCGAATGGTATGTTAACGAATTTAGAATGAATTTTTGTTCGAGTAAAATTAAAGTACGTAAGATAAGTAAGAAAATGGCTTTAGAACGACCTCATTCCGAGTTATAACGAAGAAGTTATAAGATTGTGAAGTAAGCGTCTCAAACATGTTCAACACTTAAAAAAAATTTCTGAGTTTTAGAATTGGCACCGCAGCGCCAATTATGCCTTGGGAAGCGGGCGCCGCAGCGCCAGCCCAGGGATTAAGCTACTAGAGACTTGCGCTGCAGCGCCAGAAATAACAAAGGAACCAGCGCCACAGCGCCGGTACAGGGAAAAACCCAGAAAAGAGCTTTTAACTTCTCAACTCTTGGGGAAAGTGTAAGGAAAGATAAAGAACATATAGTGTGACGCCCCCAAAACAGGTATACAACACCTATTATGAGTCGTCAATAACATGGTACAGAAACAACTACAACTTTATTAATACAACATAAAAAACTGTGAGTGTAAATACAAATATTGTCATCTAGATAATATCCACACTCAAATAAGTCCTCATTACAGTTATTGGAACAATATTTTACAAAAAAAATGGTGAGGACTACTAAAACAACTTCCTAGAACCTTCATTCCATACCCCGACTAGTACCTGCTACATTCTCGCCTCCTGAGAAGAAAATGGAACAACAAGGAAAAGGGTGAGCTCAACTAGCCCAGTAAAGAATATTATGACTAAGATAATATACAACAAATTATCGTTAGTCTTCAACAGGGAAAAATTTAATAGAATACAATAGACAACAAGTTTTAATTCATTATTCGCAGCGGAAAATAATAATTCATAGAGAAGTTACGTAGGGAATGAAATCTACGATTATCTATGAATTTAAAAGCCCATCATCAACATTTTATCCCTGTAACATCAATCAATAAATATCTTGAATCAAATAGTCATCTTTGCACTACAGGCCAAAGATATCCATCAGTTGGTCATGTTCACCTCAACACCTGTTCATCTTTGCACTACGGGCCAAAGATATTCATCAGAAATTATTCATCTTTGTACTACAGGCCAAAGATATTCAGTTATATCATCATTTAAGACTGAGGATGATGAAAAATATTTTAAAGAAAACGAATCTAGTGAAGCAAAATAACAAATATTAATGATTCGTATTTCAATTTATCCATGTCCAAAAATACCTTATCATAGTGAAGTAAAATTCAAGAATGATCAAAACATGGATACAATCAAAGCTAGTATCCAGAATAGATATTTGGACGAAAAGAAGGAAATTTCATTTTTCGGTGAATAGTAACTCGTGAATAGTAACTCATGAATAGTAACTCATGAATAGTAACCCCGACATGAAAAGTTCCAAATTTGATAAAAATTCAGATCAATACTTCGGCATAATGATATTGAAGAAAATAATATCATTTAAGAAGAAATAACATTCCTTACCTCGGAAAGACGGTACTTCTGACTGGAATACTAGATATAGTGCTGAAGGAAACTTGCACCGTAAAGCAACACTCAAAGTATCAAATACTCACAAGAATACGCTCATTATAGAGAGAGAAATAGAGAGAAACTTGTGTTTCTGGTGTGATTTCAATTCTAACCTAAGCACCCTATTTATAGGAAAATGCTTAGAACACCAAAGCAGAAAATTTAATATAATAATAATATATTTATCAAATTTTCCTTAGCCCACCTCTAGACATCTGATCTCAGCCCATTTATATCACATGTTAGCCCACTTAAATGCCAAAAAACGTTTTTCTTCAAAATAATAAATAAAACTTCCAAAAATCAATTATTTCGGAACTTCAGAACTTCAATAATTCATAATAATTAGCCCTTTTATCAGAAAAATCGAATCTCGCAAGTTTTTATAGGAAATTCAATTCTCTACAACTTTGCAGAAGAAAGTTTTTCCAAATTCCAAACAGAAATTGACCGAAATTCACAAACGGGCAATTTTACAGTCAATAATAAATTTTCGGTCAAGAATTGTGTCCACCAACACACAAAATATGTGTTAATCATTTAATGACACAAAAATACTCTTCCTCCTCATATACTCATATATTCCACATTCATTGTAAAAATATCACCATCAATATATTATTAAAATAATATATTTAAATAAATTATTTTATTAGAAAAAGATAAAATATTAATTTTCAACAATTGTCACATTAAAAATTTTCTCCATCTATATCCACATAAAATCAATATTTTTCTCATCATATAAATCAATAATTAATTATACACAAATAATATTACAGAATCACAGTACTGGCAACCAGGTCGTTCCCAGGAAAGAGGGGGCTTTCCAATAAGGATCTCTCCTTACTGGTGCGCAATTAGATGACCAAACCTCTCCTTAGACAGAACTTTCTAGACATTGCCAATAATGTTATCTAATAATATTATTCAGATAATATGAATTATTGCTCCGATAATAAAAAATACTGCGTAGTGACAATTATTGAAACAACAGTAATATAGAATATCAACGCAGTAATTATTGAATCAATAAAATACAATATTGAACAGTAATTACTGTAACAATTATTGAGTAGTTCCTTCTTACGTAAGAATCAATAATTGGTACAATACCGTGTGCTACGCGTATTACCGTGTTTTAACCACCGGGTATTCCAACAGTATTAATGGTAACAACTACGCCGTTATTTATAAACAACTTATTTTTGTCGTTTTCTTCATCCAATCGTTTTCTGTTATGGGGCCCACACAAGGCTGCGCCGTCGTACGAATATTTCCCGACAACAAGAATATTCCACGACCAAACAAATATTCCCCGACAACAATGAATATTTTATAACCACTTGCTTACTTAAAATATTTGCGCATTTTACCCATAACTAACCACATTAATCAAATCAACTCTTACTATTTCAGAATAATAAATAGAGGAAATTAAATTTCATTTATTAATAATTTGGGGTCTTACAACGCCCCCTCCTTATGAAATTTCGTCCTCAAAATTGACATACGTACCTGGTGTTTCGAAAAGATGAGGATACCTCGCTTTCATTTCCGTTTCTAACTCCCAGGTCATTTCCTCAATAGCATAGTTTCTCCACAAAACTTTAATTTGTGGTATGACCTTCGTGCGTAGGACATGCTCCTTCTTATCCATGATCTTGACAGGTACATCCTCGTACGTTAAGTCTTCGGCTATCTCGTCCGATTCTAACTCAATAACGTGGTTCGGGTCTTTCACATATTTACGAAGCACAGATATATGAAAAACATTATGAACACGAGACATTCTTGGAGGTAACGCGAGTCTATAGGCCACATTTCCTACTCGGTCAAGAATCTGAAATGGACCAATAAATCGTGGATTGAGCTTTCCTCTCTTCCCAAATCTTGTAACTCCTTTCCATGGAGCTACACGTAATAATACATGATCCCCAATGTCAAATTCCACGTCCTTTCGATGAAGATCCACATAACTCTTTTGTCGATCCTGTGCCGTTTGTATACGTTGTCGAATCGTTTGGATCTTCTCTGTAGTCATTCGTACCAACTCTAGTCCCAACAACGTTGCTTCTCCCACCTCATCCCAACATACTGGAGAGCGACACTTTCGTCCATACAATGCTTCAAAGGGAGCCACACCTATACTTGCCTGATAACTGTTGTTGTAGGAGAATTCCACCAATGGTAGGTACTTATCCCAACTTCCTTTGAAATCTAGGACACAAAGTCTTAATAGATCTTCAAGAGTTTGAATAGTCCTCTCTGATTGCCCGTCCGTTTGAGGATGGTATGCCGAACTGAACCGTAAATTCGTGCCCATAGCTTTTTGCAAGCTAACCCAAAATCTTGAAGTGAATCTTGGGTCACGATCCGAAACTATGGATACTGGCATGCCATGCAACCTTACAATTTCATTCACGTACATACTAGCAAGACGTTCAAGGGAATAAGTCTCCCGTATCGGCAAGAAATGAGCAGACTTGGTTAATCTATCAACTATAACCCAAATAGCATTTATACCTTGAGAAACCGTGGGAAGACCCGTAACAAAATCCATGGTAATGTGTTCCCACTTCCATTTCGGAATCTCAAGTGGTTGCAATGGACCCTTTGGTACTTGATGCTCCGCCTTTACACGTTGACAAGTTAAACACCTCGAGATAAACTTTGCAATCTCTCTCTTCATATTGTTCCACCAAAATGTATGTCGAAGATCACGATACATTTTAGTACTTCCAGGATGGATTGCAAATGGTGTATTGTGTGCCTCCATCATGATCTTGTGCTTTAAATCAGAATCATTAGGAACACAAAGTCTGGAGTGGACTCGAAGTATTCCTTCTTCATCGATTCTTGCTTCTGGAATAGCACCTTCTTGCACTTTCTTCTTCATACGCATCAGCTCCGGGTCTGTAGCTTGAGCAACTTTAACTTTATCGATTAAAGTTGGTTCTACGCGTATACTTGACATCATCGCACTCGTTCCTGCATATGATCTTCTACTCAACGCGTCAGCTACCACATTTGCTTTTCCAGGATGGTATTGAATAGTGTGGTCGTAATCTTTCAACAGCTCGAACCAACGTCGTTGCTGCATGTTGAGTTCTTTTTGAGTGAAGAAATATTTGAGGCTTTTATGGTCTGAATATATCTCCACCTTCTCCCAATATAGATAGTGCCTCCAGATCTTTAGTGCGAAAACGACTGCTGCCAACTCTAGATCATGAGTAGGATAATTCCTCTCATATTCTTTAAGTTGTCGCGAGGCATAGGCTACGACTTTCCCACGTTGCATGAGAACACATCCTAACCCTTTGCCTGAAGCATCGCTGTAGATAACAAATCCATCCGAACCAGATGGTATTGTCAGAACAGGTACCGAAATGAGTCTCCTCTTAAGCTCTTGGAAACTCTTCTCGCATTCCTCGGTCCATTCGAAGTTTGTATCTTTTCGAGTCAGCTGAGTTAATGGAGTAGCGATTCGAGAAAATCCTTTTACGAATCTCCGATAATAACTAGAAAGCTACGTATTTCGATTACTGACTTAGGTTGCTCTCAACTGTGACTCATATCCCAATCTTGGATAGCACGTCACAATGACACCTATCAGTTTACTACCACACGAATATGGTATCCCCTAGGGAGAGTCTGGCTTCAGTGCATTCCACAAAGGAAGTCACCAGATAGAGGCTCGGGTACAAACTTCTACAGTTAGGTTTTTAACTCCTGGAGTTCAATAGGAGCCATTCAATATGAGATTTTAGAAATAGGTTTTGTACCAGATTCAAAGTGATACAAAATTCAATATCACGCGTAGGCCAAGAAATTCTTCAGAAAATACGTCAGGGATTTACTAACAATAGAAATATCATTCAAATCTGACGTATTTTTGTTCAAGTCCATGACATGGCTAAGAAAGCTTGACATCCATTTTTCAATAAACGAATGGCTTTATGACTTGATATGAAAGAGTTTGACTTCAATGGTTTGGTTGCTTGAATTTGAATAACAGGTTGCTTAGGAATATGAAAACTAACAACCTTACGAAAGCAATCAATTTTGGCATGATGAGTAGTTAACCAATCAATTCCTAAAATCACGTCAAATGCAAGTATCTTTAAAAAGATAAGGTCAACAGGTAAGGTGATGGTGCCAACTTGGATCAAACAAGATTTATAAACAGTGGATGTGATGAAAGTTTCCCCTAACGGAGTCTCCACAGATAAATCAAAGTCTAATTTCTCCGGAGTCAAGTTTAAACGTTGAGCACAAGCAGGAGAAATAAATGAATGGGTAGCACCGGTATCTAGTAAGGTATAAACTTCACATGAATTTATGATTAGCTTACCCGTGATCACCTCGTTTGGGTTCCTCGCATGTTGACCAGTCACGACAAACGCTCTTCCAGGAACCGTTGACTTTGACTTTTTTGGGGCAACCTTTTGAGTCACCGTCCCCGCTGAACTTGGTTTCGCTATCGTACAATCTCGAGCGATATGTCCTTCCTTTCCATAATTATAGCATACCTTGAACTGTTGTGGACAGTTTGGGCTGATATGTCCCTCTTTTCCACATTTATAGCATATGACCGGTGGTCGTTCTCCTCCCTTGGAACCAGTTGCTGCTGGTGCTGACGTCTTCGTATTGTCATTGTTGAATCTCTTCTTTTTAAAATCTCATCCCGACTCGCTTCTTCTATTCTCATGGCCACGATTACCACCAGAGTGGTTGCCGTTCTTGTCCGTATTCTTCTTTCTCCGCTGGTTATCGTTGTTCTGATGACTGCTGTCACCGGTATGATCCTGGTTGTGGTCCCTCGATTGACCGTACTCGTTATCTCGCTCTAATAATTGAGCCATGTTGACAACATCTGAATAGAGAGAAAATTTATGAGAAATGAGATATTGACGTATGTCGGGTTTCAAACCTCTCAGAAACATCTGCGTCATACGTTCCTCATTCTCCACCAAATGAGGTGCAAACCTGGACAACTCCGCAAACTTCGCCTCGTACTGGGACACCGTCATGCTATTCTGCTCCAGTCTAATAAATTCTACCTCCTTCATATGACGAATACTTTCAGGAAAGTACTTGTCATTGAATAGTTTCTGAAATGTCTCCCAAGACATGCTGAGTGCGGCTGGATGGGTACGCTTCACAGATTCCCACCAGTAGTCTGCCTCTCCACGGAACATAAAGGTGGCGAATGGAACCTTCTGTTCCTCCGTGCATCCCAAGACATCAAATATCTTGGTAATTTGCTTGACCCATGTCTCCGCCTTAATCGGATCTGGCTTTTCCCAGAATTCTGGTGGTCCCAACTCTTTGAACTGCTTGGCTGTGACCAGCTGTGCGTTGCCATTGTTTCTTCCTATATTTTGAACAGGAATCTCCTTCGTCTGGTTTTGCATGAACCGCAAAAAGCTTCTAAACATCTCATCGTTCACCGTCTGCTCAGTGGTGTTGTTCACAGGAGGAACATTGCCAGCCTGTTGCACGTTCTCCTCGTTAGTGAGTACAGGTGTCTCCACGATTTCATTTACTCCACTGTTAACATTCTCAGTCGACATTCTCAAATACTGCCATAAAACAAGGGTTAATTTAACAAATTAACAAATCACATAATATTCCTATATTATGACCGACCAACAAATAAGCTTAGGTAGGACACACTAGCGAAGGATTTACTCGTCTCTCCCCTCCTAGTTCTATTCCCCGATCTCCGCCAGAGATCATATCCCTAAGCTCTGATACCAACTGTGACGCCCCCAAAACAGGTATACAACACCTATTCTGAGTCGTCAATAACATGGTACAGAAATAACTACAACTTTATTAATACAACATAAAAACTGTGAGTGTAAATACAAATATTGTCATCTAGACAATATCCACACTCAAATAAGTCCTCATTACAGTTATTGGAATAATATTTTACAAAAAAAATGGTGAGGACTACTAAAACAACTTCCTAGAACCTTCATTCCATACCCCGACTAGTACCTGCTACATTCTCGCCTCCTGAGAAGAAAATGGAACAACAAGGAAAAGGGTGAGCTCAACTAGCCCAGTAAAGAATATTATGACTAAGATAATATACAACAAATTATCGTTAGTCTTCAACAGGGAAAAATTTAATAGAATACAATAGACAACAAGTTTTAATTCATTATTCGCAGCGGAAAATAATAATTCATAGAGAAGTTACGTAGGGAATGAAATCTACGATTATCTATGAATTTAAAAGCCCATCATCAACATTTTATCCCTGTAACATCAATCAATAAATATCTTGAATCAAATAGTCATCTTTGCACTACAGGCCAAAGATATCCATCAGTTGGTCATGTTCACCTCAACACCTGTTCATCTTTGCACTACGGGCCAAAGATATTCATCAGAAATTATTCATCTTTGCAATACAGGCCAAAGATATTCAGTTATATCATCATTTAAGACTGAGGATGATGAAAAATATTTTAAAGAAAACGAATCTAGTGAAGCAAAATAACAAATATTAAGGATTCGTATTTCAATTTATCTATGTCCAAAAATACCTTATCATAGTGAAGTAAAATTCAAGAATGATCAAAACATGGATACAATCAAAGCTAGTATCCAGAATAGATATTTGGACGAAAAGAAAGAAATTTCATTTTTCGGTGAATAGTAACTCGTGAATAGTAACTCATGAATAGTAACCCCGACATGAAAAGTTCCAAATTTGATAAAAATTCAGATCAATACTTCGGCATAATGATATTGAAGAAAATAATATCATTTAAGAAAAAATAACATCCCTTACCTCGGAAAGACGGTACTTCTGACTGGAATACTAGATATAGTGCTGAAGGAAACTTGCACCGTAAAGCAACACTCAAAGTATCAAATACTCACAAGAATACGCTCGTTATAGAGAGAAATAGAGAGAAACTTGTGTTTCTGGTGTGATTTCAATTCTAACCTAAGCACCCTATTTATAGGAAAATGCTTAGAACACCAAAGCAGAAAATTTAATATAATAATAATATATTTATCAAATTTTCCTTAGCCCACCTCTAGACATCTGATCTCAGCCCATTTATATCACATGTTAGCCCACTTAAATGCCAAAAAATGTTTTTCTTCAAAATAATAAATAAAACTTCCAAAAATCAATTATTTCGGAACTTCAGAACTTCAATAATTCATAATAATTAGCCCTTTTATCAGAAAAATCGAATCTCGCGAGTTTTTATAGGAAATTCAATTCTCTACAACTTTGCAGAAGAAAGTTTTTTCAAATTCCAAACAGAAATTGACCGAAATCCATAAACGGACAATTTTACAGTCAATAATAAATTTTCGGTCAAGAATTGTGTCCACCAACACACAAAACATGTGTTAATCATTTAATAACACAAAAATACTCTTCCTCCTCATATACTCATATATTCCACATTCATTGTAAAAATATCACCATCAATATATTATTAAAATAATATATTTAAATAAATTATTTTATCAGAAAAAGATAAAATATTAATTTTCAACAATTGTCATATTAAAAATTTTCTCCATCTATATCCACATAAAATTAATATTTTCCTCATCATATAAATCAATAATTAATTATACACAAATAATATTACAGAATCACAGTACTGGCAACCAGGCCGTTCCCAGGAAAGAGGGGGCTTTCCAATAAGGATCTCTCCTTACTGGCGCGCAATTAGATGACCAAACCTCTCCTTAGACAGAACTTTCTAGACATTGCCAATAATGTTATCTAATAATATTATTCAGATAATATGAATTATTGCTCCGATAATAAAAAATACTGCGTAGTGACAATTATTGAAACAACAGTAATATAGAATATCAACGCAGCAATTATTGAATCAATAAAATACAATATTGAACAGTAATTACTGTAACAATTATTGAGTAGTGCCTTCTTACGTAAGAATCAATAATTGGTGCAATACCGTGTGCTACGCGTATTACCGTGTTTTAACCACCGAGTATTCCAACAGTATTAATGGTAACAACTACGCCGTTATTTATAAACAACTTATTTTTGTCGTTTTCTTCATCCAATCGTTTTCTGTTATGGGGCCCACACAAGGCTGCGCCGTCGTACGAATATTCCCCGACAACAAGAATATTCCACGACCAAACAAATATTCCCCGACAACAATGAATATTTTATAACCACTTGCTTATTTAAAATATTTGCGCATTTTACCCATAACTAACCACATTAATCAAATCAACTCTTACTATTTCAGAATAATAAATAGAGGAAATTAAATTTCATTTATTAATAATTTGGGGTCTTACATATAGTTCATATAATGTAACACTTAATTAAGTGATTTAAACTTTTAGTAAAGGTTGAACAGGATTAAAAGACAAACAGTGTAAACGCAAAATACATAACCAATATCCAGGGACCGTAGTTGCGATAGAACAAACATGTGAGATTGCTATGATTGTGATTCCATAAACGTTGAGTGACGAGGGTGATGTATAACATTTTGATGTTATGATTTCATAATAAGGGATAAGTGTAAAGTGTATAGACGCTGTAAACGCAACATAGTTGCAATGAACGATTGGTCTTAGCATACAACGAACAGTATGGCTTCGACATTAAGGAAGAACGATGAACGTGAGGTTCATATAATGGATAACTAATGAGAGTAATTAAAGCCTTAGGTAAAGGTTAAATGGGAGTTTAAGAGAAGAGCAACGGGAACGCAGAATACGTAAACGATTCTCGTGAATCTTATTCGCGTCGTGCGAACGTTCTAAGTATACATTGGTTGTATGAATTAGATGTTGACAAAGATAGTAAGTAAGATAAATTATCAAAAAAGCCATAACGAACGGTAACAAGATTAATGAAAGTCCGAATGTGAGTCGGATAGAGAATGTTAGAATGAAATGTAAGCGTTAAACACTTTAGCCGACGTGAGGGTTGAGTGTACACGAATATTAAAAGGGCAGAACCTACACCCCGTGTATGGTTTGACCGTAAGATAATGAAGACTAATGATTAAACCTGTGAATGGTGAAGAAACTCAATTAATGATGTATAACTTTAAGAAGCCGAGTTAATGATTATAACTTGGATGACATTTCGTGTCGAATGAACAAGACATTATAAGATATGAATAAGGTAATATAAAATGCTTAACGCTATGAACACATAGTATTAACATTGAACGATCGCTCTTAACATACTAAAGACAGTATGACTTAGACGATAAGGAATAAATCCTGAGGTATGTCATTTAGTTGCCAGAAAGCCATAAGGAATGGGAAGGTAACTTAACGAACATTATAATTTTAATGGTTTGGATAATTTTAGTTAAGTTTAGGTTGTAGTATAATCGCAATCTTTAATGGTTGACATATGGGAGTTGGGCTAAATAATTCCTTCAGAGAGCGGAGGTATATATGAAACTAGCAACCGATCTAACTCGCTGGGAAAGACAGTGTAGATAAGATGAGAAACTAGTTTGTTGGTTGCTTGTAGGAAACCACTCAGAGTACCATATGGATTACTAGTAGAGACTCAATGTGTGATGTGTCCTAACAGAGTTATAAGGAGAAGATAAGAATGTAAATCATCAAAGATGATGATCGTATGAGTAAGACATCTCCGTATGTCGTAACACCGTAAAGCAATAAAGAAAGTTGGTCGCGTAAACTTAGATTGCAAGAACACGAACCATAAGGAGTAAAGTTAAGCTTAAACCAATGCATAAGTCAAATATACATGACTAATTGGTGTATGTGTTATTCCTTATGTGTTATATAGGGATTGGAATGAACAGTTCAGTATAAACTGTAAGTTGTAGCTGTGCGTAAGGCAAGTTTTCTAACTTCATTCATATTTAAAATGAATGCTAGTTTTTTAAACTTCTCAGATGTTGAACATAAGGAGTTTTATCTCGGTGCGAATGTGTGATATTTGTATAAGGTGGTAGAATGTATAAGGTCGTGTGCCACAATTTTAACACTTCGGTGTTTCTATGAGATGAACTGTTCTGTGGTTGAATTGTTCAATATGGAAATGTTCTGTTTATTCATGAACTGTTATTGTTAAGTCTGTGCTAATGATTCTAGTCATACATAATGTGTATGAAAAAGGTAAAAGAAAGAAAGTGTTGCAAAATGAATGTGATTAATGTCTTAAAATGATAGGAATCAGAATTATTCCTATTATTCAAGCTGCTTCATAACCTTTGTTCGATTATTGAAGTTCCAAAGGAATGTTTAAATTCTTGAGGTTGTTTATTCAATTGCTATGACTTGCTGAGCAATTGAATGTTCACACTTGCTTTAAATGAAAAAAATATTTTCAGCGTACAAGTAGAAGAACTTAAGGATCCCGTAAAGATCAAGTTGACCGGTGTCCAAATGAAGTGTCATTCAATATATGAATGAGCGTGAAGATCAAGCCAAGACTTGTAACTTAGAATAAGTTAATTGAACTATAGACTAGTTTAATGAACTGTTATGTATCATTGGTGGCGGATGAAAGTCACTCTTGTAAGATATAAATAATAATGTAATTATCATTATTTGTAACTAACGATGTTATAAGGTATTAGAACATAGGATTTGAGAACGTATGATGTTATATTTAGGTATATAATTATGTATGTTTGGAAAGAGAGAGGATCGTGACGTACAGAATCTGAGCGTAAAGATAGAACCGAATTTTGTTGCGTCACATTCTCTCTAACTTTTCTCTTCTTCGTTTCAGACCTGAACTTGGTTCTTGTTGGATCTATGCTCTAATCTTCGTTCAATAAATAATCTGTTCTTTGCAGGGCTTTAATTCTGTATTCCAATTTGATATGTATTCTCATGATCGACTCCTTTCCTGCCTTTGATTTGCGTTTTGAGCAGATCCGTGCATGTTCATGCTTGTTTTTTTTTAGTTTCGTTTTGTTTCTTCGTCCTATCTCCAATTTTATGTTTTTGGGTTTGTTTTCTGATATGGGTTTTTCTCCATATCCCCTTACCTACCTCTCATTTTCTTTGATTTTGGTTTCTGGCTTCTCTGTTTTGATGGAATTTCGTGACAGTAAAGTTCCCTACTTTTTCTCTCTTTTACCCATTTATTTTCCCATTTTTTAGTTTTATATCTCTGATTCTCCTTCGCTTTAATAGTCCCATGGATTTTGACATTGTAATTGAAGGATGAGTGATCATTTCATGTTGCTGGTGACAAGTGAACATATGATTATTAACTTTTCTTACATGGATCTTGACCTTGACTCATCATCAAAGAAATTGGTAGAGTAAGATTTTCATGATGAGGACTAAGACTCGAACAAGGATGAAGTCATCCGCTAGTAATATTAACGGTGGCTTGGCCTGATTGAGGGTAGTATGCTGCAAAAAAACATATTAATCCAGTTCGTTAGAAATTCTAACCGACGTATTGTCTAATTTTCCAATCTCAACTGTTACTTTTTGGAATGGACTATTAAAATGATGTTTATCTATTTTTGATCTATAACAAATATATGCTATGAGTTATTACCCATTACTATTACAATTGAGAAGATATGTCACAAAAAAAATAAGAAATGAGATAATGGGGGAGAAAGGTGAAAAATTGAGTAGATTAAAGGATAAATGAAAAAATAAAAATGCTTCAATTGTTAACACCAAAAGGAACCCTCAACTATTATTCCAACTTTATAAATTAGCTGAAAAAAAGAGGAAACTCATTTTAGTAATTTTATAAATTGAGATAATTTAACTATTTTACAAACTAGAGGCTTCTTAATTTGAAATTAGGCTTAATTTTAATAAAACTATGATTAATGTAGTACTTTTCGAATAACCTTTATAATTTTTGGAATAAAAATACTACCTTTATAACCTTTATAATTTTTGGAATATATATATATATATATAACAAAATATAACTGATTTTGAATTTTTTGTCCACCCTAATAAATCATTTGGACCGTCCAAAATTTAAAATAAATTTCAACGTCTATGTAATTTCGGAATTACGGGACAAAATTAGTATATATATATATATATATATATATATATATATATATATATATATATCAAAAAACTTTACAACAACAAGGGGTACCCCGCGGAGACCTATAGCATCCATCCACGTCAAAAGACAAACCTAATGATTCCAACACTATAAGATAGAAAGGCTATAACTGTCAAACCACATAAGACGAGGAAACCTATATGATGTTAGAAGTCATTTGATGTTGGTATGATTTATGAACCATATATTTTCCGCGTAATTTTGATGACAACAAATTTCACATTTCTCCATGTCCTAAAAAGAGAAAGGCTCAATGATCACGGCCTTTGCACGTGATAAGTATGTTCACGTATATCATTTGATTGTCCAAATAGGGCCGGTCCAAACTTTTTGGAGCCTCAAGTCAAATTTTAAATTGGACCTATTTTTTAATCATTTATTATTAAATTAAATTAATATCTATAATTTTTTTTAAATTAGAATTTCATTTTTTTTACTATTTTAGATGTAAAATTAATGATCAAACTTGTATGATAGTACTTGTAGCTACTGATTTACTTGAAAAAAAAAATAGGCTTTTTTAATGGGCACTAAAATATATATAAATTATTAAAATTTGGGAGCCTTCTCAATTTTAGTACCTTAAGTCATTGCTTAAATGGCTTAACTATTGGACCGGCCCTGTGTCCAAGTTAGGGATCCACAGTGAAGAATTTGTGCCCCCCGCACCTGATTAAACAAATTATCTTTCTCTTCTCAAAATAATGAACAAACTACAAATTTCACACATTAAAAAACATAAAAATAGAAGAAAGTAAATAAACTTTTAAATTTCTTCTTAGTGATCTCACAAGACATAGTTTTAAAATTCGGACTGAACCACCGGCGATCCTAATTTTTGGTCAAAACCTGATAGAATCAGTTGACTATCGGTCGAACCGGTGGTTCAACTGGTAAAATTGATTAAGTTGATCTAGTGAACCAGTATTAATTAATTTTTTATATTTTTTTGTACCAATTTTTTTATTGTAATTAACTATTTTTAGTAATATTGTAACTCGAAATTATTATGTTTTAGTTCATAAAAAATGAGATTTTTTAAATTTTTATTAAATATTAATAATATATATTTTTTATATATTAATGACGTCACTGGTCAATAACGATTCGACCACTGATTGAACCAATGATCCATTCAATACCTTTTTCAGTTCGATAACCAATTCAGATCTAAAAATCTTGTCACAAGATTCTTAAAATAATGAATAATTTTTTTTATACTAATAAACTTTACTAAATAACATAATTACCTTTTAGTTTATGTAATTTATTTGATATTTTTGGCACAAATATAATTATAATGAGGGAGTATTGATTTACCCAAACGGTGAGTCAGACTCGGATATAAAGCAAATCGAGTTACAAAAACACAGTGCCTAGAGGACAGATACAAAGTCGAGCTAGGGTTTTGTTTGCCCCTGAAACGCCATTAGAGGTAAATCCTTTTCTTTCTCTCTTTCTCTCTTTCTCTCTTTCTCTCTCTCTCTCTCTCTCTTTCGCTGTCTATATACAAATACTTAACTGACTTTAATTGCAGAAGATATGGCGGATGGCTACTGGAGTAGACAGCACCAAATGCACCCGTCCGCCGGATTGCTCAAGCGGCCTCGTCCTGAATATGGTAATTACACGCTGAAATTCACATATATAAACGTATAATTCATATTTTTGCATATATATAAACGTATAATTGTATATATAATAGGTTAGTATCAGAGTTAGGAGGAATGGTTGCAATTTAGGGACAAACAAATTCTACTCTTTTTAAATTTTCTTAGTACTTGTTGATTGCATATTCATGAATGTCTGTTTCAGTAGAAAGAAACAATAGAGCAGTGCTGACATTGTTTTAAACTAGTTTATGTGAAAATATGGGTAATTTCTATTTGCTAAATTTATGAGCCATGCATTTATCAAAGTCATTGCTGCTGCCTAGATTATCTGATACTGCTACTGTTCGTTGGTTATTTGTTTTAATTTATTTGAATTGCGTACTCTTATAATTCTACCATATTTTTTAACTATGGTGTATACTAGAATTCCTAATATCTAGTCCTATACTCCTATTAAAAAAATTAAATTCATGGGTTGGAATCTGAGTGAAACTCCTGAAGTTTGCCTTATTCACATATTAGTATTTGATCAAGAGAGATTGTTATTATGTATTTTTATTTTCTATAAAAATTGCAAGTACCTTATATGCATATAACTTGCATCTGGTCAGTTAATCCCAAGGGATTCTTGTGTTTTTTTTTGCGTGACAAGAGTACAATTTTTTTCAGTATGATGCAAGTGTCTACAGCAATGTAATATCCCAACCAAAAATAACTCCTTCCATTTCAAAATTTGGGTCTCATTTGCAAATATTTAGGTTGTATTTTTGGTCCAAGTTTGACCCTAAAGTAATAAATTGTCACTAAAGTAGTGGCGGCATGATAATGAAATTATGATGACAAATTTGAGTACATCGGGTAATTTTATATACTATCAATAAACGAGAACGTTTTTTTGGGATAAAAATAATTTGCAAATGAAACTCTTTTTGTGAAATAGTAGGAGTAATACTTTGTTTTGATTATTTTATATGTAAAAACATAAGTGGACTAACAAATGAATTTACCTGTTTATGCTACGAAGAGACTAGTCATTCAGATAATTATATGGTCAAAGACACCTCAGGTAGAACAAACATATTTTAAAATTGCATCAAATGCAGAATAAAGGAGAGTAATCATCTAGTAATGTATCATTATGCAATTGATGAAAAGAGAAAATGAATTCTCTCACCACCTGTTTTCTTCAATTTCCCTTTGCTAGCAGACACTAGTAAGAGAGGGAATTTTCTTATTCTGATCATTTGTTTGTTGGTGGTGGTGCAGAGGAGGGTTCACCAACTCTCACTTTGTTTACGCTTTAGTTCTAATAATTATCTAATTCAAAGAATGAGGAGAGAGATAGAGTGTTACAGTTTAAGTATCTCAAAATCCTGAACTCCAACCAAAGTGAATTTCTTTCTCACACCAAATTTCAGATCCTCCCTCAATTCCTACCTTCTTTACTCCTTTACTATTCTCTCACCACCTGTTTTCTTCATTTTCCCTTCTCTAGCTGACTCTGTGTGAGAGAGGAAATTCCAGCCATGGATGATCTTGGAGGTATCGTCAAGAGAGAAACAGAGTATAATGAAGGAGAAGCGATACAGGTGAGATTTTATAAAATAAAGGAGCTATTTTTGTCCCAAAATATTTAAATATTGGTGTGACCGAACTAAGTCTCCATTTTGACTTATTGGGTTCAGATGTTTTGGGCGTATTCAGACTTAATTGTTATGCCCAAACAAACAGTATTGGGCTATTCAGACCGATTAAGTGCAAAAAAAAAAAGGGCTCGTAGTCCACTTGTGGATGAGATCAAGATTTCAACAATACTGTCATATACAGTAGTACAAGTTTTAACCAAATCCCATAAAAGATATAGAGAGTGTAGTGCCATATAGTTGTATTGGGCCGATATGTGAAGGCTGTTCTCTTAGAAACTAACAGCAATAAATATGAATACTTTTCTCTATAGCCTGAATATGAAAGAAATAGAGGTTTCTGCATTAGATTTCATTCTTGATTTCATAAATTAAGAAAATTGCTATGCACTTTCTGAAGTTTTTGTTTATGGTTCGTTTTACCCTATTTGTTGCCTTATAAGTTGTGTAATTATATAGTCAAAGTCTCTTCAGACTACACTCTCACTGAGTATTGATGATTTGTTGAATACCTTATTGTCTTCAAGCTACTTGTTTAATCGCTTTATTTTGTATAAACCTTCTCCTTGCTTATTGATCTCCAATATCAAATTATTCCATATGATCCACCAATGAGATCTCTTTCATACGCTTATTCTTTTCAAAATTTATCTGTTTTCTTTGCATGTAATATTTCCTATATAATAAAATTTAAATTTAACTCCAATTCTTGTACTCGGTGTGAGCAAATTATTTCGACCCTATGTGGTATTCCTAAGCAATTTGGAGGAGCTTACTTTCTGATTTAATAGTTCCTTGTGTAGTTTATATATATATATATATATATATATATATATATATATATATATATATAGGGAGAGGATCAAGAGTAGAACTCTTAAGTAGTAGAACTCCCTTAAATAATAGAATTGAATCAAAACGACGTAGTTTTGATAAGACGCGGTGGCATTTTTGTAAATACCATGCCACCGCGTATTTACAAAAATGCCACCGCGTCTTATCAAAACTACGTCGTTTTGATACAATTCTATTATTTAAGGGAGTTCTAGTACTTAAGAGTTCTACTCTTGATCCTTTCTATATATATATATATATATATATATATATATATATATATATATTTTCTGAAAATTATTCTCGTTGTCTTTTTATAGAAGAAATCCCATATTTGAACTTTGTAGAAAGATGCGAGTGTTAGTGTTTATGATGCAAGACATACCTTTATGTGGAAGTAATTTGTACTACGATCAAGGTATGGTGGGATAAGGGTTTAGAATTAAGGTTTTAATGCTTTGATGTGGTTTTAGGATCAAAGCTTAGGATTTATAGCTTCCAGAGCAGACTGACCACTTGTTGTTTTGGTATATGAACAGTACTGGGTATGTTGATGTAATTTAAGGCTGCTAGAGTTGAGGGTTGAAAAAAGGACAATTAAAACTGCCGATGGACATAATGACCTAAACTAAGATAAACTGAAGACTAGTAATCTAAACATTATATTATTCAAGGCCCCAATTACGCTCTGCATTTGAAACAAACCAATGTGTTTAAATTTAGGCATCTTTGAATTTATGTTTCCTTGAACCTTTCATGGAATGCATCAGCTTGTCTTCTTTTTACCTATCCATGAATGAGGAAAGCTTTTCTTTGTAAATTAGTCTTGTATTGTTTGTTAGTTATGATTTGTAATGGAACTTAACAACATCCTACTTCAAGTAGTTGATATTAGTTGTTGCTTGGTTGGGGACCAATTACCGGTCTCCTTTTGCGCCTCTCTCTCTGATTTATCAGGTAATCCCTGATCTTCATAGGAAACTCTTTCAACTCCACCATGAACCCTTCAGTCGTCCCTTTTTTCCAGACGTATAAGCTCTAGAAGTTAATTTGTCAAACAAAACAATTTCACTAGAGGCATGTTATGTAAACAAAATACAACGAATCAACGATATTAGCTTGTTGCTTTGGATGAAATTTCAACATGTAGTATCCAGTCCTACTTGGATGAATGCATTATATTTCTAATCACCTAAAATTATTGTAAGATGGATTTAAATATGTTTCTTAATAACTGCAGATCTTTCACCTTCTGGATTACCTCCAGCTCATGACATGCGCAACTACTTAGCACGTGATGATGATCGGCTTGGGCCTCAGGTTGTAAAGGACACAAAATCGATTGGATCAGAATATGATCGCTATCTCCAAAATGCGGTATCTTGACCCTTCTGTGCTTGCTTTACTCTTAGGCATGATCTGTGTGCTAATACATTCTTCTTGTAATGTAGCAATTTTCTCCTTTTCCTGGTGGAGAAGGAAGTATGTACAGCGAGGTTGGGCTAGGAAGGGCTGCTGGTGGTAGAATGCCTGCTGGTGGTGGAAGGGCTGCATATTCTTTAGCTGACCCTTCAATGGCTCGTCCCGGGGATGTTCGTCGGGAGCTGGGACCAGATGTTAAACACCCAATAGATGCAATGGCGAGGCCTGGTAGTGAAATACTACCTCTCCCTCCAGATGCTTCCAATACTTTATACATTGAGGGACTTCCTCCCAACAGCACAAGGAGAGAAGTAGCTCGTATCCTTTAATATTTGTTTTATTGGAAAATTATTAGCCACATCTGTTTTTGAAGTTCAGTCTTTTGCGTTATGATGACGGATGGTTTACTTGTCTATGATCCTTTACCTCGTCTCTAGATATTTTCCGTCCATTTGTAGGATATAAAGAAGTAAGACTCGTGACCAAGGAATCGAAACATGTAAGTCTATTGTGATTTTCTACTTCACCCTTGATAGTCCGGCTTGGTTTTGTTTGTTTGTTTGTCATAAGTTATTGGCAATGGCATGTATGATAGCAAGGGTATAATGTACTAAGGTTTTGTACCCCTATTTTGCAGCGCGGTGGAGATCCTCTTATCCTTTGTTTTGTGGATTTTGCGAGTCCAGCCTGTGCAGCTACTGCTATGAGTGCTATACAAGGTACATTTAGCTTTTGTGTTTGGGGACCCTTTTATGCTTCTCTCTTCAATATAACATCCTTTGTACCTTATATTTACTTGAATGGTACTATATATGACGACAAATTTATGTCCTTACTAAATACTCCTCTATCCGTTCTTAAAAGATTGTCGTTTAATGTTTTTGCACATTAAGAAAATCATTTAATGCTATCATTTAGCAATTAAATTTTTTTTTGAAATTCCATCACTTTCCCTTTATGAAAAGTTGAAAACTATTAATACAAGGGAGAGAATTTCTTGGGACAATAAGAGAAGGTAGGGGTAATATAGGAAAGTAAATAATTTATTCTCCTAGAAAGTTGTAAACGACAAACATTTTGGAACAAATTTTTTCTTCTAAAACGACAATCTTTTAAGGAACGGAGGGAGTAATATATATGGATACATGAGAATAGGAGGGTGTAAAGAAGGGACCCACATATTACTATTATATTTTATTGCTTACAGTTCCACATTAGTCGCAATTCACATTTGACTAAAATTAGTCAACATGTTGCTCATTTACCTATTTACATTCACTGATATGCTTTGTTATTAGCGATGGGCAAGAAAGGCAAAAATTTAAAGCATTAGTAGTTTTCCAACTGCATGATAGGCTGATAGCAATCACCTTTTCGCTTGTAGGTGAAAAGAATGTAACAATATAAGCTGAATATTGCTGAAGATCTTAACTATATTTTCTATAAAGATCGTAACTTTATTATTGAAATGCGCAGGTTATAAGATGGACGAACACGATCATGATTCTGCCTACTTGAGGCTGCAGTTCTCGAAGCATCCTGGTCCAAGGTCTGGCTCTGGACATCGCGGGAGGCGATAAACCTACATATAAACCTCAAGGCCAAGATTCCTGGATAGAATGAAGTGCTACATTGGCTGGTACCATTTTCATATTTTTCCGGCAGTTTTCGTGTTTTTGTATGATGTATTTTGCATGTAAAATGCAGTCTGAGATTTACTCAACCCTCTGGCACATACTAAATTCACACAGTTGAGTGTTTGAATGTGGAGGGGGAAGATGGAACTTAAATTATTTACCTTTGTAAGGCAATCAAACTAAATAGAATCTTCTAGATGAGCTATCCTTTGGTATTTCAGCAACTAGAATATCTGTTGTATGATTATTGACAGTACTGATTTCTCTGTTCTCTAATTTAGTAGTCTCATTTGCTAATATAAAGCGTTACCTTTTTATTGATAATAGTATAGATAGAATTAAAAAATGAAATAATGTACTCGAGTTTAACAAATACTTCACTATCACAGTAACCCTAATAAAATAATCACATTTATTCCCTCTGTTTTAAAATTAAAGATATATTTTAATTTTTTAAAGTTTATGTACAAGGGAAATAATATTTTCACAACAGTTTTTGATATTTCCACAGAAAAAGTGTTGTTATTAGCGACAATTTTTACATCTACAGCGACACTTTGCGTGTGAAAATATCAAAAATTGTTGTGGAAATATCGCTTACCTATTTACAAAATTTTAAAACTCAAAACATTCAAGTTTTAAAAATAACAAAATAATAATTAATAGTATTTTATAGTTATTTTACAATGGTTATATTTATTTGTATTCAAATTAAATAATTTTATATTGATTTTGATTTTGATTTTTAAGATTTTAAGAATTGATTTTAAAATTTTAAAATGCATCTCTAATTTTGAAAATGAGGGAGTATTATATTTTATTACATTAAGGAATAAATATGAAAGATAAATGTATCCTTAATAGTATTTAAAAAGTTTGAAAATGGCATTTTATTTTGGTAGAATAGGAGTATAAGCTATCACATTGAATTTGTGGATAATTCAAGTGACGGAAATATCAGCCAGTCACGGCCATGATTTTGGGCCTGGGGTCAATCAAATTTCAGACTAAAGTTTAAATTATAGCTTTGATAAATATGTATATTTTATTTTAGGATAATAATATATGAACATCCTAATTATTAGTTGTAGACCTAAATATAATTAAGTGACTGATAAGTTCTTCATAAATGAAATCCAATTTATTTATTTATCATGTTCTAATTTTATCCTATTACACATTATAACTATAAAATAAAAATTTAAACAAGTGCATAATATGCTTAGACAATATATAATGTCTGTAAAAAAAGAAGACAAACTTAACCTCATGATTTTCTTTTTGGGAAATATAAGATATTCATGCATGCAATAAAAATAATTAGCCAAAAAAAAAGTCATTTTATTTTTCGATAATAATATCAAACAAACTATTATTCATCTGACACAAATTATTTACTTAAGTTATTTAATATCAAATAATTAGTTTATCTAGTATTGTTATTGTAAAATAGGATGATTGGTCTAATTTTTTTTAATACTAAATTTATATTTCTAGGAAGCAAGGTATGAGGTTTTATTTGTCTTTTTTATCTTATTTTTATAAGCTATATAAAGTTTTTAATTACATTTTATATAATTGTTGTATTTATTTAAAAAGTCCTGCTATATATTGCTAAAGTTTCCAACTTAATTATAATTGCGACGTATGTGCATACGTGTGATGAGTAGAAATTAAGAATATTCTCATTTTAATTTATTTTATCTTATCACATATAATTCTATATTAATCGCAATCCAATTTAGTCAAATATTTAGACATGTATATTATTTTCCTTGTTTAAATTGCTTACATTTAGTATTTAGATGCACAACTAGTAATGTTGGGTGAGCATTATAAGCAAACATTTATTTGGCATAAGGAAGAATTAGCTAGCAGTGTACTAGAACTTGGGGTAATTAATTTCATTAGTTATTATAGAAAATGACTTCGTATTGCACATTGTTTTTCGATCCAAATTTGACACAAATTAAAATAATAATAATAAAAAAGATAGTATAAATTTAATTTTCATTTAACCTTTGCATTATATGTGTGTTAATTATTTTAATTGATTATAGGGTTTGTGGGGAGAGAGTGAATTAATTTGAACCATTCATTTGTATTGTGATTTTTTTTTTATGTATTTGGTTTCAATCATTGACCTAGCTAGGCACCTAGCATGCCATCTTTCTCCATAGTCCATATATAGATAAACAAAATGACTTCGTTAGTTTTTCCAAGATTATAATAGAGATGATCAGTTCATGTATTTTATTATTATTATTATTTTTAAAGTCTTATTTTTTGGGAAGTATAATACAATTAAATAAGTCTATTATTACATAAAATCACTCACACACACTCGCATTATTAGTTTGATGGCCCACGTGAATGTGTATGTGAGTGTATGTGAGCAGAATGTGAGTAGTTTTATGCGATAATAGACTTACCAAATACAATTTCATGATCAAGTACGTCATTTACTATTACAATATCAAAAATTAATCAAATCTCACTAGAAGAGTAAGAAATAAACATCAAACCTAAAATTTAAAACTCACAGTACTTCAGTCTTAATCACCAAGCTAAAACCTCATCGGCTATATTCATATATTTAATTAAATGAGTATGAGATTCCCACAAGTCTACTAATCCCATCACAAAAAAGAAATTCTGATTTGCCAATTTTTTTTATTCCAAAAAGAAGTTAAATGTACATCAATGTTAAATATAAAATGACATAATATCTCAAATTATCATTATAATTTTTTTATGATACCATTACTATTATTTTTTTTCTTTTATTTTCTTAAGTTCACACTATGATGAGAAATTACATATATATATATATATACACAACCGATCCGGTCAGGGAGTCCGGATTTTCTTAAAATCCGGACCTTTTTTTTTTTTTTTTGCTTTTTTTTTAAAAACAACTAAAAAAAAATATTTAATATTTTATGGAACTGAAATTTTTTCATAATATAATGTTTTGGGTGTGTTTTGAATACCTATACCAAAAAGTGGTGGTACAGTCTGCACAGACTGTACCACCATATTTTGTTATACGTACCCAAATCACGCCCAAAACACTTTATTATGAAAAAATTTCAATTCCATAATTTTTTTTTTTTAGTTGTTTCAAAAAAAAAAAAAAGCAAAAAAAATAAAATAAATAAAGGTCCGGATTTTATAGAGTCCGGGATCCCGGACTGGATCCGGACTCTCTCTCTCTCTCTCTCTCTCTATATATATATATATATATATATATATATATATATATATATAATCAACATCAATTATTAAGAATTACAATAGTTACGAAGCTCACATAAGAAGAAATATAAGTGACATAGAAAAGAAATGAAGCATTATTATTTTCGTTGAGAATTGAACCTGAAATATAAAAATTCCAAGTCTCATCGCTACTAAATTGAATATTCAATAAATCTAACTTGAAACTTGAAACTTGAAACTTGAAACAATGATATATATTTTAAATTAAATAATAAATTTTACGAATGAGATTTTCTTGATGGGACATTAATCTACGTTGATAGGGAAATGGAAGAAATGTCTGTTCAGGATATAACTTATTTTATTAGGTTTGGTTAAATAATAATTCTAATTTGTTAAATATTACAGGTG
Source organism: Panax notoginseng (assembly GCA_016801055.1). Classification (NCBI taxonomy): domain Eukaryota; kingdom Viridiplantae; phylum Streptophyta; class Magnoliopsida; order Apiales; family Araliaceae; genus Panax; species Panax notoginseng. Next base: position 91,677,314 of record CM029013.1, on the reverse strand, counting down.
GTTGGACTTGGACCCAAGAAGAAGAATATACGTAGGCAATTAGGCATTAAACCACCTTATGATTATTATTAGACATACGCACGTAAATTTTGGACGCAATATGTCAACTCCAAATATAAAAATAATGTTACCATCTCATTGCTCATGAATAGAAAAACCAGTCAATCACAACATGTTTGTTTCCAAAGAATATAATTTTGATTATGAATTATAATGTTAAAATTATTAATTCTAAAATTATAATCACAAAATTATAATTATAATAATTATTAAATCATTTTATAATTCCGAAACTAATAATCTTAAGTTTAAATTTAAAAACAAACAAGATACTTCAAACAAACATACATAGCCTTATGGTCAAAAATAACGCGGCATTTTCCATGGATTCCTCCATCTTTCACACACACACACTCACTCACTCACTCACTTGTATTTTAAATTTTTTCCTAGTAATTATGTGAAAAAGATATATATATATATATATATATATATATATATATATATATATATATATTGCATTTCAATATTTTTTTATCAATAATATTTTAATACATAAGCTACTACAACGTTGATAAAAATATATCAATAAGGGCATAAAACATTCGCAATACATAGCAAAATTCTATTAGAAAATATTAAGAATATAACAATCTGGGTCAAATCTCGTATATACCACTATAAGAAAAAAGATATTTCTCACGCAATATTTTGTCGGAAATAGGCCTATTATGTCGGAATTAGCCTATTTTCGACGGAATATTCTGTTGAAAATTCAGTCGGATATAACCTCGTCGGAAATAATTCTGTTTAAAAATCCATCAAAATTAACGTAACTTTCGGCAGAAAAAAACTAATTCTGACTGAATATATTTTAGACAGAATATTCCGTCAGAAATATCCTGCCACATGTCAGCTTATTTCCGCCGAAAATTCTGCCAAAAATAACTTATTCCGTCGAGAGAAGTGTTTTTTTAACAATATTTTTTTTTATTTCTACTATTTTTTAAATTTTTTAACCACAATTTGTATCTGTAACTGTTTTCAGGCAATTATAACATACTAAAACTCAATGCACTTAATTTCTTAATAATATATTTTCGAATCATTTTAACTCATTAAGATTCACTAAAAGATCATGAATGAAAAATATTTGTGATGGCACTTTACTATATATATATATATATATATATATATATATATATATATATATATATATATATATATATATATATATATATGTTAGGATGCGAAACTAGAGTATTACAATTAATGAATTCACTTTCCATTGATTTCTTTCACTCCCTCTATGTATATATACATACGTATGAATATTCGTGTTCCGTGTATCTATCACTTTCCATTGAATTATTCTCCATCATTGCAGTGAGCTTACAAATTAGTAAAATCATTATAAATTTTATTTTTGGCCTTTCTTGATGTCATGAGTGAGGCTTCAACTAGCTTTCTTCCTTAATTGCATGTATATTCCCAGCTAGCTGTCTACGTGCATTCTTGATGAAGACCTCACTTGAGCCAAGTATATATATATATATATATATATATATATATATATATATATATATATATATATATGCAAAAACTATAATTTCTTCATTTTATAATTGAAAAATTAGAAACTAACTTGTAATATAAAATCCATTAATGTTTCCTACCTTGGCTCCATGATCTTAATAATGTAGCTATAAATATATACTCTCTACTTCTCCAAAATATAGGATTAAGATTGACTTTTTAAAATCAATTTGAATTTTTTTAAAATTAATTTCAAAAAGTTAATATTAATCTTTATTTTTTTTCTAGTGCTATTATACAAGGAGTTAGAAGGGAACCTAAGAAATGGGCAAGAAGGGAAACTAAGAGTTCAAAAAGTTAATATTGATCCTTATTTTTTTTTCCAAAACCAGTTCTATTATACAAGGGGTAATAATGAGTAAATAATTAAACTAGTGAACAAATTGAAACTTTCATTTGTTTCAACGTGCATGCCAGCTTTGGTGCTACTTGGTAAGGAAACTTCATATTCAACAACTCCCCATTTTTTTAATTTAATTTTTTTTATAAAGACATCTCAGCTAGATTGATTGAATGACAAAAAAAAGAAAAGAAAAGAAAAGAAAAGAAAAGAAAACAGTAAACCTTTACTTTCTACTCTCTCTTTTTTAGTTGATTTTTCACACTTTGATAATTTGATATAATAAATATTTTATTATATTAAAATAATAATTAAAGGATTTTCACCAAAAAAAAAAAGAGAGTCAAATATAAGATCTTAATTTCAATAGATCCTTCTTGGTTTAATTAAAATTCTTCTTCATGATATAAACTTTTTACCAAACAGATTGTCCATTACTGAAGATTAATTGACCAGTCCCCTCAACAGAATTAATGTTTTTAGCTTTTACCCCATGAGTTGCAAAAAGTCTAATTAAAGCCGTAAACATGCATATTTTTCTGCATTTGGTGAGGAAAATTTGTATCCTTATACTTTTCTTGTAATCTAGTAAACGTGAAAGAAAGGAAATCAAAATAATGATTTAATAATTGTGTATGGTGCATGCTTAGATTATACAAAATTATATAACTCAATATTGTGATATAATCATTAGATCAGAATTTGGATTATCTTTCCATAAATAGAAACAACAAAAGCACTAAAAGATAACGTCCGATCGAATATATCTGTAAATAAGATTGATGCTTAATTTACTAACTTTTTCTAATGTCCACTACATTGATTTAGGTATGTAGGAGCTCAAACAGAAGTAGTAATTTATATATAATTTTATTTTATAAGTTATATTTCGAACGTATATAACTTTATTTGATTATATTTTGTAGATCGAAAAATAAAACCATTTAATTTAAATCAAGTAGCTTCTTTTGCCAAATGGTGAAGGGGTAATTATATTATAGAACAAATAAAAAAAATATTTATTAAAAGTGTGATAACATAGAAAACTAATGTCAGGTTTCTTAATACCCATTTTTAAATGTCATGAACAACATGGAAAGCAACATACCACATGCAGTAATTATCATGCAAGAAATTGGACACGTACAAGCGTGTGTGAAAAGTAAGGTGCCCCAGATCTCCTGCGCCAAAAGATCAACAAGAATTAGGCAAAGAGACAAACTTTTTCAAAGTTCTCCTACAATTGTACATGCAGTTAATTTTAATTATTTGTTTTTAGAACAAGAAGACTTTCTCTTCTGAATTATTTGCATCAATTAAAAAGGGCAAAAAGCAGTAGCCACATTAAATATTAGTTTATTCTTTGCTGAGCTTGCAGCCTCGATCTACTAAAAAATGCCAACACACAAATTAACTTACCAACTCTAAGTCAAATTTATCCAAAGATAATGTATTCAACAATTTATTGAAAGGCTCATCTATTATATATTCTAATATTTTCATGCAGAGGGTTGTTACCAAATTGGTATACTATTCCAATAAGATTAATTAATTTTACCACAATTATTAGTGTTAAAAGGTAAAAAGCTAAGCTATAAATAGAGGGCTTAAGGTTGCTTAAGAGCACAAACAAGAAAGCTACATTTGTAGTAAAAAAGATGGTAAGAATAGCGAAGGGGTCCAAAATGGACACTCTTGTGGTCACTCTTGTAGTGGTATTAGTGTCCCTAAACTTGCCATTAGAAACCGCAGCTACCGACCATTACTCCTCTCCTCTTTACCATTACAAATCACCGCCACCACCACCACCTCCGGTGCACTTCCCACCACCAACTTATCATTACAAATCACCACCACCGCCACCTCCTGTGCACTTTCCTCCCCATCCTTATCACTACAAGTCTCCACCACCTCCTCCCCCAGTGCACTTCCCACCACCACCACCACCACCATATCACTACAAGTCACCACCACCACCACCTCCGGTGCACTCCCTACCACCACATTACCACTACAAATCACCACCACCACCACCTCCGGTGCACTCCCCTCCCCCTCCTTACCATTACAAGTCACCACCACCACCTCCCTCGGTGCACTCTCATCCACCTCATTACCACTATAAATCACCACCACCACCACCAGTCTACAAATACAAGTCCCCACCACCACCAACACCAGTTTACAAATACAAGTCCCCACCACCACCAGTTTACAAGTACAAGTCCCCACCACCACCAACACCAGTTTACAAATACAAGTCTCCACCACCACCAGTTTACAAATACAAGTCCCCCCCGCCACCTCCTCCAGTTTACAAGTACAAGTCCCCACCCCCACCAACACCGGTATACAAATACAAGTCTCCACCGCCACCACCACCCAAGCATTATTACTACACCTCACCTCCTCCTCCTCCTCATCACTACTAAGGAACTACTTGGTCTTATCTCAGGTAATTAATCAATCTTAAATAAAACTACGAAGAGTTTTCAAAATCACATTTAACATGCACTTTTTTCATAGTTCAATTATATTGTGCATTATCTATCTAATTTGTTGTCTCACCCTTATTTATTGCTGCCACATAATCTGTATCTTTATAATTATTTTGTAATTGAATAAAAATTACATGGAGGACAATACATGGAATGAAACAAAAGATTTGAATTCATTTTTCAATATCTGTCGGCTAGATATATAAAATGTGTTATAGGAACCTTTTTAGCAACTGTTTTGTATATGATTGTAGTAAACACATTCTTGCAGGAAAGGAGAACTGCCAAAAGAAGAAATTGAAGTGGATTTTGGAGTGAAAATGAAGGCTAGCAGATGAAGAAGAAGAATAATAATAGCAAGCAGGATGCATGCCTCCAGTATTTTATGTTTTTATTTTGGAGATGTTTGTTTTCCAGTATTGGTTATTAGTTTTATTAGTATACGTACCAATAATATATATAAAAGGTTCTGATCTCTAGATATAGAGGCTTTTTATGTAATAAAAAAAATCTATAAAGTTCTATTATTGCTAAATTTCCTCCTTTTTCTTATTTATTTCGTATGTACTCATGATAAGGAATTAATTTTTATTTTATTTTATTTTTTATAACTATAGAATAGTTTCAATTGCAAGTATTTAAGTTTTCAAACCAGGATGTAAATGGGAACGGATAAAATCTAGAGCAATTTTAAATTCAAAAATGTCTCAAATTAAATTTTAAATTAAAGGTCAAAATAGTCATAATTTTGAAATGGATGTAGTATTTAATTATTATCAAAGGTATATCCCCATGCCTATGAGGTCTTAACCTAGTAGCATTGAGATCTTTAGGTATCAAGTTCGATTATCACTTATGTAAGTTTATTTCTTCTATTATTAGAAGTTTGTTTCTTTTTTATGTAAGGCTTAATTGTAAGTTTATTTCTTCCTCTTTTAGTGAAGTTTGATTAGTTTTTAATATTGTAATATTGATGATGTACTTGATTATTAATAATATTGCGTTTCCAAAAAAATGGGGCTTTCAAAAATAAAAATAAATTATATCCCCGTTTATTTACATCTTGAACCCATAATTTTTTTTCAAAAAATATTACTATAATGAATATAAAATGCTAAAATATAAGTGCGAGAACAAAGTACTCATACGACACCGGTTATAGAGCATCTTTTTATATTTACAATATATTGAAATATGTATATATCTAACTTAAGAAATCAATAGCATGGTTTTCATATATAATTATAATCTCACCTGTAAATTATTATATATATGAGAGGAAACCTACATCAAGACAAGCATATAAATTTTAAAATTACTAACAATTAAACGTTGTGTACTAACTAATTTAACGGCAAAAAGCACTTTTATCACACTGTGGTGGTAGTATTTTAAGTAATCAGCCACTGTACTTTAAAAATATTCAATTGACCCACTGTAATTTTTAAAAATGTACAATCAAGCCATTCCGTCTAATTTCTTGGACGGACGTCAAATAATTACACACGTGACATTGAAAAAAAAAATTCAAAAAATCATTATTTTCCTACGTGGCAAGCCAGTAAGCCAAATTCCTAATACTATTGAGCCACTGCACTTTAAAAAAATGCAATTGGCCCACTGTAGTTTTAAAAATATTTTTATGTTTTATTTTCTTTCTTTTTCTTTACCTAAATATTTATAATATGTATAATATTAATAAAAATTAATATTATAATATTTATAATATGTATGTTTTATTTTAAAAATAAAAATAAAAATACTTTCATGTTTTAAAATACTTATAAAATTTTTAAAAATAAAAATATTTTTATGTTTTATTTTCTTTCTTTTTCTTTACCTAAATATTTATAATATGTATAATATTAATAAAAATTAATATTATAATATTTATAATATGTATGTTTTATTTTAAAAATAAAAATAAAAATACTTTTATATTTTAAAATACTTATAAAATTTTTAAAAATAAAAATATTTTTATGTTTTATTTTTTTTCTTTTTCTTTACCTAAATATTTATAATATGTATAATATTAATAAAAATTAATATTATAATATTTATAATATGTATGTTTTATTTAAAAAATAAAAATAAAAATACTTTTATATTTTAAAATATTTATAAAAGGATTTATCCCAAATCAAAATTTTGTTAATCCATATAATATTTCCCCCAAATCCAAAAACAATCAATTGTATGTTATCACCAGAATTCTCTAATCATTTTTGGTTCTGTTTTATAGAAAGATTTTTCACAGCAAAACAATGGCGAGACACGAAGACCTTCCAGTTCCTATCTATTCAAATTTGGACCCAGTTTATGGAGGAGGATCACAATTGGAAGAAGCTCAGCTTCGATTCGAGAAGGTGAAATCCAAGTTTATTGAATGCTTCGGTAATCCGCCGGATATCTACGCTCGATCGCCGGGACGAGTGAATTTGATTGGGGAGCACATAGACTATGAGGGCTATTCGATTTTGCCGATGGCAATTCGCCAAGACACCATCATCGCCATCCGAAAACGCCAGATTATGTTGGGGAAGCTAGTTATGGCCTTAGAGAGAACCCCAATAAATCTTGGAGGATTTCGGATTCGAAACACGGTGATTTGAAGAAATTAAATCTCTGTAAAGAATGTGGCAAAGGGTTTCCTTCATTGAGAGTTTTTCTGGGTTGTTCTGGCCGGATTCTATGGTTTGGGTAGAAGACTGGTGGTGTTGGAATTTTGGTGATGAAGAAGATGAACAGTAGGGTTTAAGTTTGAATTAATTACGAATAAAATGAGGATAAATAATGTTTTAACGAGTTATGTTTGTAATTTGTATTATTTTTTTTTTGTCTAAAAATTTCAAAAAAAAATTAAAAAATGAATTAAATATTTATTTTAATTTTATTATTATTTTAATTATTTTTTCCACATAATTAATGATTTTATTTTATTATTATTTTTGTGTTGCTACATGAGAAAATAATGATTTTTTAATTTTTTTTTCAATGTCAAGTGTGTAATTATTTGACGTCCGTCCAAAAAATTGGACGGAATGGTTTGATTGTACTTTTTTAAAAACTACAGTGGGTCAATTGAATATTTTTAAAACACAGTGACTGATTACTTAAAATACTACAACCATAATGATATAAAAATATTTTTTGCCCTAATTTAACCGTTGGCAAGCTATAAATATTGAGCTGTGCACCTCGACCGTAGACGACTTTAGTTGACCGAACTACCTATCTAATCTGACATAGGTCAAGATGGTCCAAGAGGTGTTTTGGCATGAGTTTGTTACATTTAATTTGTTTGGAGTTAAAAGGGACATAATATTTTAAATAAAAGTTCTTGATGAATTCTACAAAATTCAATCTTTACAAAACTCATCTTTGGTCATGTCGCATGTCATTTCAAACCTAAAAAATGCATGGAATGCATCGACCATGGATACCATGAGTTGTGCCTATTAAAAATATAATAGACATATATATGCTCTTCTGAAATTATATTTTGATTTAAAAAATTAATTGATTAATTTTACAGTTCATTAAAATATATATGCCCTTGATTTTTTTCCCTAGTTTCGATTTACGATTTTGTTTATCACGCCCATGCGGTACAACAAAGCCTTCCGAAGACTTAGTACTTTGTTGGGAATTGCATATTCAAATTTGATGTTGAAAGTAAATAAACATGCTTATATGTAAAGTCCTTCAAAGAACATATGCACAAGGACTTAGGTGAAAGATCAAAAATTACTAGGTTTGATCTGTGCTTTATGTTTATGAATGTATAGAAGAAAAGATCAAAGCTGTTAGGTTGATCTATTTTGAGATGTAATAGATAGGCTTCAACAAAATCGTAGTCTGTCGAGCCAGCCGAGGAATTGCAGAAACCAAGACAGAATCATAGAGTATCGAGAAAGTTGCTACAAAATCGTAGTCTGCTTTGGAGGGCCTCACTCAGAATTGTAGAGTTGGTCTAAGCGCCTGCCGAGCCAAGTCAAGAATCGTAGTCTGCTCTCGGAAGCGTAGAGTCTGCAAAACAAGCAAGTAAAGATCGTAGTTTACCAGTGCTTAAGAGAAATCGTAGTGTTCTCTTCTATCAGGCTAATCAAGCACGAATATGACAAGACACCACGATCATGATCGTAGTGTATTTCCTGTCAGCATCAGAAGCATCAAACCTTGTCCATTCGTTGAAAGATAAAATACAACAAATGAGGAATGAATTATAGACATTGAGGCTTTCGGGAATCCCAATGACCCGACACTCATCCTTAGTATATATCGAAGAAACGTATTGAAGAAGCTAAGGAAAGTACTACATGCCTGCTGAAAACACCTTTTCAAGTGTTAGATGAGATAGCAGTCTGCCGGGTCAGACGGCTGAACATCAAATTTCCAAGAAGTCACCATAGGTGCCCAGAAATGTCTGATGCATTTTGTGGACCCAAGTAAAAATTAGGGTTCACATGACCTAATTGAATTAAATGCACAATTAGGGTTCCACGACCTCATTAAATGTGTAAATTAGGGTTCACATAACTTAATCGAATGAAGACAAAAAAGTCAAAAATAAATGTGCTAGACTCGGGAAAAGCCTCCACGTGTCCCGAGGCAGAAGACTCGTGGAGGCAGCTCGTTTTGGGAGTTGATTGAGGGATTGGATTGGTAGCTAGAAGGACAGGGCGATATGGGCATTATTCTAATGACTAAAGGGTATTTATGAAATTTTTTTGAAGACATGTGCCTGACATGTGACTACTTAATTCCAAGAAACTCTATAAATACCCCTGCCATTCTATGAAGGGGGAACTTTTTGGTGACTTGGGACTTGGACATTCTCTCTCAAAGCACTCAAGACTTGGACATTCACTCAACTCGAAGCACTCAAGAAGGATGTTGGAATATCTGCTACCGTAACATGATTTTCGGATTCTAGGAGTTCTGCCACATGTCGTTAGAGTAATCGCCCACCTGTTCTTCTCTCCTCTTCAATCAATCAATCAATTCCGTGCTCTTCGTAGATTTTTCTTCTCCTCAGCCAACACGAAACCCTAACTAATAAGGCACGATTTCCTTGCCCACATTTCTTTGGCGACTCTGCCGGGGAGGTGTAGAATTTGTGAAGGGTATGCCCACAACTCGAAGTGGGAGAACTACAGGAAGAGCTTCACACCAATAAATAGCATTACCTCACCGAATCCAGTTCAAAGGCAAGCAAATCAAGTTTTCCAAGGCGCAAACCTGGATCTTGACCAACCAATTATTGAAGACGCTTCGGAAGGGAGTTCAACATCACCATATATGGCAAATCAACAACAAACAAACGCAAGAAGGCAAGGCGAGGATGTAAACGGAGAGCAGGCAAATGCTGTGCAACGGGAGATGCTCAAGGCGTTGAAGGAAGCACGGGAAGGACAAGAGATGATGATGGCCATGATGATGGAGATGCAGAGGAAGCAAGAGGAAATGGGAAATTTTCGCCAGCAGTTGATACAGATCCCCACCTTCAAGGCCATGTTCCCAGGCAGTTCGCAGGGAGAACAAGCAAGAGTGAAAGACAACAACAATGACAACAACAACAAAGAGAACCAGATTGTACCTCCATCGAGGGAGAATCAGTCAGTTCCAATCATCAAATTGGAGCTCCAGAACAGTGGTGACGCGCCACAACCTAGGTTGGAAGCAAGCTAACCTTAGACAAACATCATCCCAACTGCTCTCCCAACATTTTCACAAGTGCAGATGCCAATCATCCCAAGCCATGTCCAGCGAGTGAGCCAGCAACTGCCACCAACGCCAACTTTGCACAATGTAAGTGTGCATCAACTAATCTCTTTACCATACACACCGCCGATATAACAGTATATCACAACACCCCAGAGAGTTCACGCCACTAGCCAGTACATGACGAAGGATGATATCATCGATGTGATCAATCAACTTTGCAGGCAGACACCCTCGGAGTTAGACTTTACTCTACCTTACTCGGCACACATTCGGAGGCAACCTTACCCGGTAAGATATATCGAGCATCCCCCACAATTTCCAAAATACATGGGGAGAAAGGAAATGCCATGTAACATATTGCCAGGTTCGTAGAGTCGATGTCTCCGTGGCTAGGGTATGATGAAGTAAACAACCATAACTTGTTGATGCAGGAATTCAACAAGACTTTGACGGATAATGCCTTCAGTTGGTACTATAATTTGGAGAAGGGGTCAGTCCATGATTGGGATGACCTAAAATTATAATTTTTAAAGAAATTTTTCTATGTGCAGAAACATGTAACCATTGTAGAGCTCATGCGATTCAAGCAGAAGCCGAACGAGGAGTTGTTAGATTACTTTGACAGGTTCTGGGCCCAGGCACAAAAGTGCGCAGAGCCGATTGAAGAAAAGAACTTGGTCAGTATTTGCAACAATGGTGTCTTAGATGCCTTCAAGCCCTATCTCATTACAAAGGCATGTGATTCATTTGCAACCTTCTAGTCTTTTGCACAAGACTTGGGAGGAATTATGACATGTCCCACTAGCCGTGCGACGGTTACATGGAAGGGCAAGAGGACAAAAACTATGGCTTTGGCTGACTCTCAGTCAAAACCACAAGGGGGCAAGAGGGAGAAGCATGAGAAAAATTTTGGACGAAGCAGAGGAAGGCCTGGGTATAAATATGCAAGAAAGTTAGTCACGGAGGCTATCACATGTAGTGAGAAGGCATTCAGGGGTCTATACGAATAATGGGTTGAACATGGGGTGGTGAAACCCCTAAGGCCTAGATTTGTAGTGACGGAAGAGATGAAAAGAAGACCGGACTTCTGTGTATACCACCAATACGCAAAACATTCCACTATGGACTATTACAGCCTAAGGAGGATATACTATGAGAAGTTGGCAAATGGGGAAATTGAACTTGGAAAGGAAAACAGCGTTCATGATAAGCCACTGCCAAACCACCAGGGGAAAGAAACATGCAACACTGTTATCCACAGTATAACCCCGGAAGTGGAGATGATGATGGAAGAAAAGGAGGAGTGTGATCCAGGCCTACAGGTGACGTCGTTGATGAATAGAGACAAGTTCAAATTTTTTTTTGATCAAATAGGATTGGCCAAGGAAGCAAGGATAGAGGCAACTAAGGCAATTATTAAGGCTGCCGAGACGCAGAAGACTTGCATGGCCATAAGCAAAGGATTTGTGAAGACAATGGAGGAAGATGAAAATAAGATATCTTTCTCTAAAGCTGATAGAGAGATAAGATACTCGCACAACAGGCCGCTGTATGTGATAGCAGTAATCAATGTCATAGAAGTGCGAAGGGCGTTCATTGACAATGGAGCGTCTGTAAATATTATTGTTGGGTAAAATCTAATTACGCACAACACGCAAGTATACGTGGTCAACAAGTAATAAAGTGATAAGTTAAGTATATTTCCCACAGAGACTAGCAAGAAATTAACTCTCACAATTATCAATTTCCTATTAATCCCAATTTTATTAAACTAACCAATTTCAAGATTGTAACTAAAAGTATTAAAAATATTAAAATTACCAAACAATCAACAAACCCTAAAAACTGAATTTTCAAACAAATATTGGAGAATTAGGCTTACAACTTCACTCTAAGCATCACTCTGATTATTACACCTTATTCTAGTTTAATTCACTATCCCAGTTTATTAATCAAGAACACATATGTAGAACTAGCAACCTCTCGATGTACTAATATCGTATTAACTTAAATCCACAAATTAGATAGAATCAAGTTAAACGTCATAATTAACTAACTCACTATATCTCTATGTGAATTACAATTAAAGAAGGTTTAATTTCAAGTTCTTTATCTAACTACATGCGATGTCAAGCATATCTCTACCCTAACATTCATCAAGATTTCATTCATTCACAGAATTCAAGAACACATGCTATATTAACTAAGTCTAGACTCGTACTCCCTCTCTCGAATCCATACAAGTCCACACAGAATTGTTGATCAGGCAATTCATAAATTCAAGCATAAATCAATATAGATAAACTGAGAATGTAACGACCCCAAAATAGGTTCATTCCACCCAACCCATTCTGAGTCGTCAAATACATGGTACAGAAAATAACTACAACTTTATTACAACAATTGTCGTGCAAAATACAACAACACATATGCTGTGAGTTTGGATACAAATATATACCAAATGTGACTCATGTTCCAACCGTGGACATCACCTCACAATGACACCTTACATAAAGGTATAGTCAAAAACTGTTTTGGAAATTAGAATCTTTGGGAAGTGCTTAAGGAAACCTTCGTACATGGGAGGCCATGCTTCTAGGTTGTGATAGATATCATATGGCCACAGAATTATCCTTGGTTTACCCAATAGACCCCAAAGAAAAATGAGAAGATTACTATCATATTCTTCCCAATGGTGAGTCTTCTCTTGACTTATCATTATCTCTACTGTCTCTAATTGAGAATTATACTTTAAACAAACACCAAGATTATATAGGTAGTGCTCGTATATATACTCAGCAAGTGGATGAGCACATCCCTGTCTTATGATGACACGAGGTTGTATGTCGTTAGACATCTTGTATGATAGTGGCAAACCACCCTTCCAACGTTGGGTACACCTTACCCTATTGGATTCACCAAATATAACTACTAAATGAACTTTTCTATACTGCTTCGGGAGAACATCCACAGCTAGAGACCACTGTTCTATTTCCCCGTTACCCTCGCTCGACCCAGCTACACTCTTATTACCTGAAAGGAATTGTGAAGCAAAAGGGTGAGCACAACTAGCCCAGTAAAGAATATCATGACTAAAGATAATTCAATTATCAATAGCCTTCATCAACAATAAATCAGAGATTTAGAACATATGGTAAATGATAAAAATTTCAACCATAGTTGCAGCGGAACGAGCAATCCATTAGAAGAGTCAAATAGACTATAAAGTCTATTATCTTCTCCATGTTAAAAATCCACCAACAATGTTTTATCCCTGTAACATCAATCAACAGTTCTGGTCCACAATCATATAAATAACTCATAATCATAACTGTAGTTCTAAATTCCTCTTCTCATCTAGGACGAAGATAATTTTTATCACCTGAAACATCAAAGATCATGGTTATACCAAATCACAGTTCCTGTTCATAATCATACTAATAACTTCATCTTTGCACTACGGGCCAAAGATATTCATCAACAAGTCATCTTTGCACTACAGGCCAAAGATATTCATCCACAGTTCATCTTTGCATTACTGGCCAAAGATATTCATCTACAATTCATCTTTGCACTACAGGCCAAAGATATTCCTCAACAATTCATATTTGCACTACAGGCCAAATATATTCATATCTCAAAGAAATATATAATCATTTCAGAATTTATATACACCATAATTATAACCATGTTAATCAATTCATCTTTACACTTAAGCTAAAGATATTCAATTGTAAATTCAATGGTCATGATCATACCAGTCACAATTCAACTTTGCACTACAGGCCAAAGAGAACCCTAGTCATGATCATACCAATAATCTACCCATCTTTACACTCCAGTGAAAGAGAAATTCAACATCAGGGTTATAAAAATGTTATATATGATAATAAAATCAATATAATCAACATATAGATTTAATCTCAAGAGTAATATTCATAAATCAACTATAATTTGGTTAGTAAAAGAAACCAATTTTGTCGTGAATAGTAACTCGTGAATAGTAACTCATGAATAGTAACTCGTGAATAGTAACACCGACTCAAAAAGGTAGAAATTCCACAATAAAACTCATACCAATACTTCGGTATAATGATATTGAAGAAAATAATATCCCTTACAATCCCTTACAATCCCTTACTATCCCTTACTATCCCTTACAATCCCTTACCTCAAAGGAGCAGTACTTCTGATCGGCATAAGGCGGAAGGAAACTTGCACTGATGAATAGCAACTCACCAAGTATCTAAATACTCACAAAATACACTCAATAATCTAGAGAGAGAAAGAGAGAAAGCTTATGTTTCTGGTGTGATTTTCAATTCTAACTTAGCCCTCTATTTATAGGAAAATTTTGGTAGGTTTGACCTGCAACCTGATGGCTTTACCTGATACTATTCCCACCCACCACATTTAAAATATAATTCAGCACATTTCTTCACCAACCACAAGTGGGGCCCACCAATTCTAGAATTTTCCACCAAAATGATAAACTCCGAAAATTCAACAATTTCTGAACCAGTCATCTCGTAAAATTCATAATAAATCATACGTTCATTTTTAACGGTTCAAAATTTGTGGGCATATACTCAACTTATATATGTATAACATATCCAAAAATTATCACGATCCAACGGTCGGATTAAAAATTATAACCCCCGCAAAATATCTCAAAAATCCTGATTTTTAATACCTCCATTCCGACAAAAATACGGATAAAAATCTCAACATTAACTCCTTCATTTTTTAACCACAAAAATATATCCCTCATTTATATCCACATAAAATAAATATTTTCTTATCATATGAATCAATAATTAATTATTCACAAATAATATTACAGAATCACATTTATGACAACCAGGCCGTTCCCAGGAAAGAGGGGGCTTTCCAATAAGAATTTTTCCTTACTGGCGCGCAATTAAATGACCAAACCTCTCCTTAGACAGAACTTTCTAGACATTGCCAATAATGCTATCTAATAATACTATTCAAATAATATGAATTATTGATCTGATAATGGGAAATACTGTGCAGCAACAATTATTGAACAACAATAATACAAAATTTCAACGTAGCAATTATTGAATCAATAAAATAAAATATTGAACAGTAATTACTGTAACAATTATTGAGTAGTGCCTTCTTACGTAAGAATCAATAATTTCAAAAATACTATGCAATACCGTGTGCTACTGTGCAATAACGCGTATTACTGTATTTTAACCACCGGGTATTTCAACAGTATTAACAGTAACAACTACGTCGTTATTTGTAAAAACTCAAATTTGTCGTTTTCTTCACCCGACAGTTATTCGTTATGGGGCCCACAAATAGCTGTGCCGTCGTACGAATATTCCCCGACAGAAAGAATATTCCACGACCAAACGAATATTCCCCGACAACAATGATTATTTTATAACCACTTGCTTATTTTGAAAAAAAATTTATATTTCACTCATAACTTTAAACTTTTATCAATTTAACCATTTACTGAATAGTAATTATAAGAAAAATTGAATACTTTTATTTCATAAAATTCGGGGTCTTACAGAGAAATAGCTTATTAAACTAAAAATCAAAGTTACATAACCATTGTTCCACTCAAAGATCCATTATAAGCCTAATAAAGAATTTAGTTCATAACTAATGAATTCAATACTGAATAAACAAAAGAAATCATCACCCTGATTACACAAATTAAAATTAAAGGAGAATAGTAATACACCACCCTTCTCGCCCTTCAAATCTGCAATCTTCATGAAATTACTTCTCTTCTTCGTTCCTCCAATCTCTTGATTCCAAACCTCGCTCTCCCATCTGTCTTTTTTTAAAATATCCAACACTTAGCATAAATTAATTCACTTCAGCTCCACACCACCAATTCTAATCCATCTCCAACTCATCACATAGAGATTCTAATTAAAATCAAACTCCTAATCAAACCCAACAAGTCTTTAGTCAAAGAATCCCAACTATATGAAATAACCTCTTTGTTAACTCCTAATATAAGCATATTACATAAAGAAATTGTATCTCCCATCACAACTCAAATTCCAGCAATTAAAAATAACTTGGCGCCTGATCCGTCCGACCGGCGCGCCCCGCGCCGGGTTGTGCATTATGACAGCACGTCCCGCGCCGTGTAACCAGTGACTTTTTACGCCGCAGCACCCCCCGCACCGCTTTGCTCTTCATTATGGCGCGCCCCGCGCCGTTCCTACAGAATGTGTAGCTTTGCTTGATCTTTCTTCCAATGCTAACATTTTGACGTGCTCACTGAATATCCTACAACAAGAACAAAACCCATCAAAAGCAACATGAAATAATCAAAAAACTAAAAATATAACAAGCTAAATAAAGATAAATCGTAGGTTAAAAACCTACTCATCAATAATGCCCTACACCGTGTTTAAACGGTTAGGCTTGCCAGAGAAGAAGATTATGAAAAAACAAACAAATATCACAGGATTCGCCAACCAGAGTACAAGAACCCTTGGACACATCAAGGTGGATATGCAAGTTGGGAAGATTCGAGGGCCTGTAATGTTCCATGTTGCTGAAGTGGATGCAACATATCATGTCTTGCTGGGAAGGGCTTGGCAAAATGACTATGGGGTGGTACCTTTGGTCTTTCATCAATGCCTGAAAGCTATCTAGAAAGGGAGAGAAATGAAGGTACCAGTAACTCGGAATCCCTTTAGACCAGAGGAGGCACACATCACCGAAGAAATTTTTTTCGATGATGTTGCTGAAGAGGGAGAGAACCAAATTGCAAGGCCTGATTCCCTAAGACTAGCAAACTGGGAGGAAGTGCAGGAAGATAAGTTTGTGCCTGCAGGAAAAGAGAAGAAGAAGTCCTCGGAACACGGAGAACATTCCAAAAACAAGAAGCCAGTGGTAGTAGACCTGGAGAAGGAAGGAAGAGGAGAAAAGAAAAGGCTAGCAGACCATGAAGATGTAAGAAATATAATAAATGCCAAGCGAATAACACAGTCAGAGGATGACCAAAAGACGAAATGGGAGAGGGTTATTAAACCTGATAGAAAGGTGGTATTTCGCTTGTGACGGTGCAAGGGGGAAGAGCCCAAGGAAGCGTGTGAACCCAACAGCTCATGAAGTGTCCCCCACTCTAGCAACAATGAAAAAGAAGAAGTTGTGCAACAAAAGGTAGAACCAACTCCAAAATGCTTTGAGGATAGGTCGAAACCTCAACAAAATAAATTAGAAGAAGTTGATTTGGCAACAGATAGAGGAACGCCAAGACCGACTTATGTCAACAAGGAGCTGGATGCTAACCAGAAAGAGGAGCTCGTGCAATTATTACGAGAGTATAGGGATGTCTTTGCTTGGAATTACGACGAGATGCCTGATATTGACAAAGATCTTGTAGAGCATAATCTAAATATAAACTCGGGAATGAAGCCAATGAAGCAAGCACCTCGCAACTATACACCTGATGTCGAAACTCAGATAAAGGAAGAGATCAAAAAGTTACCGAAAGTAGGGTTCATCAAGCTGATCCAACATCCAACATGGCTATCCAGCATTGTACAGGTAAAGAAATCAAATGGACAACTACGAATATGTGTGGATTTAAAAGACTTGAATAAGGCGTGCCCGAAGGACATGTACCCATTACCCAACATAGACACTTTGGTAGATGCAACGGCTAATCACGAGATGATGTCATTCATGGATGGGTTTATGGGTTACAATCAGATAAAGATGTCCGTAGAAGATGCAGAGTTGACGACCTTTCATACCCCGTTTGGGAATTTCTACTATGTAGTAATGCCATTCGGGTTGAAGAATGCGGGGAAACTTATCAAAGGGCAATGCGCGCTATATTTCATGACATGATTCATGATATAGTGTAGGACTACGTGGATGACATAGTAGTGAAATCCAAGAAGGCGACAACTCATATGGAGGACTTGAGGAAAGTGTTTGAGCAATGCCGAAGGTATAAATTGAGGATGAACCCGAAGAAATGCACCTTTGGAATGACGGCTAAAAAATTCTTGGGCTTCTTGGTGCACAACAGAGGTTTAGAGGTGGACCCAAGCAAGGCAAAAGTAATTACAGAGATGCCCCCACCAAAAATGCAAAAAATAGTTGAAGAGATTTCTAGGGAAAGTTTCGTACATGAGAAGATTCATGCCAGCATTAGTCGAAGTCACAGAACCTTTCGACAAATTGCTAAAAGGAAAGGCACAATGGAACTAGGGGCAAGACCAACAACAGGCCTTTGAAAAGGTGAAAAGAATTTTGGCTTCAACGCAAACAATGGTAGTGCCACAAAGTGGAATGCCATTATAGTTGTCCATCACATCTACCAGGAAGTCTATAGGTGGATTGATCACGCAAGAGGTGGATGAAAAAGAAAAACCTGTGTATTACATTAGCCAGATAATCAGGGGACCAAAAACTAGGTATTCATAGGTGGAGAGGCATTGCCTAGCGTTGGTGTTCATTAAGCAGAAAATGCGACATTATTTTCTAGCACACGAAGTAAAGCTTGCGACAAGAACTGACCTGATCAGATATCTATTGACTAGAAGACCTGCTAGATGGACAATGATTCTTTCAGAATACGACATCAAATGTGTGACACCAAAGGCGATCTGATGTCAAGCCTTGGCAGACCTGCTGGCTCAGTTTCCAAATGGAGAATATGAACCTCCTTCTGAGGATCTTCCGGGTGGAGAAGTAGAAGCAATCGACTCGATGGATAAAGACCTAGAATGGTGGAGTTTGGCTTTTGATGGATCATCTGCAGAAGGTAAAGGCGGAGCAGGAGTGGTGTTGACCACCAAAGAAGGAAAGCAATTGGCCTTTTCATATATATTGGATTTTCCTTGCACAAATAATGAAGCAGAATATAAGGCGTTCATACTAGGATTGTTGGCGGATGATTGATGATCTAGCACATGAAGTGAAGCTTGCGAAAAGAACTGACCCGATCAGATATCTATTGACTATGCCAACATTAGTAAGAAGACCTGCTAGATGGATGATAATTCTTTTAGAATACGACATCAAATGTGTGACACCGAAGGCGATCTGATGTCAAGCCTTGGCAGACCTGCTAGCTCAGTTTCCAAATGGAGAATATGAACCTCCTTCTAAGGATCTTCCAGGTGGAGAAGTAGAAGTAATCGACTCGATGGATAAAGACCCAGAATGGTGGAGTTTGGCTTTTGATGGATAATCTACAGAAGGTAAAGGTGGAGCAGGAGTGGTGTTGACCACCAAAGAAGGAAAGGAAGTGGCCTTGTCATATAAATTGGATTTTCCTTGCACAAATAATGAAGCAGAATATGAGGCGTTCATACTAGGATTGTTGGCGGCTCAAGAATTGGGAGCCAAGCATCTTAAAGTAAAGGGAGATTCAAATAGTTTATCATAGGAGCCAAGTTGTACAAACAGTTTATTGATCATGGTTACTACTGGCCAAAGATGGAAGGAGACTGTCTAGAATTTGTTAAAAGTGCCACATTTGTTAAATACATGGAAACTTGATCCATGCTCCCGTCGTGGATTTGCGAACCTTAGCAGCACCATGGCCCTTTCATACATGGGGAATGGATCTTATAGGTCCTGTTCACCCTAATTCCAAGGGTAACATCTGGATTTTAACTGCCATCGAGATGTACACAAAGTGGGTGGAAGCAATACCCTTGAAGAAGGCTACGAGACCAGCAGTGGCAAATTTTATCAAGGAGCACATCATTTGTCATTTCGGGATCCTGAAGATCATTTTGTCGGATAATGGAACTCCCTTCATCAATAGGGACATCAAAAATCTGATGGAAAGACACAGGGTGAAACACCCTAGACGATTATCTGAAGACATGGGCAGAACAACTACCAATAGCGTTATGGGTATATCGAACTTCAAAAAGAAAGCCTACAGGCGAGACCCCATACGCTTTGGTTTATGGTGAAGAAGCTATCTTGCTTGTCAAAATAGAAATCCCTCTGGCTCGAATGAGACTTCGAAGCTTAGTCGAGGAAGAGAACCGACCAGCCGTCTTGGAGGATTTAGCCGACTTCCGAGACAAAGCTAAAGAAAAGCTTGAATGGTACCACGAAAGACTGCGACGACAATACAATACCGCAGTGGAACCAAGACAGATTCTGCTGGGAGACCTGGTGCTCAAACTTTCCCAGACTTTACATTCCTAACGATTATAGCTTGAAGCATAGAATCATGATGGAGGCACACAACACACCATTTACAATCCATCTTGGGAGTACCAAAATGTATCATGATCTTCGACATACATTTTGGTGGAACAATATGAAGAGAGAGATCGCGGAGTTTATCCCGAGGTGTTTAACTTGTCAGCGTGTAAAGGCGGAGCATCAAGTGCCAAAGGGTCCATTGCAACTGTGACGCCCCCAAATCTGGGTTCCTTCGAACCACGAATTCGGTCCGCCACGATACTATTATCGTCAAACTATTTATATTTTTTTCATTCATAACTTAATGAATAAAACTTTACTTATTACAATTTAGAATATAAATTCATTCCAAATCCAGGATCTGCACAATGATCCCAAACTTTTACAAGTTCTAATCTTGATCATTTACTATTCCTGTATTACATCACATTCAATATTATATAAATATGCAGAATAATTTAAACTTTTTCAATCTCCTTCAAAAAAAAAAATCTTTTATTGATATCTTAACTTAAATCAATTACATAACCTTGAATCAAATTATATTATAATCCAATCTATTCGAATTACTATATAAACTTTTACATCTCGATTCGAATTCCTCTATGTATAACGTAGTACAACTTAACATGTATTACACATCATAACTACTATCTTGTACATCTCCTAGAGCCTAAACATGGTTCAAGAGTATATATGTAAATAAATGAATTAATCTCCTTTGATACTATTGAACTATATCAATCATGTAGCACGAAATCTTTACCGTGAGTCCATAACCTGTAAAAGTGGTTATTTGCAAGGGTGAGCTCGACAGCCCAGCAATTCTAACAGTTTTCATGCAGCACATATCATATAATAGCATATTCAGTTCATTCATTCATAATCAATTAATATTAACTACGCATGTTACTTCACACATAACATACATACAAATTTACTTCACAAGCATATCATCAAAAACCAACTTTCAAATTTCATACATAGCTAATATGCATTTCATATATATACATCAACATTCTCATAGCATAATATAGCTCAACTAACAGTTATAGAATTCATATATCAAATAGGAACTGAGAGACTTGCTTGATTCGTAGTTTATCAACTACGACTTAACTGCTTCAAGCTTATCTGCACTGCGTGTATTCCTATACAGTTATATAATCATGGATTCATATCCATTAGTCACATATTTCATACATTCTTAATGTAATAATAATGTTACATTGTTCTCTAACTAGGTTCGTAACACCTACATTTCACTTTCTCATCATACTCTTAGAATAGCTAGGTATGTATATATATACCTAACCATCCGTACTTGACATCAACATTCATATACCTTTATCACACACTTGACTCGCTATGTGTTCGACACATATTTAAAGTTTATAGATATGTGATCTACGTCATTCGTATTCAAACTACTTAGTTTCATAATGATTTATTTCAATCAATAAGGCTTAACAACTTTCTTTAACAAGATTCGATGTTATAAGCTTTTAAACCATATATTGGTACTAATAAGCCTCTACTAGTATGCTTCTCATAGACATAGCATAGTTCATTATTTGAAAACGTATTTTAAACCACACTTGAAACGTCCAATTCATGCTTAGCTAAAAGATGAACATAATCGTCATGTCTAGGGGCATAAGGCATTCAAGTTCACTTTTAAAATTTATTTTAGGCTAAGATAAAGCAACTAGGTGCAACTTTAAATCTCATTTCATAGCTAACTAATCCATGAATAAATGTTATTATGTCTAGAACTTTAAGTATACAAATTACTTTAAGTTCGTCCCTCTTAGTTTCAAAACTTCAAAACTTTATTCTCAAAGTCAATGTCATACTAAACTAATCATTCAAGGAAATTTCAACTCACACATCATACTTGTTTGTACATGTTTCTACGTACGTTTCCAAGGGCAAAATATAATCACTCCATGTTTATAAAACTTTGTTTGCAAATGATATATGAGCTTGCCTTTGAAATCATTTTAACCAAATTAAAGTAATCTAACACACCTATGATACAACTTTGAATCTTACATCATGCGTACTTAGACATCATATATATGTTATCAAGGTCAGAATTAGAGGTACACAAGTTCGTCAAAGTTTGTTTTCAAAAATCTTTAAGTTTCTTCTGAAAACACATACGAAGTCATGATAAAGCATTCCACTATAAGTAAGGTAATCTTATATGTCATGTATAATATCATGTATTTTCATGTTACATCACTTAGAATAACATATTCCATTGTCGGGAGCACTATACTTGCGTATGTGCTCGCTCGACGCCCTCCGATCGCCTCTGAATACGTAACAGTCACAAAGATGATTATTTTGTCCCTTCCTAAAGACCTCAAATTGAAAAACTTAAAGAATACAAGTTGTAGGTCTATTCGTCTTCGTTCCGTATCATCTTGAATCACCTCAATCGGAGTTCGTATAAAAAAGTTATGGCTATTTTAATAAAACATATAAAATCAGTCATTGCAGAACACCCCCCCCCCCGCCGGGGCGGTGGTTTTGCCTTAAAATTAGCCCGCCGGGGCAGGCCTAGCTACTGTAAACTCAAAGTTTCATGCCCTGCTATGAAATAACAAGCCAAACTTCTTTCTAACCTTCATAATTTGAGTTATACATGTCCAAATTAGTTCATTTTTGATTCTATGGGTTCGTAATTCATAGAACTACAACAAACTATAATACCCATCAACTAACATAAACATTAACTAACCCAAATATTAATTCACAACTCATGTTCATACAAATGTTCATGTTTTGGATAATTTAGTAAAATCATTCACTACGAATTCGTTTCTCAACCAAATTGGTTCGTTTAACTTTCGTTGTTTTCGTTTCTAACTATGTTAACAACATCTAACAGAAATTCTTGGATTGCAACAAGTTTTAGCCATCAATTTTGTGACTCAAAAGCTACTTTTTATGACATTTCTAGTGATTGAAAACTTAGGAAATCAAAAGCATTTGGGATAGTGCTATTACCTCTTTGAAGCTTAATTGAATTCCCTCAACACACTGATTATGCTCCCTCAATTCTCAGCAACAAACTCTCTATATAACTATCAATAATTCAAGCAACATAACTTATGAGGGGGAGCTCCCAATTTATAGAGAAGCTCTTACCCAATTCATGGCTTTGTCCAACAAAAAGAAGAGGAATCCCTTGGGCAAGAAGAAGTTAGTAATTGGTTGTTGGAGATCATCATTATGCCAACTCCCTCCATGATCATGATCTAGCAAGCTTGGAAGAAAATGAAGATCATAGGCCTTAGCCTTTTTTGTCTAAACACGTGACTGAGATGTGAGGGAGCAAATGAGACTCTCAATTTGGGACAATACCATATCTCAGCATTCTTGTATACTCCTACACCTTGTCACTCTTATGTTATATTTTTAATACACATATCAACCATATTTTATAACCTAATATCACACTATGACTTCACTTTGCCACACTAGGCATATTTCACAAACTCGATCTTAAGCTTCTCTCATTCTTCACACTTATTATTCTTTCAATATAATATTTGTGTAACTCAAGCATTTAAATGCTAAACTACCTTAATTAATTATAAGTATAACCTTTACGCTTATAATAATTAATATATACTCCATTAGTTATTTAAATGATAACATCCACGATAAAATAATAACTTAAGTTATTTAATATATTAAAATAACTTAGTTTTCTTTCATTAATTAACTCCCTTGAAAATACATTAGAAATTATGTATTTTGTCATAACATAACATAAGATGTTTTTATCATATATGTTTTCTCTAAATATAGGAACTAATCATAATAAAATGATTTACTCATTTTCTCAAGATATTACTCTTAATATAATATCTATGTATTATTAAAATATTTACCTGCACAACACACGTGCACACTATATATAGAAAATAAGTTTATTTCTTATTATGATAAATTATTTTCATCAACTTATATAGCAAATATATTTTAATATATTTACCATATTACTTAATCCCACACATTACCTCGTACAAAACTATATAAGGTAATATCAAAATAATATTCCCCCTTTTATAAAAATAATCAAATGCTAGAATTTATTTTAATATCCTTTAGTAGAAATATACTATAATTATTTCTCTTCCACCAAATCACATAATTCAAGGTATATATATAACACATACATACATTCCTTTAATCTTCACTTCTCGCCGTGTATCAAATTACTCAATAATTCTCTAACCACTTTAAAGGTATATCGATTTTCTTCTCTCGTCAACAACGTACATATATACAAGTCTAAACCTAGCACGCGCCGAGTCTTTAATAGTATTCAATATAGTACGCTGAGTGGTTTCTCACAAACAACCAACAAATTAGTTTCTGTCTCGTCTACACTGTTTTCACAGTGAGTTAGATCAGTCACTAATTCGTATATACCTCCGCTCTCTGAAGGAATCGTTTAGCCCAGCTCCTATACCTCCACCATTAAAGAGTAAGGTTGCACTGCCTTAGACTTGATACTCACTCGTACCAATACTCAAGAAATTAGTGATTATCACATATATTTAATGTCACCAACTTACTATTATAAAATAATTTCACATAAATTATTTAATATCAATATATAATTTTTATCCATCTTCTTACTAATTCATCTCTACAATCCATAATAAATATATAATAATGATATATATTTATTAAATACGCCATCACTGATTACATAGTTCATATTACATAGTTCGAACCCATCTCATGCTTTAAGAATTTTATTTACTAAATTCTTATTTTAATATTTTCTAAAAATTCGGGTTCTTACAGTAACCACTTGAGATTCTAAAATGGAAGTGAGAACATATTACCATAGATTTCGTTACGAGTCTTCCCAAGGTCTCTCAAGGTATAGATGCGATTTGTGTTATTATTGATAGATTAACCAAGTCTGCTCATTTCTTGCCGATACGGGAGACTTATTCCCTTGAACGTCTTGTTCATATGTACGTGAATGTGATTGTGAGATTGCATGGCATGCCAGTATCCATAGTTTTGAATCGTGACCCAAGATTCACTTCATGATTTTGGGTTAGCTTGTAGAAAGATATGGGCACAGATTTACGATTTATTTCGGCATACCATCCTGAAACGGACGGGCAATCAAAAAGGACTATTCAAACTCTTGAAGATCTATTAAAACTCTGTGTCCTAGATTTCAAAGGGAGTTGGGATAAGTACCTACCATTGGTGGAATTCTCCTACAATAATAGTTATCATGCAAGTATAGGTGTGGCTCCATTCGAAGCATTGTATGGACGAAAGTGTCGCTCTCTAGTATGTTGGGATGAGGTGGGAGAAGCAATGTTGTTGGGACCAGAGTTGGAACGTATGACTACAGAGAAGATCCAAATGATCCGACAACGTATACAAACGGCACAGGATCGACAAAAGAGTTATGCGGATCTTCATCGGAAGGACGAGGAATTTAATATTGGGGATCATGTATTGTTACGTATTTCTCCATGGAAGGGAGTTACAAGATTCGGGAAAAGAGGAAAGCTCAATCCACGATTTGTTGGTCCATTTGAGATTCTTGACCGAATAGGAAATATGGCCTATAGACTTGCATTACCTCCAAGCATGTCTCGTGTTCATAATATTTTTCATATATCTATGCTTTGTAAATATGTGAAAGATCCAAACCACATTATTAAGATAGCACCAGACGAGATAGCCGAAGATTTAACATACGAGGAGGTACCTGTCAAGATTTTGGATAGGAAAGAGCATGTCCTACACACAAAAGTTATACCACAAGTTAAAGTTTTGTAGAGGAACCATGCTATTGAGGAAATGACCAGGGAGTTGGTATCGAAAATGAAAGCGAGGTACCCTCACCTTTTTGAAACACCCGATACGTACGTCAATTTCGAGGACGAAATTTCATAAGGAGGGGATGTTGTAAGACCCCAACTTTTTATAAATAAAATCGAATTTCCTCTAATTATTATTTTAAATAATAAAGTGTTAATTTGATATAATGCTTTAGTTATGGGTGAATTGTGCAAATTTTATAAAATAAGCAAGTGGTTATACAATATTCATTGTTGTCGAGAAATATTCATTTGGTCGTGAAATATTCTTACTGTCGGGGAATATTCGTACGATGGCACAACCATTTGTGGGCTCCATAATGAAAAACTGTTGGATAAAAAAAATGACAAGTTTGAGTTTTTACAAATAACGGCATAGTTGTTACCGTTAACACTGTTGAAATACCCGGTGGTTAAAGTACAGTAATACGCGTGGTTACACAGTAGTATACGGTATTGCACAATATTATTGAATTATTGATCCTTACGTAAGAAGGCACTACTCAATAATTGTTACAGTGACTACAGTTCAATATTTTATTTTATTGATTCAATAATTACTATGTTGATATTTTATATTATTATTGTTTCAATAATTATCACTGCACAGTATTTCTCATTATCAGATCAATAATTCATATTATTTGAATACTATTATTAGATAACATTATTGGCAATGTCTAAGGAAGTGCTGTCTAGAAAAAGGGTTTGGTCACCTAATTGCGCGCCAGTAATGAGAAATCCTTATCGGAAAACCCCCTCTTTTCTAGGAATGACCTGGTTGTCATAATTGTGATTCTGTAATATTATTTGTGAATAATTAATTATTAATTTATATGATAAGGAAATATTTATTTTTATGTGGATAAAAATGAAAGAATTAATGCTGAGGTGCTTTATCAGTATTTTGTCGGAATTGAAGTATTAAAAATCATCCGTATGTGAATTTCGGACATTTTCTATTTGAAATTTGAAAAAACTTTCTACAAAGTTGTAGAGAGTTAAATTTCCTATGGAATACACATGAGATTTGAAATTTTCAAATAAAAGAGCTATTTATTATGAATTATTGAAGTTTCAGAAATAAATATTTTTATTAAAAATATGGGTGGGCCCCACTTTTGGTTGGTGTGAAAAATCTGAATTTTGGTGGTCCCCACTGGTGGTGGCTGAATTTTGGTCCAAGAGGTGTGCGTAGAATTTTTTTGAAAAAATATAATTTTATTAATTTAGTCTACTTTGGCGTTCTAAGTATTTTTCTATAAATAGGGTGCTTAGTTAGAATTGAAAATCACACCAGAATCATAATCTTTCTCTCTCTATATTATCGAGCGTATTTTTATGAGTATTTAGATACTTTGAGAGTTGCTATTCAGTATAAGTTTCTTTCAGCCTTATACCTGATATTTCAGCCGGAAGTACTGTTCTTTTGAGGTAAGGGATGTTATTTTCTTCGTAAATGATATTATTTCTTTTAATATCATTATGCCGAAATATTGGTATTAATTTTATTGTGGAATTTCTATCTTTTTGTGTCGGGATTACTATTCACGTATACGACATTATTCACGTTTACGACACTATTCACCAAAAAATGAAATTTTCTCTTCTTTGTCCAAGATGTCTATTATGGTTACTATCTTTGATTGTATCCGTGTTTTGATCTTCATTCTTGAATTTTACTCCACTATGGTTTATTATGGAGCATTTTTGAACTTGGATTGTCTAAAGTACGAATCCCTAATTTTTGTCCTTTTATCTCACTGAATTCGTTTCTTTAAGATTTTTTTCATCATCCTCAGTCCTAAATGGTGATATAACTGAATATTTTTGGCCTGTAGTGCAAAGATGAATGATTACCTGATGAATATCTTTGTCCCGTAGTGCAAAGATGAACATGTGTTGAGATGAACATGACCAACTGATGAATATCTTTGGCCTGTAGTGCAAAGATGAATATTTGATTTAAGATGTATATTGATTGATGTTACAGGGATAAAATATTGATGATAGACTTTTAAATTTATAGATGATAGTAGATTTCATTCTCTACTTAACTTTTTTAATGAATTGTTATTCTCTCTATAAATATTGATCTAAAACTGGTTGTCCATTATATTTTATTTGATTTATTGAAGGCTAACGATAATTTGTTGTTCATTATCTTAGTCATAATATTCTTTACTGGGCTAGTTGAGCTCACCCTTTTCCTTTTTGTTTCATTTTTCTTCTCAGGAGGTGAGAATTTAGCAGGAACTAGCCGGGGTATGGAGTGATGGTTCAAGATAGTTGTTTTTGTAGTCCTCACTATTTTGTAAAATAGTGTATCAATAATTGTAATGAGGACTCATTTGAGTTTGAATACTGTCTAGAAGACAATATTTGTATTTAAACTCACAGTATATGTGTTGTCGTATTTTGCACGATAATTGTAATAATAATGTTGTAGTTGTTTCTGTACCATGTATTTGACGACTCAGAATGGGTGATATATACCTATTCTGGGGGCGTCACAAAAGTCATGAGGGGAACACCAACCACCAAATTTAACCCCAAATGGGAAGGCCCGTATAGGGTACGAGAGATCTCTGAAAGCGGGTATTGCAAGATATCTCGTGTAGGATCAGATGCTGTCTCAGGCCCATTAAACTTAAATGAGTAAAGAAATATTATACATGAAAAGAGCATCACAAAAAGTTATTCTTTTAACTTTAAAAGTAATCGAGGCACCTGATTATCAGCCCTCGGATCACAGAGTTAAACTTTCAACTTCAAAAGTAATCGAGGCAACTGACTAGCAGCCCTCATATCAAAAATTTATGCTTTCAACTTCAAAAGTAATCGAGGCACCTGACTAACAGCCCTCAGAAGTTACACTTTTAACTTCAAAAGTGATCGAGACACCTGATTAATAGCCCTCAGAAGTTACACTTTCAACTTCAAAAGTGATTGAGGCACCTGTGTATAAGCCCGCAAACCTGAAAGTTACACTTTATCTTTAAAAGTGGCGAACGTTATACTTTCTTCGATAAAAGCAAGAAAGTTACACTTTATCTCTAAAAGTGGCGAACGTTATACTTTCTTCGATAAAAGAAAGATTTATTATACGAAACGTTATGTTTTTCGTTAAAAGCAATTTGATTATCAATGAATTGACAAACTTTCACTTATACTTGAATGTTTTTATAATTTCTTAAAAAAAGGTATAAATTCAAGTGTTGGTTTGTGGAAAATATATATACATGTTTTTGAAAAAATTCATGTTTGCTTGTTTATAATACCTATTGCTGTCTTGGAGTATTAATTTGAATAACTTGAGATTCAATAATAAATATTGAGTTTTAAGGAATCATTCAAATTAAAAGCAATCAACAAGGTTAAAGAAACTACATTTTGATAAATGAAATATGTGTAAATGAGTTTCTGAAACAGGAAATCGAAAAAAAAAATACTACAACAAGTTATAATCTAAAGGCCAAGACATATCAAATTGAAGTGGAGGCATAGCTAAAGCTTCCAAGTCAGCAATAGCAGCATCTCGAATACTAAGATTTTCAGCTTTCAGCTCCCTAACCTGTTGGGTAGTTGACTCTAAGTCCCATCACTGGCATTCTACATCCTGAAACTTGGCGTCTAGATCTCGAAGCTGGCCCTCTAAATCTTGAGACTGGATCTACAATTTGTTTGCGGCTTCGTCAAGCACAGAAAGCTGCACTGAAAATGATTCATCTTCACACTTATGTACAGCAACCTCTGAACGTAGTGCAACAAGATTAAAACTTAACTTGAGAAGATCCTGCCTAGTACGAAAAGGAGACATGTCAACACCCACAGATGCAAGGTCGTCTACATTATCGCTAAACTTCTTCAAGTCCTCGACTCGCAACGAATATAAAGAAAGAGTGTGCATCCCAAGAACAAGGCCTGTGAGCTGATCTAGGAAGAAGGTTTGGGCAGAAGCTGCCTTAATAATCAATCGGTCAAGTATCTGCGGGAACCGAGCTAGGAGACGCTCCAGACTTTCCTGACTAGAAGATGATATCTGGAAACCCCTCCAAGAAATAAGATCCCTATTTGGATTGAAGGAAGCTCTGACATGAGCTACTTTAGAGGCCACCATAGAATTTGTCGAGGTAAGGGATGGAGGAGCAAAAAGATGATGTATGACTGATGATTCCTCGAAGTCTTGCCCACTTGGAGGATAACCAAGGTCACTATATGGCGAGTGGACAACATCCGGATGGAGAGCATCAAATAAAGCGAGTGCCTCAATAGGCAAAGGCAAATCTTTCATCTTCTCGCTCTGAAAATAAAATGGCAAAGTACAATATATTAAAAAAAAGAGAAGAAAGAAAACTCAAGAGAAATCATATGGTGATTAAAGAAAGATACTCACAATATAGTCAATAGAAAAAGAGTCGAAAGATGCCACAAAAAGGGGAATGTCATTCAACCCACCCAAAGTACCATCAACAATGCCCTCCCGAGCAATCACCAACTCGGTAGAATCCTTTTGGGGAGGATGAATATCACCAATAGTTTCAGAATGATTCCTCCTCGGGGAAGTAAGAGTCTCATCAACATCTTCAGGCCCATCATGTGGAGAAGTCATAGGAAGGTTTAATGAAATTGCTGTATCACCCACAACAAGACTCGAGCTCATATCAGATAAAGTGTCCTTGGCATCAAGACTAACACAATCATCATGAGGAGTAGACGATTCAACATCAACAAGGATAGGTTGGGGAGGCTCGCGACTAGTGGAAGCCGTCGCGATCGCCTCATTTGCAGTAGCATACATAAACCCAAGAGGAATGTCGTCATCATCTTCATCGACCTCTATAATCTGAAAATCAAGGAAATAATTACCCAAGGAAATATGAAAGCAATTATATAAGGGACGAAAGAAAAAAGAGAATAGCACGACAAATTACCAAATTTCTACGGCGCTTCTTGATCGGATCCTTGGCTGCCGGCATACTAGAATCAACATTATCAAGAGGGCGTTTTGCCAATGACTTTATGATAAGCCTAATAGGAGGATGACTAACTGGAACCATGGCAGAAGCAATAGGATGATCTACCTCAGAATCAGTAGTAGTAGCTAGTCTAGTTTTAGAACGAGTACCTCTCATTTCCTTGGCATCAGAGGATCCCTGGGGAGGAGACACCCGAAAAGGAGCCCGTGGTGGAAGACTCCTGGAAGTAGTGGGAGCCTGTGCGGAAAGAGTATCCAGATCATTTTGAGGAGGAATATCTGCCAACTGAGGAAGAGAAGACTTAGGCATCAAAGCCTCACGCTCAATCAACCGACTACTGGCTGACCAAAGTGATGAGCGAACATTGGTCTTAGAAGAACATATCAGTCAGCCCCATTGGAGATGTTTCGCAATAGAAACTGTCAATGAACAAATCAAGGTATCATCTTGCCATCTTTTAAGATTAACCTGCCAGAAGTTATGCTCGTTGGTAGTATATCGCCCGCTCCGAGAATCATCTGGTATGACAAAAGGAAGGGATCTATGAGGATCACTTGTTAATCTTGGGAATGCCCATGCAAAGGAAGGGGAGATAGAGACAAAGTTGAGAAGAGAATCCTCATAATTTCCATGGCAGGTGTGACCGAAAGGGCGTTTCTGGTCAAATTCGAATTGCCTCATGACCCTGTGAGGAGAATAAAGTACAGTGCCAAAACCATTATTCTCAATGAAATAGGGAAACTTTGTGGTCCGAAGGAAGATGAACTAAGACAGCGCAGAACCACTCAATTTGTTTCTGTTAAGGCTTGAGTAGGTGCGACATTTGTGCTTGTAAAAATGGGGTAGATGACCGCAACCCCATGAAATAATGGTATAGGGACGAGCAATGAAACATGAATAATCATCAAGGAAAGGTAGCAAATCCATACTGTCGGGACTAAATCGGTGATCAATCCAACGTACCGTGCAGGGAATGATGTTGGGTGATGAAAAAAGAGGAGACTTCTTTTTCTTCGTAGAAAGATGCTCAAGAGTGGAATAGCCTGAAAAGCGTTTAAAAAGAAAAATCTGAAAGAAGGAGCATGGAACGAAGCAATTGACGTCACACCTGGGTAAATGAGAAAAAGGTTAAAGAAGAAAAAATGCAGTTTGAAAGACAACTAATATTGTAACGACCCCAAAATAGGTTCATTCCACCCAACCCATTCTGAGTCGTCAAATACATGGTACAGAAAATAACTACAACTTTATTACAACAATTGTCGTGCAAAATACAACAACACATATGCTGTGAGTTTGGATACAAATATATACCAAATGTGACTCATGTTCCAACCGTGGACATCACCTCACAATGACACCTTACATAAAGGTATAGTCAAAAACTGTTTTAGAAATTAGAATCTTTGGGAAGTGCTTAAGGAAACCTTCGTACATGGGAGGCCATGCTTCTAGGTTGTGATAGATATCATATGGCCACAGAATTATCCTTGGTTTACCCAATAGACCCCAAAGAAAAATGAGAAGATTACTATCATATTCTTCCCAATGGTGAGTCTTCTCTTGACTTATCATTATCTCCACTGTCTCTAATTGAGAATTATACTTCAAACAAACACCAAGATTATATAGGTAGTGCCCATAGATATACTCAGCAAGTGGATGAGCACAACCCTGTCTTATGATGACACGAGGTTGTATGTCATTAGACATCTTATATGACAGTGGCAAAACACCCTTCCAACGTTAGGTTCGCCTCACCCTATTGGATTCACCAAATATAACTACTAAATGAACTTTTCTATACTGCTTCGGGAGAACATCCACAGCTAGAGACCACCGTTCTATTCCCTTATTACCCCCGCTCGACCCAGCTACACTCTTATTACCTGAAAGGAATTGTGAAGCAAAAGGGTGAGCACAACTAGCTCAGTAAAGAATATCATGACTAAAGATAATTCAATTATCAATAGCCTTCATCAACAATAAATCAGAGATTTAGAACATATGGTAAATGATAAAAATTTCAACCATAGTTGCAGCGGAACGAGCAATCCATTAGAAGAGTCAAATAGACTATAAAGTCTATTATCTTCTCCATGTTAAAAATCCATCAACAATGTTTTATCCCTGTAACATCAATCAACAGTTCCTTTCCACAATCATATGAATAACTCATAATCATAATTGTGACTATAAATTTTTCTTCGCACCCAGGACGAAGAATATTTTCATCACCTGTCTTTACCTGAAACATCAAAGATCATGGTTATACCAAATCACAATTCCTGTTTATAATCATACTAACAAATCCATCTTTGCACTACGGGCCAAAGATATTCATCAACAAACCATCTTTGCACTACGGCCAAAGATATTCAACAACAGTTCATCTTTGCACTACAGGCCAAAGATATTCAACAACAGTTCATCTTTGCACTACAGGCCAAAGATATTCATCAACAATTCATATTTGCACTATAGGCCAAATATATTCATATCTCAAAGAAATATATAATCATTTCAGAATTTATATAAACAATAATTATAACCATGTTGATCAATTCACCTTTGCACTTAAGCTTAAGATATTCAATTATAAATTCAATGGTCATGATCATACCAGTCACAATTCAACTTTGCACTACAGGCCAAAGAGAACCCATAGTCATGATCATACCAATAATTTACCCATCTTTACACTCAAGCGAAAGAGAATTTCAACATCAAGGTTATAAAAATGTTATATATGATAATAAAATCAATATAATCAACATATAGATTTAATCTCAAGAGTAATATTCATAAATCAACTATAATTTGGTTAGTAAAAGAAACCAATTTTGTCGTGAATAGTAACTCGTGAATAGTAACTCATGAATAGTAACTCGTGAATAGTAACTCATGAATAGTAACACCGACTCAAAAAGGTAGAAATTCCACAATAAAATCCATACCAATATTTCGGTATAATGATATTGAAGAAAATAATATCCCTTACAATCCCTTACAATCCCTTACTATCCCTTACTATCCCTTACAATCCCTTACAATCCCTTACAATCCCTTACTATCCCTTACTATCCCTTACAATCCCTTACAATCCCTTACCTCAAAGGAGCAGTACTTCTGATCGGCATAAGGCGGAAGGAAACTTGCACTGATGAATAGCAACTCACCAAGTATCTAAATACTCACAAAATACACTCAATAATCTAGAGAGAGAAAGAGAGAAAGCTTATGTTTCTGGTGTGATTTTCAATTCTAACTTAGCCCTCTATTTATAGGAAAATTTTGGTAGGTTTGACCTGCAACCTGATGGCTTTACCTGCTACAATTCCCACCCACCACATTTGAAATATAATTCAACACATTTCTTCACCAACCACAAGTGGGACCCACCAATTCTAGAATTTTCCACCAAAATGATAAACTCCGAAAATTCAACAATTTCTGAACCAGTCATCTCGTAAAATTCATAATAAATCATACGTTCATTTTTAACGGTTCAAAATTTGTGGGCATATACTCAACTTATATATGTATAACATATCCAAAAATTACCACGATCCAACGGTCGGATTAAAAATTATAACCCCCGCAAAATATCTCAAAAATCCTGATTTTTAATACCTCCATTCCGACAAAAATACGGATAAAAATCTCAACATTAACTCCTTCATTTTTTAACCACAAAAATATATCCCTCATTTATATCCACATAAAATAAATATTTTCTTATCATATGAATCAATAATTAATTATTCACAAATAATATTACAGAATCACATTTATGACAACCAGGCCGTTCCCAGGAAAGAGGGGGCTTTCCAATAAGAATTTTTCCTTACTGGCGCGCAATTAAATGACCAAACCTCTCCTTAGACAGAACTTTCTAGACATTGCCAATAATGCTATCTAATAATACTATTCAAATAATATGAATTATTGATCTGATAATGGGAAATACTGTGCAGCAACAATTATTGAACAACAATAATACAAAATTTCAACGTAGCAATTATTGAATCAATAAAATAAAATATTGAACAGTAATTACTGTAACAATTATTGAGTAGTGCCTTCTTACGTAAGAATCAATAATTTCAAAAATACTATGCAATACCGTGTGCTACTGTGCAATAACGCGTATTACTGTATTTTAACCACCGGGTATTTCAACAGTATTAACAGTAACAACTACGTCGTTATTTGTAAAAACTCAAATTTGTCGTTTTCTTCACCCGACAGTTATTCGTTATGGGGCCCACAAATAGCTGTGCCGTCGTACGAATATTCCCCGACAGAAAGAATATTCCACGACCAAACGAATATTCCCCGACAACAATGATTATTTTATAATCACTTGTGTATTTTGAAAAAAAATCATATATCACCCTTAACTTTAACATTTATCAATTTAACCATTTACTGAATAGTAATTATAAGAAAAATTGAATACTTTTATTTCATAAAATTCGGGGTCTTACAATCTCCCCTCCTTATGAAATTTCGTCCCCGAAATTTACGTACCTGATATTTCAAAGAGTTGAGAATACCTTCCTTTCATTTCAAATTCCATCTTCTCTGTCATCATAATTTCTCCATTGCTCATCTCCTGTATTTCAAATAACATTCTAGAATACAGCTTCAAAACAAGTGTTAATTTAACAAATTAACATATCACATAATATCCCGATATTATGACTGACCAACAAATAAGCTTAGGTAGGACACACTAGCGAAGGATTTACTCATCTCTCCCCTCCTAGTTGTATTCCCCGATCTTCGCCAGAGATCATATCCCCAAGCTCTGATACCAAATGTAACGACCCCAAAATAGGTTCATTCCACCCAACCCATTCTGAGTCGTCAAATACATGGTACAGAAAATAACTACAACTTTATTACAACAATTGTCGTGCAAAATACAACAACACATATGCTGTGAGTTTGGATACAAATATATACCAAATGTGACTCATGTTCCAACCGTGGACATCACCTCACAATGACACCTTACATAAAGGTATAGTCAAAAACTGTTTTGGAAATTAGAATCTTTGGGAAGTGCTTAAGGAAACCTTCGTACATGGGAGGCCATGCTTCTAGGTTGTGATAGATATCATATGGCCACAGAATTATCCTTGGTTTACCCAATAGACCCCAAAGAAAAATGAGAAGATTACTATCATATTCTTCCCAATGGTGAGTCTTCTCTTGACTTATCATTATCTCCACTGTCTCTAATTGAGAATTATACTTCAAACAAACACCAAGATTATATAGGTAGTGCCCATAGATATACTCAGCAAGTGGATGAGCACAACCCTGTCTTATGATGACACGAGGTTGTATGTCATTAGACATCTTATATGACAGTGGCAAAACACCCTTCCAACGTTAGGTTCGCCTCACCCTATTGGATTCACCAAATATAACTACTAAATGAACTTTTCTATACTGCTTCGGGAGAACATCCACAGCTAGAGACCACCGTTCTATTCCCTTATTACCCCCGCTCGACCCAGCGACACTCTTATTACCTGAAAGGAATTGTGAAGCAAAAGGGTGAGCACAACTAGCTCAGTAAAGAATATCATGACTAAAGATAATTCAATTATCAATAGCCTTCATCAACAATAAATCAGAGATTTAGAACATATGGTAAATGATAAAAATTTCAACCATAGTTGCAGCGGAACGAGCAATCCATTAGAAGAGTCAAATAGACTATAAAGTCTATTATCTTCTCCATGTTAAAAATCCATCAACAATGTTTTATCCCTGTAACATCAATCAACAGTTCCTTTCCACAATCATATGAATAACTCATAATCATAATTGTGACTATAAATTTTTCTTCGCACCCAGGACGAAGAATATTTTCATCACCTGTCTTTACCTGAAACATCAAAGATCATGGTTATACCAAATCACAATTCCTGTTTATAATCATACTAACAAATCCATCTTTGCACTACGGGCCAAAGATATTCATCAACAAACCATCTTTGCACTACGGCCAAAGATATTCAACAACAGTTCATCTTTGCACTACAGGCCAAAGATATTCAACAACAGTTCATCTTTGCACTACAGGCCAAAGATATTCATCAACAATTCATATTTGCACTATAGGCCAAATATATTCATATCTCAAAGAAATATATAATCATTTCAGAATTTATATAAACAATAATTATAACCATGTTGATCAATTCACCTTTGCACTTAAGCTTAAGATATTCAATTATAAATTCAATGGTCATGATCATACCAGTCACAATTCAACTTTGCACTACAGGCCAAAGAGAACCCATAGTCATGATCATACCAATAATTTACCCATCTTTACACTCAAGCGAAAGAGAATTTCAACATCAAGGTTATAAAAATGTTATATATGATAATAAAATCAATATAATCAACATATAGATTTAATCTCAAGAGTAATATTCATAAATCAACTATAATTTGGTTAGTAAAAGAAACCAATTTTGTCGTGAATAGTAACTCGTGAATAGTAACTCATGAATAGTAACTCGTGAATAGTAACTCATGAATAGTAACACCGACTCAAAAAGGTAGAAATTCCACAATAAAATCCATACCAATATTTCGGTATAATGATATTGAAGAAAATAATATCCCTTACAATCCCTTACAATCCCTTACTATCCCTTACTATCCCTTACAATCCCTTACAATCCCTTACAATCCCTTACTATCCCTTACTATCCCTTACAATCCCTTACAATCCCTTACCTCAAAGGAGCAGTACTTCTGATCGGCATAAGGCGGAAGGAAACTTGCACTGATGAATAGCAACTCACCAAGTATCTAAATACTCACAAAATACACTCAATAATCTAGAGAGAGAAAGAGAGAAAGCTTATGTTTCTGGTGTGATTTTCAATTCTAACTTAGCCCTCTATTTATAGGAAAATTTTGGTAGGTTTGACCTGCAACCTGATGGCTTTACCTGCTACTATTCCCACCCACCACATTTAAAATATAATTCAACACATTTCTTCACCAACCACAAGTGGGGCCCACCAATTCTAGAATTTTCCACCAAAATGATAAACTCCGAAAATTCAACAATTTCTGAACCAGTCATCTCGTAAAATTCATAATAAATCATACGTTCATTTTTAACGGTTCAAAATTTGTGGGCATATACTCAACTTATATATGTATAACATATCCAAAAATTACCACGATCCAACGGTCGGATTAAAAATTATAACCCCCGCAAAATATCTCAAAAATCCTGATTTTTAATACCTCCATTCCGACAAAAATACGGATAAAAATCTCAACATTAACTCCTTCATTTTTTAACCACAAAAATATATCCCTCATTTATATCCACATAAAATAAATATTTTCTTATCATATGAATCAATAATTAATTATTCACAAATAATATTACAGAATCACATTTATGACAACCAGGCCGTTCCCAGGAAAGAGGGGGCTTTCTAATAAGAATTTTTCCTTACTGGCGCGCAATTAAATGACCAAACCTCTCCTTAGACAGAACTTTCTAGACATTGTCAATAATGCTATCTAATAATACTATTCAAATAATATGAATTATTGATCTGATAATGGGAAATACTGTGCAGCAACAATTATTGAACAACAATAATACAAAATTTCAACGTAGCAATTATTGAATCAATAAAATAAAATATTGAACAGTAATTACTGTAACAATTATTGAGTAGTGCCTTCTTACGTAAGAATCAATAATTTCAAAAATACTATGCAATACCGTGTGCTACTGTGCAATAACGCGTATTACTGTATTTTAACCACCGGGTATTTCAACAGTATTAACAGTAACAACTACGTCGTTATTTGTAAAAACTCAAATTTATCGTTTTCTTCACCCGACAGTTATTCGTTATGGGGCCCACAAATAGCTGTGCCGTCGTACGAATATTCCCCGACAGAAAGAATATTCCACGACCAAACGAATATTCCCCGACAACAATGATTATTTTATAATCACTTGTGTATTTTGAAAAAAAATCATATATCACCCTTAACTTTAACATTTATCAATTTAACCATTTACTGAATAGTAATTATAAGAAAAATTGAATACTTTTATTTCATAAAATTCGGGGTCTTACAAATATATATATATATATATATATATATATATATATATATATATATATATATATATATATATATATATGTGTGTGTGTGTGTGTGTGTGTGTGTGTGTGACGCCCCCAGAATAGGTATACAACACCCATTCTGAGTCGCCAAATACATGGTACAGAAAACAAACTACAACTTCAATAATACAATTGTCGTGCAAAATACGACAACACATACTGTGAGTTTAAATACAAATATTGTCTTCTAGACAATATCCACACTCAAATAAATCCTCATTACAATTATTTAAACACTATTTTACAGAAATAGTGAGGACTGCTAATACATCTTTTTAGAACCATCACTCCATACCCCGACTAGATCCTGCTATGTTCTCACCTCCTGAGAAGAAAAATGGAACAAAAAGGAAAAGGGTGAGCTCAACTAGCCCAGTAAAGAATATTATGACTAAGATAATATACAACAAATTATCGTTAGTCTTCAACAGGGAAAAATCTGATAAAATATAATCGACAACAAGTTTTAGATCAACAACTGCAGCGGAAACAGCAAACCATTAGAAGAGTCAAGTAGAGAAAGAATTCTACTATCTTCTAAGATTTAAAAGTTCATCATCAATATTTTATCCCTGTAACATCAATTAATAATCATCTTTAACCAAATATTCATCTTTGCACTACAGGCCAAAGATATTCATTTGTATCATCAGTCGGTCATGTTCATCTCAACACCTGTTCATCTTTGCACTACAGGCCAAAGATATTCATCAAGTAATTATACATCTTTGCACTACAGGCCAAAGATATTCAGTAATATCATCATTTAGGACTGAGGATGATGAAAAATATCTTAAAGAGAACGAATCCAGTGAGACAGAAGGACAAATATTAAGGATTCGTATAACAGTTTATCCAAGATCAATAATACTTCATAATAATCAATTGTGAAGCAGAATTCAAAAATAAAGATCAAAACATGGATACAATCAAAGATAGTAACCATAATAGACATCTCGGACAAAAAGGAAAAATTTTATTTTTCGATGAATAGTACCGTATTCGTGAATAGTGCCGTATACGTGAATAGTGCCGTATACGTGAATAGTAACCTCGACACAAAAAGTTCCAAATTTGATAAAAACTCGTATCAATATTTCAGCATAATGATATTGAAGAAAATAATATCATTTAAGAAGAAAATAATATCCCTTACCTCAAAATATCAGTACTTCTAGTCGGAATACCGGTATAAGGCTGAAAGAAACTTTCTCTGATGAATAGAAACTCTCAAAGTATCTAAATACTCACAAAATACACTCAATAATCTAGAGAGAGAAAGAGAGAAAACTTGTTTCTGGTGTGATTTTCAATTCTAACTTAGCCCTCTATTTATAGGAAAATTTTGGTAGGTTTGACCTGCAACCTGATGGCTTTACCTGCTACTATTCCCACCCACCACATTTGAAATATAATTCAGCACATTTCTTCACCAACCACAAGTGGGGCCCACCAATTCTAGAATTTTCCACCAAAATGATAAACTCCGAAAATTCAACAATTTCTGAACCAGTCATCTTGTAAAATTCGTAATAAATCATACGTTCATTTTTAACGGTTCAAAATTTGTGGACATATACTCAACTTATATATGTATAACATATCCAAAAATTACCACGATCCAACGGTCGGATTAAAAATTATAACCCCCGCAAACTATCTCAAAAACCCTGATTTTTAATACCTCCATTCCGACAAAAATACTGACAAAAACCTCAACATTAACTCCTTCATTTTTAATCACAAAAATATATCCCTCATTTATATCCACATAAAATAAATATTTCCTTATCATATGAATCAATAATTAATTATTCACAAATAATATTACAGAATCACATTTATGACAACCAGGCCGTTCCCAGGAAAGAGGGGGCTTTCCAATAAGGATTTCTCCTTACTGGCGCGTAATTAGATGACCAAACCTCTCCTTAGACAGAACTTTCTAGATATTGCCAATAATGTTATCTAATAATATTATTCAAATAATATGAATTATTGATCTGATAAATGAAAATACTGTGCAGCAACAATTATTGAAACAACAATAATATAAAATATCAACGCAGCAATTATTGAATCAATAAAATAAAATATTGAATAATAACTACTGTAACAATTATTGAGTAGTGCCTTCTTACGTAAGAATCAATAATTGGTGCAATACCGTGTGCTACTGTATTTTAACCACCGGGTATTCTAACAGTATTAATGGTAACAACTACGCCGTTATTTATAAACAACTTATACTTGTCGTTTTCTTCATCCAATCGCTTTCCGTTATGGGGCCCACACAAGGCTGCGTCGTCGTACGAATATTCCCCGACAGCAAGAATATTCCACGACCAACCGAATATTCACCGACCAAAAATAAATATTTTATAACCACTTGCTTATTTTGCAAAATTTGCACATTTCACCCATAACCAAAGTATTATATCAAATTAACCCCTTATTATTCACAATAATATTTAGAGAAAATTTGATTTTATTCATTAATAAGTTGGGGTCTTACAATATATATATATATATATATATATATATATATATATATATATATATATATATATATATATATGAAAGTGATTACCTCCCAACAGATTCTTTCATGACAAGGGCTGTTTCGTCTAAGCGATGATATAAGGTCCCTAAGAAGAGAGAGACCAGGGAAACTCCAAGCCCCGAGATAATAAAGCTGCCAAACTTAACATACGGGTAGAAAGACCGTCTACGGGAGATCTGGGGAAGAGGAAGCAGGACAGCCACATAGCCAGATAATTAGCTGCCAGAGGAAAGGGACAAATCTCTTCACGGAGGGCAAGAACGGATTTGTCGTGAACAGAACTATCCCACTGGTTAGTCTTGTAGTCACGGAAGAAGTAGCGTACCCAAGATAACCAAGAATTTTTCTGCCGACTGGAGGTCTCGAAGTTCGGAAGGAGTGTATTGCCTTTGAAGCGGGAAGATTGCTTGAAGGCTTCCATCAAGTATGCAACACAATAAATATATATATTTCAGAAAGATGA
Source organism: Panax notoginseng (assembly GCA_016801055.1). Classification (NCBI taxonomy): domain Eukaryota; kingdom Viridiplantae; phylum Streptophyta; class Magnoliopsida; order Apiales; family Araliaceae; genus Panax; species Panax notoginseng. The sequence continues at coordinate 91,634,877 of CM029013.1, read as the reverse complement.
GAATGAATGAAAGGAATAGAAAAAAAAAGAAAAAAAATCTTGCTTTCAAAATCAAATAAAGGAAGATTTGATTTTATTTCCAAAATAAAATTAAGATTTGATTTGAAAAAAAAGAAAGATTTGATTTACCAAAAGAAGGATTTTATTTGATTGAATTTTATTTGGTGATATTTGATTATTTTTTCTTGTTTCAATTTCTAGAAAAAATAAGGAAACAAATTTTGGGCAAGCTATGAAAAGATTTTAGGAGGATTTTCCAATATGTCCAAGGAAGAGCCCTGCTAGGTTTTGCCTCCCTAGGGTTTAGCCCTAAGGGTTTGGCTCCCTAGGGGTTCCATCTACTAGGATCATTGTCTTCAAGACCTGTAGGTGGAGTCCAACAAAATTGTTCAAAATCTTGAATTATTCTTGCACGATCGTCTATTTAGAAACGCGACTCTAGTGCAGGGAGCAAATGTGGGCCCAAGTACAAATTAGGGTTTACATGACCTAATTGAATTAAATGCATAATTAGGTTTCTATGACCTCATTAAATGTGCAAATTAGGGTTTGCATAATCTAATTGAATGAAGACGAAAAAGTCAGAAATAAATATGCTATACCTGAGAAAAGCCTCCACGTGTCCCTAGGCAGAAGACTCGTGGAGGTAACTCATTTTGGGAATTGATTGAGGGATTGGATTGGTGGCTAGAAGGACATGGCGATATGAGCATTATTCTAATGACTAAAGGGTATTTCTAGAATTTCTCTGAAGACATGTGCCTGATATGTAACTACTTAATTTCAGGAAACTCTATAAATACCCCTTCCATTCTATGAAGGGGGAACTTTTTGGTGACTTGAGACTTGGACATTCTCTCTCAAAGCACTCAAGACTTGGACATTCTCTCAACTCGAAGCACTCAAGAAGGCTCTTAGAATCTCTGCTACCCTAACACGGTTTTCGAATTCTAGGAGTTCTGCCACGTGTCGTTGGAGTAATCGCCCACCTGTTCTTCTCACCTCTTCAATCAATCAATCAATTCTGTGCTCTTCGTGGATTTCTCTCCTCCTCAGCCAACACGAAACCCTAACTAGCAAGGCACGATTTCCTTGCCCACACATTTAATGCTTCAAAGGACGCCTTCAAATGGACAAATTTCAAAGGCTCCTTTATATACAAATTAGGCACAGATGCAACAAGTAAGCAAGTACACAACAAAAAGCTGAAGAACACTCAACGCTAAACTCTACGATCTAGAAAGAAATCTTGCTCAGCTACTCAATTCTTTCGAACATATGCTTAACGACAACTGAGGAGCACAACCCAAGAACTTAACTCTCATAAAGAAACTAAGAAGTTCCAAGTCTGCTGGACTTGAAGAGTTCTAAGTAAACTAAGAAGTTCTAAGACTGCTGGTCTGGAAAGAATTTGAGTAATTCAAAGATTGTGAAGACATCCTTAGTGGATTTCCTACTCGAGGAGTAGAAGAGTGGATTAGGAGTCTTGAGTGCTCTGAACCACTTAAAATCACTGTGTCTTTTATATTTTTACTATAATTGCTATATCTGTCATAACTGCTTATCACCTATTAATTTGGTTTATCTTAAGGGGGAGCACACAAATCATATATTCCGTTGTGGTTAATTTATTAACAAATCTGACAAAGTATTTTGAAAAAGAAAATTTTAAAATATCTATTCAACTCCCCTTCTAGATAACTATTGTGCCTCTGGAAACTAACATACTTTTATTGAACTTATGATTTTTCTTAATTTTTTTATTATTACTTGCATAAGTAGAGTTGCTAGATTGTTAAGCCGTATTTACAATGTTTTGGGTTATTTTTAATTATATAGTTATTACCAACTATTATTCAAACTAGATTGATAGTCCGCGCAAAACATGAGTTAATATCGATAATACAATTTAAATATGTAGAGTGTGCCGTTCAAAATCATTGTATATGTTTTTTACTACATACATGTGCACCCTTGAAATAATATACTCCATCCGTCTCAGGAAAAAAAGTCCTGGTGAACTTTTCACGTATATTAAGAAGATGAATGAAATGACAAAATTGCTCATAATAATGTCATTAAATATGGAGAGAGAATTAGAATAAGAAAAGTATGAGATATTTAATGCTACGAGTATAATAGGAAAATATGTGTAAAAGTTTGGTTATTAAAGAAAAATGAACATTTAACATGGGACTACCCAAAATAATAATAAAGACTTTTATCATGGGACGGAGGAAGTAATAAAGAATACGCAAAATTTAATAAAATTATGAACATGACATACATTGTATCAACAGATGTGATGAACTCGAAATTAACTCGTTAAGCAACTAAAATGATCCAATTAATTTAGATAAAATCTCTATTTGCCTTGTTGTATATAGTATAATAGATTATATATTTTTCAATTTTTTTTTAGATTAAAATCTCTAGTCATTAATTAAAATCACTTAGTCTCAAGCTGTCTTTGTCAAATGATAAAATAAAATAGTAAAATACGTGGGTTTGTTAATTAAATATACAGGATTTGGTATAATTGGTTCCACTTCCACCAAACCAAAGTCGAGTCTACCATGCACCTTAATGCAATCCGTTGATAGGTTGATTTGTGCCAATTGGAGTGAGAGCTAGAGACTACAGAGTTTCTTTTTCAAGATTAAAAACTATATCCTTACTTTAAAATGCATGAATAACGATTCAATGATGGGTCCTTCTACGCAGACAGGAGACTTAGATAGAAAAATGGGACAGGTTCAATTTTTTTATTTACTGTGGCTCTCAAAAAATATATAGTATTTATTTTAACAGGAATTTTTATAAAATATAGTGTTTTAGATATAATTTGGATACATATACAAAAATAGGGTTATACAGGCTGTATAACTCTGTTTTTATATATGTATCCAAATTACACCTAAAATACTATATTTTATAAAACTTTTTATTAAAATAAATACTATATATTTTTTGAGAATCACAATAAAAAAAAAATAAAAAAATATAAATTAAACCTGTCCCATTTTCCTGTCTAAATCGCCTGTCTGCCCAGACTTTTTCTTCAATGATTGGTTGTTTGAATAGTCTACTTGTTTTCAAACATACAAAATCATATACTTTGAAATGATTGCATGTAAAAGTAATCCTCTTATTTATTATCCTTTTTGAACAACTATTTTCGAAAAAGATCGACTAAAATATATTGCTTGGAAAAATTAGTCCTCTTACCATACGCAACATTTTGTTTTGGTACTCACATTTTCAAACGGAGGTAGTATTATTTATTGACTTTTAATTAAAAAAAATCTTAATTCTAATTACTAGTTGGTGCATATTGGGGTTGATTCATACTTTTATAGGTTCGACAAATGGTCAATACGAAAAAGTAGTCAGGGGTCAAGACCGGTGAGCTGACATGGATTGCAAGGGAGTAGCGCCCCCTGGAAGCCAAGCGCAATGTACAATTGGGTTTGAGAATTTATTAGTAGTCCGATCTTTCATTTTACTAATGTTGTGACACCCTCAAATTCAGGTACTCAAACTTCCTATTGATTTGGTGTTCACTCAATAAAATAATTAACATCTAACTACCCATAGTAACAATAACAATAAAAATTGAAATAGAAATCCTCCCAATAAAGGGTTACAACAACTTAAACAAATTAATTCCAGGTTATCTAACCTTAATACATAAAATGCGAAAACATCATAAATAAATAAGTCTTAAACATCACATCATAAGTCTTAACATAATCATTCTCAAATACTAAATAAGTCTTCATCATTTCCTTGCTTTGCCCTTGTCCTTACTTGTGGATGACTCGTCAACTCTTTCAATTTTAGTTGTAATGTTATTATGCAAGAGTGAGCAATAATTGCCCACAAGTTTTAACAATAGTAGTAATAATAACATGCGAATAAACAATGAATACTGAACAAAGAAAACTCGGCTTTTGAATCAAGATTAGAACATGAATCAAAAGTACACCTGAAGGTCATAAGATCATGAACTATGTCCCAGGTTATCAAATATTTCTACTTTAAACCTTTAACAGTCGTAAGATTATATGGACCTTACTTCTCATACTTAGGGGGATCAGCACTTAGTACCATGTATGTGCACAACATCTTAACACTATCGCGTAATATAATCCCTTGTAGCTGGGTTGTTCATCTCAGCTTTGACATTAAAGTAATTTAGAGTTTAGATTGATCTCAAGGGTAATTTAGAGTTCAATAATCATCAACTAAGGATTAGTTGAATCAATAAGGATTCACTATCTATTCAAGGTTTTAATACAATAATGTAATCGATATTCAAATCAAAAATTGAATCTCAACTCTATACAATTGACTGAACATTGTATAACAAAAGTAATACCTCAAAGGGTTAGAACATTTCATTTGAAATTATGAACTTGAACAATTAAGCTTTGAATAGTTCGACATAAGAATACGAAGCTTGCTCAATAATAATAAGGTTTAAGATCTTGCTCAATGAAAGTTTAGAGTCATGGAACTTGCATAATTATAATCATGATAGAGTAAGAAAAACTGACATAATCGTAATCAAGATAGATTAAGAAACTTGCTCAAGATAGTGTAGGGTTTAGAAACTTGCTCAAATAAAGTTTAGGGATAGAAAAACTTGCCTCGTGCGTAGATTGCACGATTATTATTCATGTTCCTCAATTTAATCCAACATATCATTTACATTCACAATACCAATTAATTATAACATAATCGGCATCATAAGTACCTTCTCTTCTCACTAAACTTTGATTATGAGCATATTAATCAAATCACAACAATAGTTTTCACACATTATTAGACTTCATGAAATACGAGTTAACTATGCATTCGATATAACAATTAAACACGTAAGAACATCATTGACATATTAAGAATATGTTTTAACATCACATTACATGTTTAATACATTTTCGTGTTCATTAGATTGAGTTTAAATTACATTCTCTGGACTTGAACACATAAATAAAATTTTCTGGGCAATTCTGCTAAGTTGCGCTGAAGCGCGCCCTATTTCTTAAGAACCAACACTGCAGTGCGGCCCTGGCACTGCAGCTCTGCTATTAAGCCTATGGCTAGGCGCTACAGCTCTGTCTCGGCACTATAGCGTGCCATATATACTGGGGACCGGTGCTACAGCGCTGTGGCGCTGCAGCACGCAGACAAGCCTGCTAAGCAGCGCTGCTTACTAGTTTCTGTTTCTGCAGTTTGCGAAGAACACATAACAGGGCCAATTTAGGCCAAAATTTCGCACAAACAACGAATTCAATATCACCCATATGTTCTGAATTTAACAAAAACATTTAATGACCTTCCTAGCACACTTTTAACATCTTAAGTCACATAAACAACAAGATTTAATGTAAGACCCCAACTTTTATAAATAAAGATGAATTTTCTATAAATATCATTTTTGAATATTATGGAGTTAATTTGATATAATGTTATAGCTGTGGGTAATATTTATAAATTTTGCAAAGTAAGCAAGTTGTTATAAAATATTCGTTTGGTCGGAGAATATTCTTTTTGTCGGGGAATATTCGTACGACGACACAATCATTGGTGGACCCCACAACGGAATTATTGTCGGATTGAGAAAACGACAGAATTATCTTTCTATAAAAATAACGGCTGAGGTGTTACCGTTAAAACCGTAAAACTGTTGAACTACTCGGTAGTAAAAGTACAGTAATACGCGTGGTTGCATAGTAGCACACGGTATTGATTATTGATGCTTACGTGAGAAGTCACTCAGCTATACTCAATTATTGCTACAGTAATTGCTGCATCATATCTCTTAAATTATTGTCATAGTATCATCTGTATAATATGTTATATTATTAAATCAATAATTGAGACGTTGTGGTAAGTTTGGTTATTTTATGGGGGGCCATATGTCATCATCTAAGAGTCTCTTCGTCAATAGTAATTACCGTCGTCAATAGTAATTACCGTCGTCAATAGTATTTACCTTGGTCAATAGTAATTACTTTCGTCAATATTATTTACCTTGGTCAATAGTATTTACCTTGGTCAATAGTAATTACCTTCGTCAATAATATTTACCTTGGTCAATAGTAATTACTTTCGTCAATAGTAGTTGTCCCTTCAATATTACCAAGAGTCATTTGACCCTTCGTTAAGACCAAGAGTCATTTGACCCTTCGTTAAGACCAAGAGCCACCCTCAGTTTTTCTATAAATAGAGGCCTAGGGCTTCATTATTTTTCATGAATTCATTCAAGCTATAGAGAGAGAAAGTATAGAGAGAATAAGAGAGAGAGAGAATAAAAGTATTCTGCTACATCACTTTTCCAATATCCAGTTCTTTTAAGGTAGGGAATATTATTTCTTTTATATTCATGAAGAGAACTTCTGTTATTCTATTCGTTATTATTCTGTTGGAATAACCAGTATACGCGGTCTACCCTATACTTGGTGACATTCTTCTATTATTCTGTTGGAACATCCTGTCTGTGTGTTTTACACCGGACCTGGTTCCGTTTTTATTATTATTCTGTTGGAACATCCTGTCTGTGTGTTTTACACCGGACCTAGTTCCGTCTTGTTATTATTCTGTTGGAACATCCTTTCTATGTGTTTTACACCGGACCTGGTTCTGTCTTGTTATTATTCTATTGGAACATCCTGTCTGTGTGTTTTACACCGGACCTGGTTCCATTATTTATTATCCTGTCGGAATATCCTGTCTGTGCGTTTACGCCGGACCTGTTTCCATTATTTATTATTCTGTTAGAATAACCTGTCTGTGCGGTCTATCGCATGCATGGTGATTTCTTTTGTTATTCCATTCTTTATTATACTCAGTTGGTTAAGTTTTGACTTCTATACTCCATGAAATTTGTGGAATATCCTTGATAGTTGCGTTTCATCCAGTATCTTTTCAAGAAAATATTCTTGTAAGCATTCTTGAATTTTACTCCACAATGCAGTATCATGTTGACAATTTGGACGTTGTTAATTCCTGGATAAATTAATTCTTGAACTTGTTTTATTGAATTCTTATATCATTGTCATCATCCTCATGTTTATAAAATGTTGAAAGTCATCTGTGGCCTGTAGTGCATAGATGGACTTGGTATGATTATGACCAGGGATTATTCGGTATAATCATGACCGTAATGTTACAAATGATGTGGTAAAAGTCCTCATTGGCCCGTAGTGCATTGATGGACAGTTGTTGGCATGATCATGACCATTAATGAATACACGAATATCCTTGGCCGTAGTGCAGGGGTGATTCGATGATGTGGATTATTTTATTAAGCTGAGTCTCAGCGATCGCAGTGTTGAAAAACCTTTTAAATCATAAAAGATAGTAGAGTTTATTTTCTACTTGACTCTTTTAATGGATTGCTTGTTCCGCTGCAGTTAAACTTGATGTCTATTATATTTTATCAGTTTAACATTGTTGAAGGCTAATGATAATTTATTCTGCATTATCTTAGTCATAATATTTCTTACTGGGCTAGTTGAGCTCACCCTTTCTTTCACTGTTCTCTTCAGGAAATGAGAACGTAGCTGGGGCAAGTCGGGGAACGGAGTGATGGTCTGAATGATAGTATTAGTTAGTAGTCCTCACTATTCTATGTAATGGTGTGTTAATAAATGTAATGAGGACTCCTTTTGAGTATGAATACTCTCTAGAAGATAATATTTGTATTCAAACTCACAGTTTATGTTTTGTCGTATTGTACACGACAGTTGTATTAATCAGTTGTATTTGTATTCTGTACTATGTATCTGACGACCCAAGATGGGTGATGTATACCTAATTTTGGGGGCGTCACATTTAAAGTCATAATTTTGATGTTTTGTGAAAAACTCTATTTTTGACATTTTTAACGAAATCAACTACTATGAACTCATTTTTCAACCAAATCAGTCCCTACAAGTTTCATTCTTTTCTTTTTTACATGTATAAACACAATCAATTATCAATTTATCGATTAGTAGGCAATTTAGGCATCAATTTTTGTACTTATGGGCCATATTCAAATATTTATCCTTCTGTAACTTTAAAACTCCAATTTGAACATGATTTCATAGATTAATTACTCTAAAATCGTTTATAAACATCATATAGCAGATTGTACATGCATATTAACAATTACAAATAACTTGTCAACAATTTGGCCATAAAAACTCAATTACAGAGAACTAAAATAATATTTTCAGTGTAAACTCAAAAGCCGTCCCAGAAAAGTCAAAATCGGTTGTGCAAGGGAGAGCGTTTGTTGTGAACTCCCAGAGAGCAAGGAACCCGAATGAGGTCATCACGGGTAAGCTTATCATAAACTCTAAAGAAGTTTATACTTTATTTGATACCGGTTCAACCCATTCTTTTATTTCTCCTACTTGCGCTCGTCGATTAAATTTGATTCCGGAGAAATTAGACTTTGACTTATCTGTGGAAACTCCATTGGGAGAAACCTTCATTACCTCCACTGTTTATAAGTCTTGTTTGATTCAAGTTGGTACCCACACATTACCTATCGATCTGATTTCATTAAAAATACTTGCATTTGACGTGATTCTAGGGATTGATTGGTTAACTACTCATTATGCAAAAATTGATTGTTTTCGTAAGGTTGTTAGCTTTCATATTCCTAATCGACCTATTATGCGAATTCAAGCAACCAAACCATTAAAATCAATCGCTGTCATCTCAAGTCATAACGCTATTCGTTTATTGAAAAACGGATGTCAAGCTTTCTTAGCTCATGTCACAGATCTAAACAAAAATACGTCAGTTTTGAATGATATTTCTATTGTTAATAAATTCCCTGACGTATTCCCTGAAGAACTTCCTGGCCTACCCCCAGAGCGTGAAATTAAATTTTGTATCGACCTTGAACCCGGTACAAAACCCATTTCCAAAGCCCCATATCGAATGGCTCCTATTGAACTTCAGGAGTTAAAGATCCAACTGCAGGAATTGTTAGACATTGGCTTTATTCGTCCTAGTACTTCTCCTTGGGGTGCTTCTGTTCTATTCGTGAAGAAAAAAGATGGAAGTATACGACTTTGTAATGATTATCGGGAGTTGAATCATGTCACCATCAAAAACAGGTACCCATTGCCACGTATTGATGACCTGTTTGACCAGTTGCAAGGAGCACAATTCTTTTCAAAGATCGATCTTCGTTCTGGATATCATCAGCTGAAGGTTAGAACTGAGGATATTCCAAAGACGGCTTTTAGAACTCGGTACGGGCATTATGAATTCCTAGTCATGTCCTTTGGATTGACTAATGCTCCTGCTGCCTTCATGGATATGATGAACCGGGTATTCAAGGAATATTTGGATCATTTTGTGGCCGTCTTTATTGATGACATCCTTATTTATTCCAAAAGCCGTGAAGATCATGAGCAACACTTGAGGCTGGTACTCCAAAAGCTTCGTGAATACAAGCTTTATGCCAAGTTGAAGAAATGCGAGTTCTGGCTGGAGGAGGTAGCATTCCTTGGGCACGTAGTATCAAGTCGTGGAATATCGGTTGACCCGGCAAAGATTGAAGCTATTCAAAGCTGGGAGCAACCTAAATCAGTGACCGAGGTACGTAGCTTTCTTGGTTTAGCTGGTTATTATCGGAGATTCGTGGAAGGATTTTCTCGAATCGCTACTCCATTAACTCAGCTGACTCGGAAAGATACAAAGTTTGGTTGGAGCGAAGAATGTGAGCAGAGTTTTCAAGAACTCAAGAGGAGACTCATTTCAGCACCTGTTCTAACAATACCATCTGGCTCGGAGGGATTTGTCATCTACAGTGATGCTTCGAGCAAAGGGTTGGGATGCGTTCTCATGCAACATGAAAAAGTCATAGCCTATGCATCAAGACAACTCAAGGAATATGAGAGGAATTATCCTACTCATGATCTAGAGTTGGCAGCTGTTGTCTTTGCACTTAAAATTTGGAGGCATTACTTGTATGGGGAGAAAGTGGAGATCTTTACGGATCATAAAAGCCTCAAATATTTTTTCACTCAAAAGGAACTCAACATGCGACAACGACGTTGGCTTGAACTGTTGAAAGATTATGATCATACCATTCAATACCATCCTGGAAAAGCGAACGTGGTAGCTGACGCATTGAGTAGAAGATCATATGCGGGTACAAGTGCAATATTAACAACGCAAAGACCCATTTTGTGTGACTTGCAAAGGATGGAGATAGAGTTAAAGACTCCAGGGACCCATGTGATGATGGCGAATATACGAATAGAACCGACTTTAATCGATAAAGTTAAAGCTGCTCAAGCTACAGACCTGGAGCTGATGCGTATGAGGAAGAAAGTGCAAGAAGGTTCTATGCCGGAAGCAAGAATCGATGAAGAAGGAATACTTCGAGTCAACTCCAGACTTTGTGTTCCTAACAACCCTGATTTAAAGTATGAAATCATGATGGAGGCGCACAACACACCGTTTGTAATCCATCCTGGAAGTACCAAAATGTATCATGATCTTCGTCATACATTTTGGTGGAGCAATATGAAGAGAGAGATAGCGTTGTTTATCTCAAGGTGTCTAACTTGTCAACGAGTCAAAGCGGAGCATCAAGTACCAAAAGGTCCTTTGCAACCACTTGAAATTCCAGAATGGAAGTGGGAGCACATTACCATGGATTTCATTACCGGTCTTCCTAGGGTTTCTCAAGGTATTGATGCGATTTGGGTCATTGTTGATAGATTGACCAAGTCTGCTCATTTCTTACCGATACGAGAAACTTATACACTTGAACGTCTTGCTCGTATGTACATAAACGAGATTGTAAGACTGCATGGTATGCCAGTATCCATAGTTTCTGATCGAGACCCAAGATTCACTTCACGATTTTGGGTTAGTTTACAAAAAGCTATGGGCACGGAGTTACGATTTAGTTCAGCATATCATCCTCAGACGGACGGACAATCAGAGAGGACTATTCAAACTCTTGAAGATCTATTAAGACTCTGTGTCTTTGACTTTAAGGGAAGTTAGGACAAGTTCTTACCATTGGTGGAGTTTTCCTACAACAACAGTTATCAAGCAAGTATTGGCATGGCTCCATTCGAAGCATTGTATGGAAGAAAATATCATTCTCCAGTATGCTGGGATGAGGTGGGCGAAGCAACGTTGTTGGGACCGGAGTTGGTACGTATGACTATAGAAAAGATTTAAACGATCCGACAACGTATAAAAACCTCACAAGATCGACAAAAGAGTTATGCTGATCTTCATCGAAAGGACGTGGAATTTGATGTAGGAGATCATGTGTTCTTACGTGTTGCTCCATGGAAAGGAGTTACGAGATTTGGAAAGAGAGGAAAGCTAAATCCTCGATTCATCGGTCCATTTTTAATCCTCGATCGAGTAGGAACTGTGGCTTATAGACTCGCTTTACCGCCAAGTATGTCTCGTGTTCATAACGTTTTCCACATATCAATGTTACGCAAATATGTGGAAGACCCGAACCACATTATTGAGTTAGAACCGGACGAAATAGCGGAGGATTTGACGTATGAAGAAGTTCCTGTTCAAATCTTGGATAAGAAGGAACATATTCTACGCTCCAAGGTTATACCTCAAGTTAAAGTTTTGTGGAGAAACCACGATGTTGAGGAAATGACTTGGGAGTTAGAATCAGAAATGAAATCAAGGTATCCTTACCTCTTCGACATACCAGGTACGTACCCTAATTTCGAGGGCGAAATTTCATAAGAAGGGGAGGTTGTAAGACCCCAACTTTTATAAATAAAGATGAGCTTTCTATAAATATCATTTTTGAATATTATGGAGTTAATTTGATATAATGTTATAGTTGTGGGTAATATTTATAAATTTTGCAAAGTAAGCAAGTTGTTATAAAATATTCGTTTGGTCGGAGAATATTCTTTTTGTCGGGGAATATTCGTACGACGGCACAATCATTGGTGGACCCCACAACGGAATTATTGTCGGATTGAGAAAACGACAGAATTATCTTTCTATAAAAATAACGGCTGAGGTGTTACCGTTAAAACTGTTAAAACTGTTGAACTACTCGGTAGTAAAAGTACAGTAATACGCGTGGTTGCATAGTAGCACACGGTATTGATTATTGATGCTTACGTGAGAAGTCACTCAGCTATACTCAATTATTGCTACAGTAATTGCTGCATCATATCTCTTAAATTATTGTCATAGTATCATCTGTATAATATGTTATATTATTAAATCAATAATTGAGACGTTGTGGTAAGTTTGGTTATTTTATGGGGGGCCATATGTCATCATCTAAGAGTCTCTTCGTCAATAGTAATTACCGTCGTCAATAGTAATTACCGTCGTCAATAGTATTTACCTTGGTCAATAGTAATTACTTTCGTCAATATTATTTACCTTGGTCAATAGTATTTACCTTGGTCAATAGTAATTACCTTCGTCAATAGTATTTACCTTGGTCAATAGTAATTACTTTCGTCAATAGTAGTTGTCCCTTCAATATTACCAAGAGTCATTTGACCCTTCGTTAAGACCAAGAGTCATTTGACCCTTCGTTAAGACCAAGAGCCACCCTCAGGTTTTCTATAAATAGAGGCCTAGGGCTTCATTATTTTTCATGAATTCATTCAAGCTATAGAGAGAGAAAGTATAGAGAGAATAAGAGAGAGAGAGAGAATAAAAGTATTCTGCTACATCACTTTTCCAATATCCAGTTCTTTTAAGGTAGGGAATATTATTTCTTTTATATTCATGAAGAGAACTTCTGTTATTCCATTCGTTATTATTCTGTTAGAATAACCAGTATACGCGGTCTACCCTATACTTGGTGACATTCTTCTATTATTCTGTTGGAACATCCTGTCTGTGTGTTTTACACCGGACCTGGTTCCGTTTTTATTATTATTCTGTTGGAACATCCTGTCTGTGTGTTTTACACCGGACCTGGTTCCGTCTTGTTATTATTCTGTTGGAACATCCTGTCTGTGTGTTTTACACCGGACCTGGTTCCGTCTTGTTATTATTCTGTTGGAACATCCTGTCTGTGTGTTTTACACCGGACCTGGTTCCATTATTTATTATCCTGTCGGAATATCCTGTCTGTGCGTTTACGCCGGACCTGGTTCCATTATTTATTATTATGTTGGAATAACCTGTCTGTGCGGTCTATCGCATGCATGGTGATTTCTTTTGTTATTCCATTCTTTATTATACTCAGTTGGTTAAGTTTTGACTTCTATACTCCATGAAATTTGTGGAATATCCTTGATAGTTGCGTTTCATCCAGTATCTTTTCAAGAAAATATTCTTGTAAGCATTCTTGAATTTTACTCCACAATGCAATATCATGTTGACAATTTGGACGTTGTTAATTCCTGGATAAATTAATTCTTGAACTTGTTTTATTGAATTCTTATATCATTGTCATCATCCTCATGTTTATAAAATGTTGAAAGTCATCTGTGGCCTGTAGTGCATAGATGGACTTGGTATGATTATGACCAGGGATTATTCGGTATAATCATGACCGTAATGTTACAAATGATGTGGTAAAAGTCCTCATTGGCCCGTAGTGCATTGATGGACAGTTGTTGGCATGATCATGACCATTAATGAATACACAAATATCCTTGGCCGTAGTGCAGGGGTGATTCGATGATGTGGATTATTTTATTAAGCTGAGTCTCAGCGATCGCAGTGTTGAAAAACCTTTTAAATCATAAAAGATAGTAGAGTTTATTTTCTACTTGACTCTTTTAATGGATTGCTTGTTCCGCTGCAGTTAAACTTAATGTCTATTATATTTTATCAGTTTAGCATTGTTGAAGGCTAATGATAATTTATTCTGCATTATCTTAGTCATAATATTTCTTACTGGGCTAGTTGAGCTCACCCTTTCTTTCACTGTTCTCTTCAGGAAATGAGAACGTAGCTGGGGCAAGTCGGGGAACGGAGTGATGGTCCGAATGATAGTATTAGTTAGTAGTCCTCACTATTCTATGTAATGGTGTGTTAATAAATGTAATGAGGACTCCTTTTGAGTATGAATACTCTCTAGAAGATAATATTTGTATTCAAACTCACAGTTTATGTTTTGTCGTATTGTACACGACAGTTGTATTAATCAGTTGTATTTGTATTCTGTACTATGTATCTGACGACCCAAGATGGGTGATGTATACCTAATTTTGGGGGCGTCACATTTAAAGTCATAATTTTGATGTTTTGTGAAAAACTCTATTTTTGACATTTTTAACGAAATCAACTACTATGAACTCATTTTTCAACCAAATCAGTCCCTACAAGTTTCATTCTTTTCTTTTTTACATGTATAAACACAATCAATTATCAATTTATCGATTAGTAGGCAATTTAGGCATCAATTTTTGTACTTATGGGCCATATTCAAATATTTATCCTTCTGTAACTTTAAAACTCCAATTTGAACATGATTTCATAGATTAATTACTCTAAAATCGTTTATAAACATCATATAGCAGATTGTACATGCATATTAACAATTACAAATAACTTGTCAACAATTTGGCCATAAAAACTCAATTACAGAGAACTAAAATAATATTTTCAGTGTAAACTCAAAACTCATATTTTAAGCATGATTTCATGGATTTGATTATTCTAAATCCCATACAAGTCATGTAAAACATGTTATAGACATATATAACATCATATATTCAACAATCATCCGTAAAAATTCAAATACAGGAAGTTAAAAATTAATTTCATGAAGAACTTTTAAGAAAGTAATTTAAAGCTTGAGATTAAGGGATTACCCTTGATTTCTCTGTTATGATTAAGCAAGATAACAGGAAACTTCTTCAATTCTCCAACTCCTTTTTCTTCAATCTCACTATTCTCTCAAATCTCTCTCTATTTTCTCTCTAAGTTAGCGGGTTCCAGACTTTGAAAGAACAAATAATAAAGACGTAATGCGTATAAAATAACTGATGAGGATGTGGGGTAGCGGTTAAGCGCAGTCTGGCCTTAACTGCTCGCACATTCTCAAGGCCATGTTTGACTAGCACCAAATTATCTCCTTTCTCATTATTTTAATTAATTCATTTATTATATAGTTTATTTGCCACACTTTAATTAATCAAATAATATTATTTAACTCAATTAAATAAAAGGCAATATTACCCATTAAATCACATAATCACATACTTAAAATTCTCATGTATTATTTATAACAAATAAATAAACCTCTAATTAATTATTAAATTAATTAGAACAACTTTAAAATTATTTAACAACTAATTTAATTTAATTATCTCAATTAAATTCTCACATTGATCTATAAAATTATTCCACATTAATTTAATCAATGTGACATATTTAATTAAATTAATCTACCACAATTCCAAAAATAATTATTTAACTCAATAAATAAATTAACACAATATTTATTTAATTCAATAAATATTTAAAAAATTAATTACAAAAGTCTCGTTCGTCAAATCTTTCCCCTCTTAAAAGGATTCTGTCCCTAGAATCACAATTCAATTAATTTGTCCCGTTACATTCTCCCACTTACAAAGATTCTGTCCCCAGAATCGCTACACAAAGATTAAGCAAATAAATGAGGATAATTTTTTATCATTTATTCTTCGAGTTCCCACGTAGCTTCTTCAGCATTGTGGTTCCTCCAGATTACTTTAAAGAAGGTATTACTTTATTTCTGAGTACTTGTTCCTTCCCGTCGACTATCTGAACAGGAACTTCTTCATAAGATAAATCTTTCTCAAATTGCAGGGGTTCATATTCTATAATGTGCTTGTAATCGGGCTTATACGGTCGTAACACAGAAATATGGAAGACATTATGGACATGTTCTAATGCTGGAGGTAAGGCTACCTCATATGCAATTTCTTCAATTCTCCTCAATACTTCAAAGGGTCCAATGAACCTCGAGCTCAATTTTCCCTTCTTACAAAATCAGATCTTTCTTTTTTAGGGAGACACTTTCAAGAAAACGTAGCTACTAGATTCAAATTCTCGATTCTGTCGGTGTTGATCAACATATTTCTTCTGTCTGTCCTGAGCATCTATCAATCTTGTCCTGATCACCTTGACAATCTCGGCGGTCTGTTGCACCAATTCTGGTCCTAGTAGTTGACGTTCACTAACTTCTGTGACACCCCTAAATCCGGTACTTCAATTTTCACATGATTTGGTGTTCACTATACAAAAATCATATGTCTATCTATCCATAATAACTGTAAACCATATAAAAGATAGAATAAATCCTTACAACATCTGAATAATAAATACAGTCCCAGGTCATACTAACCTTAAATATCTGTTCTGTGCGGAAATATAAACAAATAATAAGTCTTAAACAACATCGAGTCTTAACAATAACATTCTTAAAATTTAATAACACGTCTTCGTCACTTAATAGCTTTGCCCTTGCCTTTGCTAGAAGAAGGCTCGTCAGTTCTTTCGTTCATAACTGCAATGTTATTATTACGCAAGAGTGAGCACGATTGCCCACAAGTATAAAAAAAATGAATTAACAATATAATAACATGCGAGTGAATCGAAAATTTTTGAAATGAAGCTCAACTTTTGAACCAAAAATGATTACCAAGAGGGTCATAAGACCTTGAATTATGTCCTAGGTTATCAAGGATTATACTTGAAACATTTAAAAGTTATAAGACTATGGACTTTTCTTCTCATACTTAGGGGGATCAGCCCTTAGTACCATACTATACACAATATCTTAACACTAACGCTTAAGTAATCCCTTTACAGGGTTATTCATCTCAGTTTGACGTTAGAGTCCGCACCAAAGGAAGTTTGGTTTGGATAATTCAATAAGGGTTCTGAAATTTAGAACGTTCATCAACTATGGACTAGTTGAATCGATAAGAATTCGTTAGTCTAACAAGGTTCACAATAAATGGTATTTAAATTGAATAACAATCTCAAGAGATATACAATAGAACAAGTATTATATAACGGATTCATACTTCGAAAAGATAATTAATCTTTAATATAACAAATCAAACTTGATTTAAAAAAAAATGACAAGATTTGCTTGAAGTAATTTACAAACTCGAATAATGATAACAAGTAGGGTTAGGATACTTGCTCAACATAAAAGTAACGTTTAAGTTTAAATAAACTTGCTCAATAGAATGGAGTTAGGGATAGGATACTTGCCTCGTGCGTAGATTACACTTTAACTAAACTCGTTCTTTGATTTAAATCCTACATATCAATTACGTTCACAATACCAGTCAATTATAACGTACTAAACATTATAAGTTCATTCTCTTTGTCTAACTTTGATTATGACCATACTTAGTCAATTTATCACATTCATTGTCACATAATTTACACCTCACAATTAACAAGCTAATTATGTAATCAATAATTCAATCCACATGTAATTATGTTATTTACATGTTAAGTATCTATTTTAACATCTCATTATACGCATAACATAATTTTATGTTCATTTCATTAAGCTAACATCACATTCATGGACTTAAACACTTTAAAATTTTCGTTTCTGAATTTTCTGGAAAGTGGCGCTGCGGCGCCACTTTTGTACTAAGGCTTCGCGCTGCGGCGCCGTGGCGCTGCGGCTGGACTTCGGACGCTGCGGCGTGGTGGCGCTGCGGCGCGGGGCTTAAAGCATTGGACTGGCGCCGCGGCGCGGAAAGCCAGAAACAGTTCTGCAATTCGCGAAAATTGCAGAACACAGCCAAAAATTTCAATTTTAAATATTACAACACGAATTCAGACATACCCATATGTTATAATTCATGTATAATCATAACCCAACATATATAAAGTGATTTTAACCATTTAAAACACTTAATCACAGAATTAAATCATGTAAAATGGGCTGTTCTTGAAGTTCTTGAAGTTTTTAACATAAATTCCTAAAATTCAACGCCACAGATTCATTATAAAGCCAAATCCGTTCATTTAAAGCTTGGTCTTTTCGTATCAACATGCATAATAATATAGGAGTGTAAAATTTATGGATAATATATGATCAATACATCAATTATCACGTATAAGGCCATATGGCCATATCACGTACTCTGTTTATTTTGAAAAACATACGTACGACATGCTTTCATGAACTTGATGATAAGGAATTATATACAATATATATTAAAACACATTAAAATGACATCTTAACACATATATGCACATAACTTTCACAATTTCAATTACAGAGATATAACAGAGGTTTTGAAAGCCATTTTCTAGAAAACTTAAATACGTAAAAGTAAAATTGGGTTTGGAGAATTACCCAGAGCGTAGAGTGTAATGTTAAACAATGAGTTGTAACTCTTCTCAAACTTTTCTTCAATCACACACTCAAAACTTGTAATTTCTCCCTGAATTCTCTCTGTGATGTTTATCAGACTTAGGCAAATTATGAAGAAAAGAGAGTACGAATTGTTAAAAAGAGAAGACGCGTTGGTGGTCAGTTACCCAGTCATGGGTAACTGCCCTCAACTCCCATAGTGCCATGTTTGGCTATCATTTTAAAAGCTTATACCCCATTAATTTAATAAAACCTCTTATACTATAGTTAAATAATATCACACTCCTTTATAAAATAAATCAATATCTTATTTAATTTACTTTAAATAAAATATAATAAATTCTCATAAATTCACATAGTCACATAATTAAATTTCTCATTAATAAATAATGTCAAATTATTAACTCTCTAATTAATAATTAAATTAATTAAAATAACATTATGCTTATTAAATATTTCTTTTAATACAATAAGCTCACATAAATACATACTTGAATAATCAATATTCTCCACATTAATTTAATAAATATAACACATATAATTACATTAATCTACCATAATTTTATTAAATAAATTATTTAATCTAATAATTAATTCATCGAAAAATATTTATTCAATTTAATAAATATTTAATTTAATTTACAAAAATCTCGGTTGTCACAACTTCATCCCAACATAATGGAGTTCTGCACTTTCTGCCGTATAACACTTCTTAAGGCGGCATACCAATACTTACATGGTAACTATTGTTGTAAGCGAATTCCACCAACGGTAGATGATCATTCAAATTTCCTTTGAAGTCTATTATACAAGCTCTTAACATATCCTCTAATGTATGTATTGTCCTCTCGCTCTGGCCATCTGTTTGAGGATGGTATGTCATACTCATTCTCAATTGCATTCCTATGAATTCCTGTAGTCACTTCCAGAAGTTCGATGTGAAACGTGGATCTCGATCTGAGACTATAGACACTGGAACACCGTGCCTTGAAACAATTTCCTTCACATACAATTTCGCCAACTGATCCAAGTTAAATCTAATCTTGATCGGTAAGAAATGCGCTGATTTCGTCAGCCGATCTACAATAACCCAAATTGTGTCAAAACCTTTAGGAGTCGTTGGAATGCCTACCACAAAATCCATCATGATATATTCCCACTTCCATTCTGGTATGTCTAACTGTTGTAACAACCCACTTGGTCTCTGATGTTCTTCTTTGATGTTCTGACATGTCAAACACTTGGCCACACAATCAGCAACGTCTCTCTTCATATTCGACCACCAAAAATGTTGTCGGAGTTCCTGATACATCTTCGTATTCCCCGGGTGAACCAAATACCGTGAATTATTAACACTCAACCATTAAATAAGGTTTCTAATCACTTGTTATGTTGATATATTAGTTAAACATTTATGTTCATAATTATTTTATATAATTCCCCAATATCTGAGTTCAAATTAACTCTTTACCGGGCTTTGTACAGAACTGACATTGCGACGCCCACTTTCAAGTTTAATTTTAGCATTGCGGCGCCCGGTGATAGTAGCTCGACTCAGAATCGGTATTGCAGCGCCAACTTTTATAATTGTAACAGCGCTGCGGTGCAATTTATACTATTTAGAATTTTTTTATGATTTTTGTATAAAACTTTGTGACATTATAATTTGATCATGCCTTCTCGAAATGAGTTCGTTTTTATGCCAATTCCTTGATCTTACTACACACTACAAATCCCCCTAGGTGGAATAATTTTCTGAATTCTCTAAAAAGCCTTTCAATTGGCTCGAAAATTCTATTGGGAACTCATTTTTCATTAAATTACATTCTTGACGTCGGATTTTCAAATTACCGGAACTCATTCATCTGAAGTCAGAATGAGCTCGTTCTTGAGCTTACGGCTCAATTATACTTTAATCTATTCGATTCCCATGAAATTTTCATTATTCGGAATCATTAACTATCATTATAAAGTCTTCCAAAAATCATACCGAACTAGGATTTTGACGTTTAACGTCTTTTACTAAATTTTTTGTCATAAATTCGTTACAACATACTTTTACTCTGTTCCAATTGGAACATTTCAACAACTCATACACGTCTATTTCCTTCTTCTCAAATATTAAAAACTAACTTATGAACAATGGTTTTAAACTTGTCCATCAACAATAATTTTCATGCTTTCTTCATTTAGTTCATTATTTCTATTATGATTTCCGTTTTCATACATATTAACAATGATTTTAGTCCACTAATTCTTCCTTATTTCTCCAGATTACTCATGATTCACATGAATCATACAACCACCAATAAAGCACTTCATAACTATATGAAAAGCTATAAAAGAGTTGGTTTTAGAGATTTTACCTTTTAAGTTTTTTCTCGTGTTCTTGCTAACGGATGAACTAATCTTGTGCTTCATCGTCCTCTAACGTATAATTTCTGAGCTCTCACTTCCTCTCTTAAGTTTTGTAGAGTTTTCTCTTGTTACTTTGTGAATTGGTGAGGAAAATGAGAAGAAGTGTCTTCTATTTATAGGTGAAGCAAGAGTTGGGGTATTTTGGTCATTTGTCCTAACCTAACCGTGGCTTAACCAAGGTTAAGTGGTGGGTGATGGGATGGCTAGCTTCCAAAGCAAGCTTCCATCTCCCATTGGTTCTTTTCCTAGGACTTAGATCAAGTTAGGGTTTGGTTAGCCTAACTTGGTCTTCTTCATCTAGTTTGGTTACTCTAACCACTTAGTTAGCCGCTTTTGTTAACTTTGACTTTCCGTATTCCTACCGTATAATTTTTTTATTATACGCGTATTATACTTCTTTAAATTTCTAAAATTCGTTACATAGTCAAAAAGTGAAAGTATTATTCATACAAATCAATCATGAATGATGATAAAACATATACTTTGTAATCAATCTTATTTATTTATTAATAAAAGAATTATTTATTAAAGGCATTTATTTATCTACATGGTACTGTTTATAAAATATGTGATAAACTCATAGTTTAAGCAATGCTTTTAGAATCATGATGAGATCATGCTAATGTGATCTAAATTCTTAGATAGCTTAAAACTAAAATGTTCCCAATCAATGGATTACTAAAATGGGGATTAGTGAATCTGGATAAATTGGTCCATACGTTGTTTGCTCATTGAATGATGATGATTAATCTCATGATCATTTGTGTGGAGACACTAAAGCAAGTATGTAGGTGCTTATTGAAGAATAAGTTCACTGAACGTGACTCGCTAAAGAATACCTAATAGAGTTTTACTTGTTTGTCAATAGGAATTCCTGTAGTGATAGTAGTACAAATGATCTTTAGACTTGAGATCATCATAGTATCTTATATATAATAAATTATATTTTGACTTATTCCTTAAACTCTTAGGGTATATCAAAGGGTATGATTGGGTGTAATAAGTTATATATGGAGATAATGAATGATCAATAAAGAATCTATCACTTATAGTAAAAGAATAGAAATGTCCTATGTGATTCGATAAATGACAACCTAGGGATACTTGGCCAATGTGGAATGAAATTAGAAAATAATTTCTAATTTACATTCATTAGGAGTTGTGCATTTAGGAATCAAAATACATATAATTAAATAAAATAAGACTTGACAGTAATTCCATGTCTTATATTTAATTGGGACATTGTATGGTGGAAAGATTGAATTGTACGGTAACTATTTACTCAAATGTTCTTTTATAATTAATGTTGAAATCTATATTATCTGGAAAGTCGTTGATCACTAGGGAGACTTATCCCCATTGTAAAATAAATATTATTTATTTAAATAAATAGTTTAAATTTATTTATTTAAATAAGATTAGAATTATTCTAATTGATTTATTCACAACCGATTTA
Organism: Panax notoginseng; assembly: GCA_016801055.1. Lineage (NCBI taxonomy): Eukaryota > Viridiplantae > Streptophyta > Magnoliopsida > Apiales > Araliaceae > Panax > Panax notoginseng. The sequence goes on along the minus strand of CM029013.1, from coordinate 91,612,675 downwards.
ATATGGAGAACCTAAAAGGTCACACCATAAAAAGGAAGAATAATTATTTAAGAAGTTAATGACATAATCGTAATAATATGTTAAGTATATTTAATTTAATCTATGATGATAGAGTAAATTAAATAGCTTAATATTTATTATTTAATATTTTGAAAATATTAAATATAAATTAATGAGATGAGTCTTATTAATATTATTACAATTATTATTATTATTTTAATTTCTAAAAGAGTTTGAAAATTAATTTAATATTAGTACTCTCATTTATTCCTAATAAGATTAGGAGACAAATTAATTAAAAGAGTTTAATTAATTATTCCTAATAAGATTAGGGAGCCTAATTAATTAAACGAGTTTAAATAATTAAATAATACTCTATTTTAATTATATTAAAATAGGTTAACTAATATCTTTATAAGATGAGTCTTATATTAGATATTATTAAGTGTGTGAGACACGTGAATTTCAATAGTTGGAGAGTACACCCCCTTTTCTATAGAGATAGAAAACTAGGGTTTGAGCCAATATATACTTTCTTCGTGATTCTTGTTCTTCCTTGGTGGATCAGCTCTAGAGGCCAAACGCTTGGGTTGTAAGACCCCAACTTTTATGAATAAAGATTTAATTTTCTCCAAATAACTTTTTGAATAATAAGGTATGAATTTGTTATAATGTTATAGTTGTGAGTAATATTTATAAAGTTTGCAAAGTAAGCAAGTTGTCATAAAATATTCGTTTGGTCGGAGAATATTATTTTTATTAGGGAATATTCGTACGATGACAAAATCATTGGTGGACCCTACAACGGAATTACTGTCAGAGTTAGAAAACGACAGAAATAACTTTTTATAAAAATAACGGCAAAAGTTTTACTGTTAAACTGTTGAAATACCCGGTGGTAAAAGTACAGTAATATGCGTGGTTGCATAGTAGCACACGGTATTGTACAATATCTTTGATTATTAATGCTTACGTGAGAAGTCACTCAGTTTTATTTAATTATTACCACAGTAATTGCTGCATAGTATCTCACATTATTGATTCAATTATTGTCATAATATTTTATATTATTAAATCAATAATTAAGACGACAACGTTATTCATATTATTATTTATATTATTGATAATGTCTAGAAGGTTCTATCGAGGAAAGGGGTTTGGTCACCTAATTACGCCCCAATAAGGAGAAATCCTTATCGAAAAGCCTCATCTTTCTTGGGAATGATCCGATTGTTAATATTGTGAGTTATAAATGATGAATAAATGTTATTAAAAATGTGTTTTGAGAAGCCAAGTGATTTGAGATAAATGGAAAGGTTTTTTATGAAGTATTTGCTGTAAATTTGACTTATTATATGAACCTCCACTTTCTCATTTTTTAAAATTGTCGGGAGAAAGTTATCTCAATTTTTGTTTTATTACTTACATATATATATATCCGTGAATGTGTGGTGCTGTGTGTTGTGGGTAAGTGTATATATATAATATATAATATATTATATTTTGTTGTTTGCATAGTACTGCATAGTAAAATCAATTTTTTTAAACTTTTGTCCGTGAACGTTCGCTCGTGAATTTTTTTTTCCTACTGTGTAGTCTGTGATTTTATTTTTTAAATAGTATCTTGCCATTCTCCTATAAATAGTATGCTTAATTTAGAAATGAAAATCACACTAGAATCAGAGAATTCTTCTTCTATAATATTGAGCGTATTTCTTTAGAGTTTAAGGAAGATTTGAGTGTGGAAAACAGTATAAGTTTTCTTCAAGAATATTTTCGCCATACCAGTTAGAAATACTCTCCTTTTAAGGTAAGGGATATTATTTTTGTTCAATATTCGTAAGAAATAATATTTTCTTCCATACTCTGTAGTATGTAAGTAATATTATTTCGTTTCAGATTCTGAATTTTATACTCATTTTGTTAAGTATTACTTCTATACTCCTTGAAATTAGTAGAATATCCTTAAAATTTGCGCTTCATCTAGTATCGTTTCATAAGAATATTTTTCTGAACATTCTTGTTAAATTTTAATCTTTTCATGCCGGAGTACTATTCACAAAGTACTATTCACGGGGTACTATTTACTCGAGTACTATTCACGACAAAAATTAATTTCTTTTTCATCCAAATTATTTTTGATACATGAATATTATTCTTGAATTTTACTCCATAAAGCAGTTATCATGTTGACAATTTGGACATTTTTAAACTCTGGATAAATTAAAAATCTTTAATATTTATCCTTGACTTCGTTTGATTGATGTTTATATCATTGTCATTATCCTCATGCTTATATTGTGATAAAAATCATCTTTGGCCCGTAGTACATAGATGGACTGTTGATTGGTATGATTATGGCCAGGAATTATGTATCGGTATAATCATGACCTGTAATGTTACAAATGATGTGATAAAAGTTCTCATTGGCCCGTAGTGCATTGATGGACAGTTGTTGGCATGATCATGACCACTGGTGATACTAACGAATATCCTTGGCCCGTAGTGCATGGATAATTCGTGGATGTGTTAATAATAAATATCTTTGACCCGTAGTGCATGGATAATTCATGGATGTGATACTAACGAATATCCTTGGCCCGTAGTGCATGGATAATTCGATGATGTGGATTATTTATTGAGATGTATTACATCAATAAAATATTGATGATGAACTTTTAAATCATAGAAGATAGTATATATTATGCTCTACTTGACACTTCTAATGGATTGCTTGTTCCGCTGCAGTTAAACTTGTTGTCTATTATATTCTATCAGTTTAACACTGTTGAAGGCTAATGATAATTTATTCTGCATTATCTTAGTCATAATATTCTTTACTGGGCTAGTTGAGCTCATCCTTTGCTTTCATTGTTCTCTTCAGAAAATGAGAATATAGCTGGGACTAGTCGGGGAATGGAGTGATGGTCCAAGCTGGTGGCTATAGTAGTCCTCACTATTCTATGAAATAGTGTGATAATAAATGTAATGAGGACTCCATTTGAGTTTGAATATTATCTACGAGATAATATTCGAGTTAAAACTCTCAACTTACGTTTGTCGTATTGTATTAATGAAATTTGTATTTGAATTTTGTACCATGTATTTTGCGACTCAGAATGGGTTGTGTATACCTATTTTGGGGGAGTCACAGTTGGTATCAGAGCTTAGGGATATTATCCATGGCTGAGATTTGAGGCTAGAACTAGGAGGGGAGAGATGGTTAAATCCTTCGCTAGTATGACCTACCTAAGCTTAATTGTTATTTAATTGGTCGGTCAAAATATAGGGATAATATGTGGCATGTCAATTAACCCTTGTTTTGTGGCAGTGTTTGAAAATGACATCTGAAAATGTTGAGATAAGCAATGGAGCACATGAGATCGTTGAGTCACTGACGATCAATAACCAGGATAATGTGCATCAGAAAGATAATAATCCTCATGTAAACAACAACACCAACCAAATGACGAACGACGAGATGTTTAGGAGCTTTCTACAATTCGTGCAACACCAGGCGAGAGAGACTCCTGTTCAAAATGCAGGTGGAAACACTGGCAACTCACGATTGGTCACCGCTAAATAATTCAAGGAGCTGGGACCACCGAAGTTGTTGGGAAAGCCAGAGCCACTTAAGGTAGAGACGTGGATTAAGCAGATCACCAAGATATTTGATGTCTTAGGATGCTCCGAGGAGTAAAAAGTTTCCTTTGCCACCTTCATTGTGACAACCCCAAAATCGGTCCATTCTATCCAACCCATTCTGAGTCGCCAAATACATGGTACAGAAAATAACTACAACTTTATTACCACAATTGTCGTGCAAAATACAACAACAGATATGCCGTGAGTTTGGATACAAATATATACCAAATGTGACTCATGTTCCAACCGTGGACATCACCTCACAATAACACCTTACATAAAGGTATAGTCAAAAACTGTTTTAGAAATTAGAATCTTTGGGAAGTGCTCAAGGAAACCTTCGTACATGGGAGGCCACGCATCTAGGTTATGATATATATCATATGGCCACAGAATTATCCTTGGTTGACCCAATAGACCCCAAAGAAAAACGAGAAGATTACTATCATATTCTTCCCAATGGTGAGTCTTCTCTTGACTTATCATTATCTCCACTGTCTCTAATTGAGAATTATACTTCAAACAAACACCAAGATTATATAGGTAGTGCCCATAGATATACTCAGCAAGTGGATGAGCACAACCCTGTCTTATGATGACACGAGGTTGTATGTCATTAGACATCTTGTATGATAGTAACAAAACACCCTTCCAACGTTGGGTTCGCCTCACCCTATTTTCTTCACCAAATATAACTACTAAATGATGACCACCGTTCTATTCCCTTGTTACCCCCGCTCGACCCAGCTACACTCTTATTACCTGAAAGGAATTGTGAAGCAAAAGGGTGAGCACAACTAGCTCAGTAAAGAATATCATGACTAAAGATAATTCAATTATCAATAGCCTTCATCAACAATAAATCAGAGATTTAGAACATATGGTAAATGATAAAAATTTCAACCATAGTTGCAGCGGAACGAGCAATCCATTAGAAGAGTCAAATAGACTATAAAGTCTATTATCTTCTCCATGTTAAAAATCCACCAACAATATTTTATCCCTGTAACATCAATCAACAATTCTGGTCCACAATCATACGAATAACTCATAATCATAACTGTAGTTCTAAATTCCTCTTCTCATCCAGGACGATGATAATTTTCATCACCTATCTTTACCTGAAACATCAAAGATAGTGGTTACACCAAATCACATTTCCTGTTCATAATCATACTAATAACTTCATCTTTGCACTACGTCCAAAGATATTCATTTGTATCACCAGTTGGTCATGTTTATCTCAACATCTGTTCATCTTTGCACTACTGGCCAAAGATATACAACAACATGTCATCTTTGCACTACGGGCCAAAGATATTCATCAACAATTCATCTTTGCACTACAGGCCAAAGATATTCATCAATATTTCATCTTTGCACTACAGGCCAAAGATATTAATATCTCAAAGAAATATATAATCATTTCAGAATTTATATAAACAATAATTATAACCATGTTGATCAATTCACCTTTGCACTTAAGCTAAAGATATTCACTTATAAATTCAATGGTCATGATCATACCAGTCACAATTCAACTTTGCACTACAGGCCAAAGAGAACCCTTGTCATGATCATACCAATAATTTACCCATCTTTACACTCCAGTGAAAGAGAATTTCAACATCAGGGTTATAAAAATGTTATATATGATGATAAAAATAATATGATCAACATATAGTTTTAATCTCAAGAGTAATATTTGTAACTCATGAATAGTAAATCGTGAATAGTAACTCATGAATAGTAACCCCGACACAAAAGATAGAAATTCCACAATAAAATTCATACTAATATTTCGGTATAATGATATTGAAAGAATAACATTACTTAAATTTATAAACAATTTATTTTAATTGTTTACACTTTACTAATTAATGCATTTAATCATCATAAAATGCCAACTCTTACAATTTCATCATCAATAACCAAAACCCTCATCAAAATCTGCATATACCTCATATAGGATTCTCAAGCCATAAAATCCTATTTTCCAATTTTCTTTCTTCACAAAACATATTTAATTCATTTACTCATAACTAGACTATTTTTATGAAAAATACAAAATCAGTTCCAAAAATATTTCTTTTCTGGGATTTAGCATAATATAGTCCCATAGTGAACATATATTTTTCTCAGAATTTTTAAAAGTCATTTACTATTTTTCATATGGCCAAAATAGCCGAATATTTAGACATTTATCAAAAATTATACTTTTGTCCAAAAATTCTGAAATTTACAGAGTATACTTCTATCATATACATGTACTCCCAATAAAAATTTCATCAATTTTGGAGTTAACCACAAGGAATTATAAGCTGTTACTTTTAAAATAGTCTTTTCTCATAAAATTCATAACTCTCAATCTATACATCCAAAAATCACCATTTTTGGACACAATCAAGAAAACTCATCAAAATATCATTTCAAATTTTTCCAGAATTTTTGAAGATCAGAAAAATTACGAAACTGAAAATCATAACAACCCTTAAAATCCCTTACTATCCCTTACTATCCCTTACCTCAAAAGAGCAGTACTTCTGACTGGATATCGGATATGATGCTGAAGAAAACTTGCACTGATGAATAGCAACTCACCAAGTATCTAAAAACTCACAAAATATGCTTCATAATATAGAGAGAGAAAGAGAGAAAGCTTATGTTTTTGGTGTGATTTTCAATTCTAACTTAGCCCTCTATTTATAGGAAAATTTTGGTAGGTTTGACCTGCAACCTGATGGCTTTACCTGCTACTATTCCCACCCACCACATTTGAAATATAATTCAGCACATTTCTTCACCAACCACAAGTGGGGCCCACCAATTCTAGAATTTTCCACCAAAATGATAAACTCCGAAAATTCAACAATTTCTGAACCAGTCATCTCGTAAAATTCATAATAAATCATACGTTCATTTTTAACGGTTCAAAATTTGTGGGCATATACTCAACTTATATATGTATAACATATCCAAAAATTACCACGATCCAACGGTCGGATTAAAAATTATAACCCCCGCAAAATATCTCAAAAATCCTGATTTTTAATACCTCCATTCCGACAAAAATACGGATAAAAATCTCAACATTAACTCCTTCATTTTTTAACCACAAAAATATATCCCTCATTTATATCCACATAAAATAAATATTTTCTTATCATATGAATCAATAATTAATTATTCACAAATAATATTACAGAATCACATTTATGACAACCAGGCCGTTCCCAGGAAAGAGGGGGCTTTCCAATAAGGATTTTTCCTTACTGGCGCGCAATTAGATGACCAAACCTCTCCTTAGACAGAACTTTCTAGACATTGCCAATAATGTTATCTAATAATATTATTCAAATAATATGAATTATTGATCTGATAATAGAAAATACTGTGCAGCAACAATTATTGAAACAACAATAATATAAAATATCAACGCAGCAATTATTGAATCAATAAAATAAAATATTGAACAGTAATTACTGTAACAATTATTGAGTAGTGCCTTCTTACGTAAGAATCAATAATTTCAAAAATACTGTGCAATACCGTGTGCTACTGTGCAATAACGCGTATTACTGTATTTTAACCACCGGGTATTCCAACAGTGTTAACGGTAACAACTACGCCGTTATTTGTAAAAACTCAAATTTGTCGTTTTCTTCATCCGACAGTTATTCGTTATGGGGCCCACAAATAGCTGCGCCGTCGTACGAATATTCCCCGACAGAAAGAATATTCCACGACCAAACGAATATTCCCCGACAACAATGAATATTTTATAACCACTTGTGTATTTTGAAAAAAAATTTATATATCACCCTTAACTTTAACATTTATCAATTTAACCATTTACTGAATAGAAAAATTGAATACTTTTATTTCATAAAATTCGGGGTCTTACAATCTCCCCTCCTTATGAAATTTCGTCCCCGAAATTTACGTACCTGGTATTTCAAAGAGTTGAGAATACCTTGCTTTCATTTCAGATTCCATCTTCCCTGTCATCATGATTTCTCCATTGCTCATCTCCTGTATTTCAGATATCATTCTAGAATACAGCTTCAAAATAAGGGTTAATTGAACAAATTAACATATCACATAATATCCCAATATTATGACTGACCAACAAATAAGCTTAGGTAGGACACACTAGCGAAGGATTTACTCATCTCTCCCCTCCTAGTTATATTTCCCGATCTCTGCCAGAGATCATATCCCTAAGCTCTGATACCACCTGTGACTCTCATGGTGCTTCAACCACAGCACCTCACAGTGGTACCTATCAGTTTGCCACCGCAGAACGGCGTCCCCTACGGAGAGTCTGGCTTCGGTGCATCCCCCATCAACAAGAAGTCACCAGCGAGAGGCTCGGGGCTCTTTACTTATAGCTCTGATACCACCTGTGACAACCCCAAAATAGGTCCATTCCATCCAACCTATTCTGAGTCGCCAAATACATGGTACAGAAAATAACTACAACTTTATTACAACAATTGTCGTGCAAAATACAACAACACATATGCTGTGAGTTTGGATACAAATATATACCAAATGTGACTCATGTTCCAACCGTGGACATCACCTCACAATAACACCTTACATAAAGGTATAGTCAAAAACTGTTTTAGAAATTAAAATCTTTGGGAAGTGCTCAAGGAAACCTTCGTACATGGGAGGCCACGCGTCTAGGTTATGATAGATATCATATGGCCACAGAATTATCCTTGGTTGACCCAATAGACCCCAAAGAAAAACGAGAAGATTACTATCATATTCTTCCCAATGGTGAGTCTTCTCTTGACTTATCATTATCTCCACTGTCTCTAATTGAGAATTATACTTCAAACAAACACCAAGATTATATAGGTAGTGCCCATAGATATACTCAGCAAGTGGATGAGCACAACCCTGTCTTATGATGACACGAGGTTGTATGTCATTAGACATCTTGTATGATAGTGACAAAACACCCTTCCAACGTTGGGTTCGCCTCACCCTATTTTCTTCACCAAATATAACTACTAAATGATGACCACCGTTCTATTCCCTTGTTACCCCCGCTCGACCCAGCTACACTCTTATTACCTGAAAGGAATTGTGAAGCAAAAGGGTGAGCACAACTAGCTCAGTAAAGAATATCATGACTAAAGATAATTCAATTATCAATAGCCTTCATCAACAATAAATCAGAGATTTAGAACATATGGTAAATGATAAAAATTTCAACCATAGTTGCAGCGGAACGAGCAATCCATTAGAAGAGTCAAATAGACTATAAAGTCTATTATCTTCTCCATGTTAAAAATCCACCAACAATATTTTATCCCTGTAACATCAATCAACAATTCTGGTCCACAATCATATGAATAACTCATAATCATAATTGTAGTTCTAAATTTTTCTTCTCATCCAGGACGAAGATAATTTTCATCACCTGTCTTTACCTGAAACATCAAAGATCATGGTTATACCAAATCACATTTCCTGTTCATAATCATACTAATAACTTCATCTTTGCACTACGGCCAAAGATATTCATTTGTATCACCAGTTGGTCATGTTTATCTCAACATCTGTTCATCTTTGCACTACTGGCCAAAGATATTCAACAACATGTCATCTTTGCACTACGGCCAAAGATATTCATCAACAATTCATCTTTGCACTACAGGCCAAAGATATTCATCAACATTTCATATTTGCACTACAGGCCAAATATATTAATATCTCAAAGAAATATATAATCATTTCAGAATTTATATAAACAATAATTATAACCATGTTGATCAATTCACCTTTGCACTTAAGCTAAAGATATTCAATTATAAATTCAATGGTCATGATCATACCAGTCACAATTCAACTTTGCACTACAGGCCAAAGAGAACCCTAGTCATGATCATACCAATAATCTACCCATCTTTACACTCCAGTGAAAGAGAATTTCAACATCAGGGTTATAAAAATGTTATATATGATGATAAAAATAATATGATCAACATATAGTTTTAATCTCAAGAGTAATATTGTAACTCATGAATAGTAAATCGTGAATAGTAACTCATGAATAGTAACCCCGACACAAAAGATAGAAATTCCACAATAAAATTCATACCAATATTTCGGTATAATGATATTGAAAGAATAACATTACTTAAATTTATAAACAATTTATTTTAATTGTTTACACTTTACTAATTAATGCATTTAATCATCATAAAATGCCAACTCTTACAATTTCATCATCAATAACCAAAACCCTCATCAAAAATCTGCATATACCTCATATAGGATTCTCAAGCCATAAAATCCTATTTTCCAATTTTCTTTCTTCACAAAACATATTTAATTCATTTACTCATAACTAGACCATTTTCATGAAAAATACCAAATCAGTTCCAAAAATATTTCTTTTCTGGGATTTAGCATAATATAGTCCCATAGTGAACATATATTTTTCTCAGAATTTTTAAAAGTCATTTACTATTTTTCATATGGCCAAAATAGCCGAATATTTAGACATTTATCAAAAATTGTACTTTTGTCCAAAAATTCTGAAATTTACAGAGTATACTTCTATCATATACATGTACTCCCAATAAAAATTTCATCAATTTTGGAGTTAACCACAAGGAATTATAAGCTGTTACTTTTAAAATAGTCTTTTCTCATAAAATTCATAACTCTCAATCTATACATCCAAAAATCACCATTTTTGGACACAATCAAGAAAACTCATCAAAATATCATTTCAAATTTTTCCAGAATTTTTGAAGATCAGAAAAATTACGAAACTGAAAATCATAACAACCCTTAAAATCCCTTACTATCCCTTACTATCCCTTACCTCAAAAGAGCAGTACTTCTGACTGGATATCGGATATGATGCTGAAGAAAACTTGCACTGATGAATAGCAACTCACCAAGTATCTAAAAACTCACAAAATATGCTTCATAATATAGAGAGAGAAAGAGAGAAAGCTTATGTTTCTGGTGTGATTTTCAATTCTAACTTAGCCCTCTATTTATAGGAAAATTTTGGTAGGTTTGACCTGCAACCTGATGGCTTTACCTGCTACTATTCCCACCCACCACATTTGAAATATAATTCAGCACATTTCTTCACCAACCACAAGTGGGGCCCACCAATTCTAGAATTTTCCACCAAAATGATAAACTCCGAAAATTCAACAATTTCTGAACCAGTCATCTCGTAAAATTCATAATAAATCATACGTTCATTTTTAACGGTTCAAAATTTGTGGGCATATACTCAACTTATATATGTATAACATATCCAAAAATTACCACGATCCAACGGTCGGATTAAAAATTATAACCCCCGCAAAATATCTCAAAAACCCTGATTTTTAATACCTCCATTCCGACAAAAATACGGATAAAAATCTCAACATTAACTCCTTCATTTTTAACCACAAAAATATATCCCTCATTTATATCCACATAAAATAAATATTTTCTTATCATATGAATCAATAATTAATTATTCACAAATAATATTACAGAATCACATTTATGACAACCAGGCCGTTCCCAGGAAAGAGGGGGCTTTCCAATAAGGATTTCTCCTTACTGGCGCGCAATTAGATGACCAAACCTCTCCTTAGACAGAACTTTCTAGACATTGCCAATAATGTTATCTAATAATATTATTCAAATAATATGAATTATTGATCTGATAATAGAAAATACTGTGCAGCAACAATTATTGAAACAACAATAATATAAAATATCAACGCAGCAATTATTGAATCAATAAAATAAAATATTGAACAGTAATTACTGTAACAATTATTGAGTAGTGCCTTCTTACGTAAGAATCAATAATTTCAAAAATACTGTGCAATACCGTGTGCTACTGTGCAATAACGCGTATTACTGTATTTTAACCACCGGGTATTCCAACAGTGTTAACGGTAACAACTACGCCGTTATTTGTAAAAACTCAAATTTGTCGTTTTCTTCATCCGACAGTTATTCGTTATGGGGCCCACAAATAGCTGCGCCGTCGTACGAATATTCCCCGACAGAAAGAATATTCCACGACCAAACGAATATTCCCCGACAACAATGATTATTTTATAACCACTTGTGTATTTTGAAAAAAAATTTATATATCACCCTTAACTTTAACATTTATCAATTTAACCATTTACTGAATAGAAAAATTGAATACTTTTATTTCATAAAATTCGGGGTCTTACAATCTCCCCTCCTTATGAAATTTCGTCCCCGAAATTTACGTACCTGGTATTTCAAAGAGTTGAGAATACCTTGCTTTCATTTCAGATTCCATCTTCCCTGTCATCATGATTTCTCCATTGCTCATCTCCTGTATTTCAGATATCATTCTAGAATACAGCTTCAAAACAAGGGTTAATTTAACAAATTAACATATCACATAATATCCCGATATTATGACTGACCAACAAATAAGCTTAGGTAGGACACACTAGCGAAGGATTTACTCATCTCTCCCCTCCTAGTTATATTTCCCGATCTCCGCCAGAGATCATATCCCTAAGCTCTGATACCACCTGTGACTCATGGTGCTTCAACCACAGCACCTCACAGTGGTACCTATCAGTTTGCCACCGCAGAACGGCGTCCCCTACGGAGAGTCTGGCTTCGGTGCATCCCCCATCAACAAGAAGTCACCAGCGAGAGGCTCGGGGCTCTTTACTTATAGCTCTGATACCACCTGTGACAACCCCAAAATAGGTCCATTCCATCCAACCCATTCTGAGTCGCCAAATACATGGTACAGAAAATAACTACAACTTTATTACAACAATTGTCGTGCAAAATACAACAACACATATGCTGTGAGTTTGGATACAAATATATACCAAATGTGACTCATGTTCCAACCGTGGACATCACCTCACAATAACACCTTACATAAAGGTATAGTCAAAAACTGTTTTAGAAATTAGAATCTTTGGGAAGTGCTCAAGGAAACCTTCGTACATGGGAGGCCACGCGTCTAGGTTATGATAGATATCATATGGCCACAGAATTATCCTTGGTTGACCCAATAGACCCCAAAGAAAAACGAGAAGATTACTATCATATTCTTCCCAATGGTGAGTCTTCTCTTGACTTATCATTATCTCCACTGTCTCTAATTGAGAATTATACTTCAAACAAACACCAAGATTATATAGGTAGTGCCCATAGATATACTCAGCAAGTGGATGAGCACAACCCTGTCTTATGATGACACGAGGTTGTATGTCATTAGACATCTTGTATGATAGTGACAAAACACCCTTCCAACGTTGGGTTCGCCTCACCCTATTTTCTTCACCAAATATAACTACTAAATGATGACCACCGTTCTATTCCCTTGTTACCCCCGCTCGACCCAGCTACACTCTTATTACCTGAAAGGAATTGTGAAGCAAAAGGGTGAGCACAACTAGCTCAGTAAAGAATATCATGACTAAAGATAATTCAATTATCAATAGCCTTCATCAACAATAAATCAGAGATTTAGAACATATGGTAAATGATAAAAATTTCAACCATAGTTGCAGCGGAACGAGCAATCCATTAGAAGAGTCAAATAGACTATAAAGTCTATTATCTTCTCCATGTTAAAAATCCACCAACAATATTTTATCCCTGTAACATCAATCAACAATTCTGGTCCACAATCATATGAATAACTCATAATCATAATTGTAGTTCTAAATTTTCTTCTCATCCAGGACGAAGATAATTTTCATCACCTGTCTTTACCTGAAACATCAAAGATCATGGTTATACCAAATCACATTTCCTGTTCATAATCATACTAATAACTTCATCTTTGCACTACGGCCAAAGATATTCATTTGTATCACCAGTTGGTCATGTTTATCTCAACATCTGTTCATCTTTGCACTACTGGCCAAAGATATTCAACAACATGTCATCTTTGCACTACGGCCAAAGATATTCATCAACAATTCATCTTTGCACTACAGGCCAAAGATATTCATCAACATTTCATATTTGCACTACAGGCCAAATATATTAATATCTCAAAGAAATATATAATCATTTCAGAATTTATATAAACAATAATTATAACCATGTTGATCAATTCACCTTTGCACTTAAGCTAAAGATATTCAATTATAAATTCAATGGTCATGATCATACCAGTCACAATTCAACTTTGCACTACAGGCCAAAGAGAACCCTAGTCATGATCATACCAATAATCTACCCATCTTTACACTCCAGTGAAAGAGAATTTCAACATCAGGGTTATAAAAATGTTATATATGATGATAAAAATAATATGATCAACATATAGTTTTAATCTCAAGAGTAATATTCGTAACTCATGAATAGTAAATCGTGAATAGTAACTCATGAATAGTAACCCCGACACAAAAGATAGAAATTCCACAATAAAATTCATACCAATATTTCGGTATAATGATATTGAAAGAATAACATTACTTAAATTTATAAACAATTTATTTTAATTGTTTACACTTTACTAATTAATGCATTTAATCATCATAAAATGCCAACTCTTACAATTTCATCATCAATAACCAAAACCCTCATCAAAAATCTGCATATACCTCATATAGGATTCTCAAGCCATAAAATCCTATTTTCCAATTTTCTTTCTTCACAAAACATATTTAATTCATTTACTCATAACTAGACCATTTTCATGAAAAATACCAAATCAGTTCCAAAAATATTTCTTTTCTGGGATTTAGCATAATATAGTCCCATAGTGAACATATATTTTTCTCAGAATTTTTAAAAGTCATTTACTATTTTTCATATGGCCAAAATAGCCGAATATTTAGACATTTATCAAAAATTGTACTTTTGTCTAAAAATTCTGAAATTTACAGAGTATACTTCTATCATATACATGTACTCCCAATAAAAATTTCATCAATTTTGGAGTTAACCACAAGGAATTATAAGCTGTTACTTTTAAAATAGTCTTTTCTCATAAAATTCATAACTCTCAATCTATACATCCAAAAATCACCATTTTTGGACACAATCAAGAAAACTCATCAAAATATCATTTCAAATTTTTCCAGAATTTTTGAAGATCAGAAAAATTACGAAACTGAAAATCATAACAACCCTTAAAATCCCTTAATATCCCTTACTATCCCTTACTATCCCTTACCTCAAAAGAGCAGTACTTCTGACTGGATATCGGATATGATGCTGAAGGAAACTTGCACTGATGAATAGCAACTCACCAAGTATCTAAAAACTCACAAAATATGCTTCATAATATAGAGAGAGAAAGAGAGAAAGCTTATGTTTCTGGTGTGATTTTCAATTCTAACTTAGCCCTCTATTTATAGGAAAATTTTGGTAGGTTTGACCTGCAACCTGATGGCTTTACCTGCTACTATTCCCACCCACCACATTTGAAATATAATTCAGCACATTTCTTCACCAACCACAAGTGGGGCCCACCAATTCTAGAATTTTCCACCAAAATGATAAACTCCGAAAATTCAACAATTTCTGAACCAGTCATCTCGTAAAATTCATAATAAATCATACGTTCATTTTTAACGGTTCAAAATTTGTGGGCATATACTCAACTTATATATGTATAACATATCCAAAAATTACCACGATCCAACGGTCGGATTAAAAATTATAACCCCCGCAAAATATCTCAAAAACCCTGATTTTTAATACCTCCATTCCGACAAAAATACGGATAAAAATCTCAACATTAACTCCTTCATTTTTTAACCACAAAAATATATCCCTCATTTATATCCACATAAAATAAATATTTTCTTATCATATGAATCAATAATTAATTATTCACAAATAATATTACAGAATCACATTTATGACAACCAGGCCGTTCCCAGGAAAGAGGGGGCTTTCCAATAAGGATTTTTCCTTACTGGCGCGCAATTAGATGACCAAACCTCTCCTTAGACAGAACTTTCTAGACATTGCCAATAATGTTATCTAATAATATTATTCAAATAATATGAATTATTGATCTGATAATAGAAAATACTGTGCAGCAACAATTATTGAAACAACAATAATATAAAATATCAACGCAGCAATTATTGAATCAATAAAATAAAATATTGAACAGTAATTACTGTAACAATTATTGAGTAGTGCCTTCTTACGTAAGAATCAATAATTTCAAAAATACTGTGCAATACCGTGTGCTACTGTGCAATAACGCGTATTACTGTATTTTAACCACCGGGTATTCCAACAGTGTTAACGGTAACAACTACGCCGTTATTTGTAAAAACTCAAATTTGTCGTTTTCTTCATCCGACAGTTATTCGTTATGGGGCCCACAAATAGCTGCGCCGTCGTACGAATATTCCCCGACAGAAAGAATATTCCACGACCAAACGAATATTCCCCGACAACAATGATTATTTTATAACCACTTGCTTATTTTGAAAAAAAATTCATATATCACCCTTAACTTTAACTTTTATCAATTTAACCATTTACTGAATAGAAAAATTGAATACTTTTATTTCATAAAATTCGGGGTCTTACAATCTCCCCTCCTTATGAAATTTCGTCCCCGAAATTTACGTACCTGGTATTTCAAAGAGTTGAGAATACCTTGCTTTCATTTCAGATTCCATCTTCCCTATCATCATGATTTCTCCATTGCTCATCTCCTGTATTTCAGATATCATTCTAGAATACAGCTTCAAAACAAGGGTTAATTGAACAAATTAACATATCACATAATATCCCGATATTATGACTGACCAACAAATAAGCTTAGGTAGGACACACTAGCGAAGGATTTACTCATCTCTCCCCTCCTAGTTATATTTCCCGATCTCTGCCAGAGATCATATCCCTAAGCTCTGATACCACCTGTGACTCTCATGGTGCTTCAACCACAGCACCTCACAGTGGTACCTATCAGTTTGCCACCGCAGAACGGCGTCCCCTACGGAGAGTCTGGCTTCGGTGCATCCCCCATCAACAAGAAGTCACCAGCGAGAGGCTCGGGGCTCTTTACTTATAGCTCTGATACCACCTGTGACAACCCCAAAATCGGTCCATTCTATCCAACCCATTCTGAGTCGCCAAATACATGGTACAGAAAATAACTACAACTTTATTACCACAATTGTCGTGCAAAATACAACAACAGATATGCCGTGAGTTTGGATACAAATATATACCAAATGTGACTCATGTTCCAACCGTGGACATCACCTCACAATAACACCTTACATAAAGGTATAGTCAAAAACTGTTTTAGAAATTAGAATCTTTGGGAAGTGCTCAAGGAAACCTTCGTACATGGGAGGCCACGCGTCTAGGTTATGATAGATATCATATGGCCACAGAATTATCCTTGGTTGACCCAATAGACCCCAAAGAAAAACGAGAAGATTACTATCATATTCTTCCCAATGGTGAGTCTTCTCTTGACTTATCATTATCTCCACTGTCTCTAATTGAGAATTATACTTCAAACAAACACCAAGATTATATAGGTAGTGCCCATAGATATACTCAGCAAGTGGATGAGCACAACCCTGTCTTATGATGACACGAGGTTGTATGTCATTAGACATCTTGTATGATAGTGACAAAACACCCTTCCAACGTTGGGTTCGCCTCACCCTATTTTCTTCACCAAATATAACTACTAAATGATGACCACCGTTCTATTCCCTTGTTACCCCCGCTCGACCCAGCTACACTCTTATTACCTGAAAGGAATTGTGAAGCAAAAGGGTGAGCACAACTAGCTCAGTAAAGAATATCATGACTAAAGATAATTCAATTATCAATAGCCTTCATCAACAATAAATCAGAGATTTAGAACATATGGTAAATGATAAAAATTTCAACCATAGTTGCAGCGGAACGAGCAATCCATTAGAAGAGTCAAATAGACTATAAAGTCTATTATCTTCTCCATGTTAAAAATCCACCAACAATATTTTATCCCTGTAACATCAATCAACAATTCTGGTCCACAATCATATGAATAACTCATAATCATAACTGTAGTTCTAAATTCCTCTTCTCATCCAGGACGAAGATAATTTCATCACCTATCTTTACCTGAAACATCAAAGATCATGGTTATACCAAATCACATTTCCTGTTCATAATCATACTAATAACTTCATCTTTGCACTACGGCCAAAGATATTCATTTGTATCACCAGTTGGTCATGTTTATCTCAACATCTGTTCATCTTTGCACTACTGGCCAAAGATATTCAACAACATGTCATCTTTGCACTACGGGCCAAAGATATTCATCAACAATTCATCTTTGCACTACAGGCCAAAGATATTCATCAACATTTCATATTTGCACTACAGGCCAAATATATTAATATCTCAAAGAAATATATAATCATTTCAGAATTTATATAAACAATAATTATAACCATGTTGATCAATTCACCTTTGCACTTAAGCTAAAGATATTCAATTATAAATTCAATGGTCATGATCATACCAGTCACAATTCAACTTTGCACTACAGGCCAAAGAGAACCCTAGTCATGATCATACCAATAATCTACCCATCTTTACACTCCAGTGAAAGAGAATTTCAACATCAGGGTTATAAAAATGTTATATATGATGATAAAAATAATATGATCAACATATAGTTTTAATCTCAAGAGTAATATTTGTAACTCATGAATAGTAAATCGTGAATAGTAACTCATGAATAGTAACCCCGACACAAAAGATAGAAATTCCACAATAAAATTCATACCAATATTTCGGTATAATGATATTGAAAGAATAACATTACTTAAATTTATAAACAATTTATTTTAATTGTTTACACTTTACTAATTAATGCATTTAATCATCATAAAATGCCAACTCTTACAATTTCATCATCAATAACCAAAACCCTCATCAAAAATCTGCATATACCTCATATAGGATTCTCAAGCCATAAAATCCTATTTTCCAATTTTCTTTCTTCACAAAACATATTTAATTCATTTACTCATAACTAGACTATTTTCATGAAAAATACCAAATCAGTTCCAAAAATATTTCTTTTCTGGGATTTAGCATAATATAGTCCCATAGTGAACATATATTTTTCTCAGAATTTTTAAAAGTCATTTACTATTTTTCATATGGCCAAAATAGCCGAATATTTAGACATTTATCAAAAATTATACTTTTGTCCAAAAATTCTGAAATTTACAGAGTATACTTCTATCATATACATGTACTCCCAATAAAAATTTCATCAATTTTGGAGTTAACCACAAGGAATTATAAGCTGTTACTTTTAAAATAGTCTTTTCTCATAAAATTCATAACTCTCAATCTATACATCCAAAAATCACCATTTTTGGACACAATCAAGAAAACTCATCAAAATATCATTTCAAATTTTTCCAGAATTTTTGAAGATCAGAAAAATTACGAAACTGAAAATCATAACAACCCTTAAAATCCCTTAATATCCCTTACTATCCCTTACTATCCCTTACCTCAAAAGAGCAGTACTTCTGACTGGATATCGGATATGATGCTGAAGAAAACTTGCACTGATGAATAGCAACTCACCAAGTATCTAAAAACTCACAAAATATGCTTCATAATATAGAGAGAGAAAGAGAGAAAGCTTATGTTTTTGGTGTGATTTTCAATTCTAACTTAGCCCTCTATTTATAGGAAAATTTTGGTAGGTTTGACCTGCAACCTGATGGCTTTACCTGCTACTATTCCCACCCACCACATTTGAAATATAATTCAGCACATTTCTTCACCAACCACAAGTGGGGCCCACCAATTCTAGAATTTTCCACCAAAATGATAAACTCCGAAAATTCAACAATTTCTGAACCAGTCATCTCGTAAAATTCATAATAAATCATACGTTCATTTTTAACGGTTCAAAATTTGTGGGCATATACTCAACTTATATATGTATAACATATCCAAAAATTACCACGATCCAACGGTCGGATTAAAAATTATAACCTCCGCAAAATATCTCAAAAACCCTGATTTTTAATACCTCCATTCCGACAAAAATACGGATAAAAATCTCAACATTAACTCCTTCATTTTTTAACCACAAAAATATATCCCTCATTTATATCCACATAAAATAAATATTTTCTTATCATATGAATCAATAATTAATTATTCACAAATAATATTACAGAATCACATTTATGACAACCAGGCCGTTCCCAGGAAAGAGGGGGCTTTCCAATAAGGATTTTTCCTTACTGACGCGCAATTAGATGACCAAACCTCTCCTTAGACAGAACTTTCTAGACATTGCCAATAATGTTATCTAATAATATTATTCAAATAATATGAATTATTGATCTGATAATAGAAAATACTGTGCAACAACAATTATTGAAACAACAATAATATAAAATATCAACGCAGCAATTATTGAATCAATAAAATAAAATATTGAACAGTAATTACTGTAACAATTATTGAGTAGTGCCTTCTTACGTAAGAATCAATAATTTCAAAAATACTGTGCAATACCGTGTGCTACTGTGCAATAACGCGTATTACTGTATTTTAACCACCGGGTATTCCAACAGTGTTAACGGTAACAACTACGTCGTTATTTGTAAAAACTCAAATTTGTTATTTTCTTCATCCGACAGTTATTCGTTATGGGGCCCACAAATAGCTGCGCCGTCGTACGAATATTCCCCGACAGAAAGAATATTCCACGACCAAACGAATATTCCCCGACAACAATGAATATTTTATAACCACTTGTGTATTTTTAAAAAAATTTTATATATCACCCTTGTAAGACCCCGAATTTTATGAAATAAAAGTATTCAATTTTTCTTATAATTACTATTCAGTAAATGGTTTAATTGATAAATGTTAAAGTTAAGGGTGATATATGATTTTTTTTCAAAATACACAAGTGGTTATAAAATAATCATTGTTGTCGGGGAATATTCGTTTGGTCGTGGAATATTCTTTCTGTCGGGAAATATTCGTACGACGGCACAGCTATTTGTGGGCCCCATAACGAATAACTGTCGGGTAAAGAAAACGACAAATTTGAGTTTTTACAAATAACGACGTAGTTGTTACTGTTAATACTGTTGAAATACCCGGTGGTTAAAATACAGTAATACGCGTTATTGCACAGTAGCACACGGTATTGCACAGTATTTTTGAAATTATTGATTCTTACGTAAGAAGACACTACTCAATAATTGTTGCAGTAATTACTGTTTAATATTTTATTTTATTGATTCAATAATTGCTACGTTGAAATTTTATATTATTGTTGTTCAATAATTGTTGCTGCACAGTATTTTCCTTTATCAGATCAATAATTCATATTATTTGAATAATATTATTAGATAACATTATTGGCAATGTCTAGAAAGTTCTGTCTAAGGAGAGGTTTGGTCATCTAATTACGCGCCAATAAGGAGAAATCCTTATTGGAAAGCCCCCTCTTTCCTGGGAACGGTCTGGTTGTCATAAATGTGATTCTGTAATATTATTTGTGAATAATTAATTATTGATTCATATGATAAGGAAATATTTATTTTATGTGGATATAAACGAGGGATATATTTTTGTGGTTAAAAATGAAGGAGTTAATTTTGAGATTTTTATCCGTATTTTTGTCGGAATGGAGGTATTAAAAATCAGAATTTTTGAGATATTTTGCGGGGGTTATAATTTTTAATCCGACCGTTGGATCGTGGTAATTTTTGGATATGTTATACATATATAAGTTGAGTATATGTTCACAAATTTTGAACCGTTAAAAATGAACGTATGATTTATTATGAATTTTACGAGATGACTGGTTCAGAAATTGTTGAATTTTCGGAGTTTATCATTTTGGTGAAAAATTCTAGAATTGGTGGGCCCCACTTGTGGTTGGTGAAGAAATATGCTGAATTATATTTCAAATGTGGTGGGTGGGAATAGTAGCAGGTAAAGCCATCAGGTTGCAGGTCAAACCTACCAAAATTTTCCTATAAATAGAGGGCTAAGTTAGAATTGAAAATCACACCAGAAACATAAGCTTTCTCTCTTTCTCTCTCTAGATTATTGAGTGTATTTTGTGAGTATTTAGATACTTGGTGAGTTGCTATTCATCAGTGCAAGTCTCCTTCAGCCTTATACCGATCAGAAGTACTACTCTTTTGAGGTAAGGGATTGTAAGGGATTGTAAGGGATAGTAAGAGATTTTAAGGGTTGTTATAATTTTCAGTTTCGTAATTTTTCTGATCTTCAAAAATTATGGAAAAATTTGAAATGATATTTTGATGAGTTTTATTGATTGTGTCCAAAAATGGTGATTTTTGGATGTATAGATTGAGAGTTATGAATTTTATGAGAAAAGACTATTTTAAAAGTAACAGCTTATAATTCCTTGTGGTTAACTCCAAAATTGATGAAATTTTTATTGGGAGTACATGTATATGATAGAAGTATACTCTGTAAATTTCAGAATTTTTAGACAAAAGTACAATTTTTGATAAATGTCTAAATATTCGGCTATTTTGGCCATATGAAAAATAGTAAATGACTTTTAAAAATTCTAAGAAAAATATATGTTCACTATGGGACTATATTATGCTAAATTCCAGAAAAGAAATATTTTTGGAACTGATTTGGTATTTTTCATAAAAATAGTCTAGTTATGAGTAAATGAATTAAATATGTTTTGTGAAGAAAGAAAATTGAAAAATAGGATTTTATGGCTTGAGAATCCTATATGAGGTATATGCAGATTTTTGATGAGGGTTTTGGTTATTGATGATGAAATTGTAAGAGTTGGCATTTTATGATGATTAAATGCATTAATTAGTAAAGTGTAAACAATTAAAATAAATTGTTTATAAATTTAAGTAATGTTATTCTTTCAATATCATTATACCGAAATATTGGTATGAATTTTATTGTAGAATTTCTATCTTTTGTGTCGGGGTTACTATTCATGAGTTACGAATATTACTCTTGAGATTAAAACTATATGTTGATCATATTATTTTTATCATCATATATAACATTTTTATAACCCTGATGTTGAAATTCTCTTTCACTGGAGTGTAAAGATGGGTAGATTATTGGTATGATCATAACTAGGGTTCTCTTTGGCCTGTAGTGCAAAGTTGAATTGTGACTGGTATGATCATGACCATTGAATTTATAATTGAATATCTTAAGCTTAAGTGCAAAGGTGAATTGATCAACATGGTTATAATTATTGTTTATATAAATTCTGAAATGATTATATATTTCTTTGAGATATGAATATATTTGGCCTGTAGTGCAAATATGAATTGTTGATGAATATCTTTGGCATGTAGTGCAAAGATGGCCTGTTGATGAATATCTTTGGCCTGTAGTGCAAAGATGAACTGTTGATGAATATCTTTGGCCTGTAGTGCAAAGATGAACTATTGTTGAATATCTTTGGCCTGTAGTGCAAAGATGGTTTGTTGATGAATATCTTTGGCCCGTAGTGCAAAGATGGTTTGTTGATGAATATCTTTGGCCCGTAGTGCAAAGATGGATTTGTTAGTATGATTATAAACAGGAATTGTGATTTGGTATAACCATGATCTTTGATGTTTCAGGTAAAGACAGGTGATGAAAATATTCTTCGTCCTGGGTGCGAAGAAAAATTTATAGTCACAATTATGATTATGAGTTATTCATATGATTGTGGAAAGGAACTGTTGAGTGATGTTACATGGATAAAATATTGTTGGTGGATTTTTAACATGGAGAAGATAATAGACTTTATAGTCTATTTGACTCTTCTAATGGATTGCTCGTTCCGCTGCAACTATGGTTGAAATTTTTATCATTTACCATATGTTCTAAATCTCTGATTTATTGTTGATGAAGGCTACTGATAATTTAATTATCTTTAGTCATGATATTCTTTACTGAGCTAGTTGTGCTCACCCTTTTGCTTCACAATTCCTTTCAGGTAATAAGAGTGTAGCTGGGTCGAGCGAGGGTAACGGGAAATAGAACGGTGGTCTCTAGCTGTGGATGTTCTCCCGAAGTAGTATAGAAAAGTTCATTTAGTAGTTATATTTGGTGAATCCAATAGGGTGAGGCGAACCTAACGTTGGAAGGGTGTTTTGCCACTGTCATATAAGATGTCTAATGACATACAACCTCGTGTCATCATAAGACAGGGTTGTGCTCATCCACTTGCTGAGTATATCTATGGGCACTACCTATATAATCTTGGTGTTTGTTTGAAGTATAATTCTCAATTAGAGACAGTGGAGATAATGATAAGTCAAGAGAAGACTCACCATTGGGAAGAATATGGTAGTAATCTTCTCGTTTTTCTTTGGGGTTTATTGGGTCAACCAAGGATAATTCTGTGGCCATATGATATCTATCATAACCTAGACGCGTGGCCTCCCATGTACGAAGGTTTCCTTAAGCACTTCCCAAAGATTCTAATTTCCAAAACAGTTTTTGACTATACCTTTATGTAAGGTGTCATTGTGAGGTGATGTCCACGGTTGGAACATGAGTCACATTTGGTATATATTTGTATCCAAACTCACAGCATATGTGTTGTTGTATTTTGCACGACAATTGTTGTAATAAAGTTGTAGTTATTTTCTGTACCATGTATTTGACGACTCAGAATGGGTTGGGTGGAATGAACCTATTTTGGGGTCGTTACAACCCTTAACTTTAACATTTATCAATTTAACCATTTACTGGATAGAAAAATTGAATACTTTTATTTCATAAAATTCGGGGTCTTACAATCTCCCCTCCTTATGAAATTTCGTCCCCGAAATTTACGTACCTGGTATTTCAAAGAGTTGAGAATACCTTGCTCTCATTTCAGATTCCATCTTCCCTATCATCATGATTTCTCCATTGCTCATCTCCTGTATTTCAGATATCATTCTAGAATACAGCTTCAAAATAAGGGTTAATTGAACAAATTAACATATCACATAATATCCCAATATTATGACTGACCAACAAATAAGCTTAGGTATGACACACTAGCGAAGGATTTACTCATCCCAACATATCACATAAGAGGTTTGAAACGCGAAATACGTCAATACCTCATTTCTCATAAACTTTACTTGTATTCAGATGTTGTGAATAGGGCTCAATTATTGGAGCGCGATAATGAGTCAGCCCAATCAAAAGATAGCAGCCGTCAAAACGATAATACCAGTGGTAGCAGTTGTCGAAGCAGCGACAACAAATGTGGAGGAAATCAACATGCTAGAAATGGTAACCACTTCGGTGGTAATCATGGCCAAGATAATAGAAGTGAAAATTTCAAGAAGAGAAGGTTCAATAATGATGGAAAGAAAGCAGCACCAGCACCTGTTTTCAAGGAAGGAGAACGACCACCGGTCGTATGATATAAATGCGGAGGGGAGGGACACATCAGTGCAAACTGTATGCAGCAACCCAAAGCGTGTTACAATTGCGAAAGCGAAGGTCACCAAGCTTGATTTTGTCATGTAGTGAAGTCAAGTCCAGCTAGGATAGAGACACCAAAGGCCATCCCAGACAAGTCAAAGCCGGTAGTTTAAGGGAGCGCGTTTGTCGTGACCTCCCAAAAAGCGAGAAACTCGAATGAGGTTTTTAAGGGTAAGCTAATCATAAACTCTTGCTAAGTCTATACCTTATTTGATACTAATTCTATCCATTCTTTTATTTATCCTACTTGCGCTCAACGTTTAAATTTAACTTTAGAGAAATTAGACTTTGACTTATCCGTTGAAACTCCGTTGGGAGAAACCTTCATTACATCCACTGTTTATATATCTTGTTTGATTCAAATCGGTACCCTCATGTTACCTGTTGATCTTATCTCTTTGAAAATACTTATATTTGATGTGATTTTAGGGATTGATTAGTTAACTACTCATCATACTAAAATTGATTATTTTCTTAAGGTTGTTAGCTTTCATATTCCTAACCAACCTATTATGCGAATTCAAGCAACCAAATCACTAAAGTCAATTACTGTCATATCAAGCCATAAAGCTATTCATTTATTGAAAAATGGATGTCAAGCTTTCTTTGCCCATGTCACTGATTTAAACAAAAATACGTCAGTTTTGAATGATATTTCTATTGTTAATAAATTTCCTGACATATTCCCTGAAGAACTACCTGGCCTACCCCCAGAGCATGAAATTAAATTTTGTATCGACCTTGAACTCGGTACAAAACCCATTTCCAAAGCCCTATATCGAATGACTCCTATTGAACTTCAAGAGTTAAAAACCCACCTACAGGAATTGTTAGACATCGGTTTCATTCGTCCTAGAACGTCTCCTTGGGGTGCTCCTGTTCTATTCGTAAAGAAGAAAGATGGGAGTATGCGACTTTGTATTGATTATCGGGAGTTGAATCATGTCACCGTCAAAAATAGGTACTCGTTACCTCGTATTGATGACCTGTTTGACCAGTTACAAGGTGCCTCGTATTAAAACTGATGACATTCCAAAGACTGCTTTATGAACTCGGTACGGGCATTACGAATTCCTAGTCATGTCTTTCAGATTGACTAATGCTCCTGCTGCCTTCATGGATATGATAAACCAAGTATTCAAGGAATATTTGGATCATTTTGTGGTTGTCTTTATTGATAAAATCCTCATTTACTCCAAAAGCCTTGAAGGTCATGAGCAACACTTGAGGCTGATACTCCAATATCTTCGTGAAAATAAGCTATATGCCAAGTTGAAGAAATACGAGTTCTGGCTTGAGGAAGTAGCATTCCTTGGGCACGTGATATCGAATCATAGAATATCTGTTGACCCAACGAAGATTGAAGCAATTCAAAGCTGGGAGCAACCTAAGTCAGTGACCGAAGTACGTAGCTTTCTGGGCTTAGCTGGTTATTATCGAAGATTCGTAGAAGGATTTTCTTAAATCACTACTCCATTAACTCAGCTAACTCGAAAAGATATAAAATTCGGTTGGAGCGAGGAATGTGAGAAGAGTTTTCAAGAACTCAAGAGGAGACTCATTTCAACACCTATTCTGACAATACCATCTGGTTCGGAGGGATTTGTCATATATAGTGATGCTTCAGGCAAAGGTTTAGGATGTATTCTCATGCAACATGGAAAGTCATAGCCTATACCTCACGACAACTCAAAGAATATGAGAGGAATTATCCTACTAATGATCTAGAGTTGGCAGCTATCGTTTTTGTGCTTAAGATCTGGAGACATTACCTGTATGGGGAGAAGGTGGAGATCTATAGGGATCATAAAAGCCTCAAATATTTCTTCACCCAAAAGGAACTCAACATGCGGCAATGACGTTGGCTCGAGCTGTTGAAAGATTATAATTATACCATTCAATACCATTCTGGAAAAGTAAACGTGATAGCTGACGCGTTGAGTAGAAGATCATATGCAGGTACGAGTGCGATATTGTCAACGTAAAGGTCCATTTGGTATAAATTACAAAGGATGGAGGTAGAGTTAAAGACTCTAGGGACCCATGCGATGATGTCAAATATATGAGTAGAACCGACTTTAATTGATAATGTTAAAGCTGATCAAACTACGAACCTGGTGCTGATGTGTATGAAGAAGAAAGTGCAAGAAGGTGCTATTCTAGAAGTAAGAATTAATGAAGAAGGAATACTTCGAGTCAACTCTAGACTTTGTGTTCCTAACGACTCTGATTTAAAGTATAAAATCACGATGGAGGCTCGTAGAACACCGTTTGCAATCATCTTGGGAGTACCAAAATGTTTCGTGATCTTTGACATACATTTTGGTGGAGCAATATAAAGAGAGAGATAACAGAGTGTAGACACTCAAAATTTTATTTTCCTGTTACTAACTATGCAGGAGGACAAAAGCGTCTTTTTCACACTCCAGAGATAACTCTGGAGAACCACAACATCAATTCTAACCCCGAAAATAGCCCTAGGAGATCCAATTTCCAACCCCAGAGGTAACCCCAGGAAATCAGTTTCTAACCCCAGAGATAACCCCGGGAAAATCAGTTCCAACCCCGGGGATAGCCCCGGGAGATCAAGTTCAAAGCCTGGAGATAGCCCTTGGAGGTCAAGCCAACCTCAGAGATAACCATGAGGACAGTCAAAGTCAACATCAGGTCAACCTCAGAGATAATTCTGAGAAAAGACTGCTATAAACTGTACGAAAACTGGAGATAACCCTGGGAGGGGCAATATGGTCATTTTACCAACTCAACTTTAACTCAAATTAAATACACTCATTTTAACTCAAATTTCTTTAAAAGAAGTCCCATAAGAACCATATCTTAACTTTCGAGCACAAACTACGCAAAACGGCTCAACAGACTGCCTGACAGAAACCCAGAAATGCCATTTCGGTCATGGACCCATCTTTCCAGATTCAAAAAGGGCAAATCGTATGTCATTACATAGCCCTCGGAAAGAGTTTTCTATAATGGTATGCCACGCTTCCATCGGACTTTCGGATTGAAAGTTATGAAGGTTCGGGCAAACAACACGTGTCTTAGTGCACGTACTTCGAGACAGTAGGACCCACATTGCCCAGGGCACCCCGGGCAGTCGCAGGCACACCTGCTGCTGCCGTAGGTACACCTGCGGCTCCCCCTCTATAAATAGAGGGCTTGGGGTGGCCATTTTGTAAGAGAAAAAGGCGAGGAAGCCCTGTCCAATTTGCTCTGTACACACTATAAACTGAGTGCTTTCTCATTTTAAACACTTGTGAGCTTATATTTGGCTACTTTTTTACCAGTGGTAACTGAGTGTTCATCCATAAAATTCTAGTGCAGTCTTCTTTGGCAGTCCACTGTAAGCCTTCTTACATTATTTAAAGCCTTTTCTCCACTTCTTGCACGCACAGTTGTTCACGTTGAAAGTCGTGATGTGTGCGTATGCCCGGACTTTGGTCCGTGGCTTTTCATTTCTTTTATATATATATATATATATATATATATATATATTTGTACTAACATCATCGAGTTATGCCTCGATTGAGCCTGGTTTTATATCGGAGCGTTTATTACTTTTATATATATATACTTAAATATAAACTATTATCGAACTTTGTTTGGTGAGACTGGATTTATATCCGGATCGTTTATAGCTTTTATATATACTTATATATAAACTGTTATCAAACTTTGCTCGGTGAGCCTGGATTTATATCTGGAGCGTTTATTGCATATATATCTCACCGAATTTTTATTTGGAGCGTTTATTGCATATATATATATATATATATATATATATATATACACACACACACACACACACACACACACACACTTATATATAAACTGTTATCGAACTTTGTTCGGTGAGCCTGGAATTATATCTGGATCGTTTACTGCTTTTATATATATATATATAAATATTTATACATATATTATTACCATCAAACTCTGTTTGATTGAGCCTGGATATAATATCCGGTGCGTTTACAGCTTATATATATATATATATATATATATATATATATATATAGCGACAAATCGCTAGGGTAGGCAGTCTTCTGATCATCCCCTACCCTAGCGACATCAAACACCTTTTTCTATCTCTATAATCCAGGTCCGTGCCTCGACTGGATTCATGGACCCACGAAATTCAGGTGGTCCAACCTCCTTGAACTCCTTAAACGTTGTACCTTGGTTCTGGGGTTGATTTTGCAATGCACCCGTCAGTAAAGTCACTAGTTGTTGGACGGGGTTAGCTTCGACATCGTTATTGTTAGTTCCCTCAGTGGTTCTCTATCGGGGTGGTTGACGTCTTGGAGGCATTTTCGGTTAAAATATACACTCATTAGATTATTACTCAACTTCTTTAAGTATTTTCTACTTAACTTGCCTCCATAAAAGAAATAATCAAATAACACATAATACTTTGAATAAAATAATAACTTTTATTTATTCATAATCTCTTTGAAAACATAAAACAATAACATCACTGCTATTTACATTACTTTCCTGAACTACAAAAGTTTCAGGATAACATCATTATCATATCCCATAGGTTACCTAACACTTGGGATTTACATATTATTTAACATTTTATTAATAGCATAACAAGAACATTTCCTACGATCTTCTACTAAGATGTTGCATAGCCTTACGACGCTCTTCCTCCATAATTCGAAACATTGTTCGGCGATCTAACACGTATGATGGCAGAGTCTCTAACTGAATCGGATAACCCATGACCCGATCTTGAGCTCGATTGATCACGACGTTGAATACGTTGTCCATCTCTTCCATCTTCATCCTCTTTGCTTGTGCGTCTCTCACTGCTGTCCCGGTTCATTGATACGCTTCCTCGCATGCGTCTTCAACTCTTGCCCTCTTAGTAGCTTCTTCCTTCAGCTTGTTATTCAGATCTGCAATCACTTCGAGCAGTTGTTCGCTCTCTCCTTCAGTCTGTATCAGCTTCTCTTCAACATTAGTTAGACGTTCATCTCGATCCTGGATGTTATCGTTCTTCTGTGC
This sequence comes from Panax notoginseng, assembly GCA_016801055.1. Classification (NCBI taxonomy): domain Eukaryota; kingdom Viridiplantae; phylum Streptophyta; class Magnoliopsida; order Apiales; family Araliaceae; genus Panax; species Panax notoginseng. The sequence goes on along the minus strand of CM029013.1, from coordinate 91,582,525 downwards.
CATCGAAGTTTGTTGCTCAGCTACTATCTCTTACAACTCCTCGACAGTGTCCTGAAGTTCCACGTTATGGTTGTAGACTTCATCATACATACTAGCAACAATTGAGTTCAGTGGAATCTCTTCCTCCTTGTCCTCGTCATCCTCATTCTCCCGTGGCAGCTCTACGGGATCCTCCTCATCCATTTTCACATCATCATCCTCATCTTCAACCACTGTGACCAACTGGGCTGACTCCCGTGGCAGTAGTTATTCCCAAACCACCTGAATGTCGCGAGGCTCCTCCTCTATAGGCATCTGAGGTCCTTCCTCTCTAGCCTGACTGGATTCTCCGACATTAGTCATCCTGACAACAAAATTTTAAAATTCTAGTTACTAATCATTACAATTCGTCACCCACGAGCATATAAGTTATAATCACATAAGCACATAAGTATTTTATTACTTCTTCCTTAAAACTCGATAAGAGTTATCACCACTATCTTTTCAAAGGTTACTTCCTAAGGCTTTTCCCCACCTAAGGTTAATAACCTAAAGCTTTGATACCAACTTGTGACACCCCCAAATCTTGGTACTTCATTACCTCAAGATTTGGTGTTCACTTAATCAAAACATTCATATCTAACTACCCAATCAGAATAAAAATTGAATAATAAACCTTCCCTTAAGAGATTACATTAATAAAAATCTCCTAGGTTATCTAACCTTTAAATACAATCATTCAAATGTAGAAATTAAATAAATACTTCATTACATCAATCAAATTAAAGTTTGATAAATAACTGTCAACATATTACAAGTCTTCAATACTTGTTCATCTTTACCTTTTCTTTACTGGTTCTAGGTACATCGACCTTTTCATCCTTAGTTGTAATAGTTATATAAGCAAGCGTGAGCAAACAAAGCTCACTTGAAATAACAATGAATAAAATCTTTACAACAACTGCCAAGTAATAGGCTCAATAGAACTGAACAATATGTTCTATTAACATTCTGAAACATACAACTGAGGGTCTAATGACCACGAACCATGTCCACAGTTATAAGTAATCTTTCAACTTAAACTTTAACAGTCATAAGACTATAAGGACTCCACATACTTAGGGGGATCAGCCCTTCGTATAATGTATTGTGCACAAACATTTCAGCGCTAAGTGTAAACTAAGCGTAAACCCCTAATAATAGGGTTGTTCATCTCAGTATTTAGAGTACAAGTCCACACCAAAGTAAGTTTGGTTTGGATACACTTCAAGGTAATTTGGAATTCAACGAACATCAACTAAGGATTAATTGAATAAAAGGTAATAACACTTTGTTATGGAATAATCATAACTGAATCAACATTGCATTCTAAGTTCATGCTTTAGGAATAAACTAATAGCATAAGTGTTGAATAATATACATACCTTGCTTTGAACAACACTAAGCTAAGGTTAAAATCTTAGAATTGAAAATTTAGCATGCTTAACAAATAATAAGTTGAACGATTAAGCTTGTTCAATCATTAATATATGAGAATATATAAACTCGCATGCTAGATAACAAGTGAAAGACAAGAATAACTTGGTCAACATAAGAACAATGCGAATATTCAATAATAATATTAGATATGGAGTCATCAACATTAATTATCCACTAACGTGCTTGAAAGATAACAACTCGAGATTGAGTTTAGAAAAACTTGCATCCTTATCAATAATCTAGATACAAGAAACTTATTCAACGAATTTAAACTTGCACATCGAAGTTTTAGGGTTAGAAGAACTTTCCTTGCGTATAAGCTATACCGAATTAACTTGAATCACAATACCCTATATATATATATATATATATATATATATATATATATATATATATATATATATATATATATATATATATATATGTCATCATGACATAATTAGTCACTACCACATTATATATATAACTAAGTACATTCATCATATAAGTTTTGATTCTTAATCACACAATCAAATTACATTAGTAATAAAACTAGTTAATCGTTAATAACATGTTCATTCTTAGCTTAGTACTTCTAAAATTATAACTTAATAGTCCTACTATTAACACATAACACTTTTTCAGACTTTGAGTAAATAAATCACACTGTCTGACCATTCTGCTAACTCGCGCTGCGGTGCCACAGTTTACACTGTGGGCCGGCGCTGCGGCGCGAGACACAGGCCAACGATTGGCGCTACAGCGTGGCGCCAGCGCTACGGCATAAAACTTACACTGCTGGACCGCGCTGCGACACCGAACTCTAGACTTCGGCGACCAGCCTCGGCAACAGCATGAACAAAAAGCCAATTTTGCCTACAAGCTCCTTTCTAATAACCTAATTAACATGTAATACATACAGAGACTTCATGTAAACACAATTCAAAGACTCTTAACATGATTCTACCCATAAAACAACATAAACATCAAATTTAAAACACCCAATTTCACTATTTTTGATAAAACTTCAATTTTTTGACATTTTTAATAAAATCATCATTGTAACTTTGTTTTTCAATCAAAACCTTTAATTCAAAATATCATGTTTATGTTTATTCATCCTCTTTAAAATTCAATAGTCAATTTATAAATTAAACAACTAATTAAACCCCAATTTTACTTTAAACTAAGCCACATACATATATGTTCATATAAACTCACTGTAATATGACTTCTTTCACAAAATACATACATATATGAATTAGTTTATCTATACTCATATATAGACTTATGAAAACAATCTTATAACAAACAATTATCATATGAAGCTATATACACAAACAATTCAAGCTACACAGAGTTTTTACAGGGAACTTTTTGAAAGAAAAAACAACCACAACTTTTAGAAAAAATAGAAGCAAGATGATACCTTAATTTAGAAGAAGATGATGACTATCTTTGATTCTCAAGTTTCTCTTCTCCAATTTCTCTCTAAAATTCTCTAGCCTTTCTTCTTCTCTTCTTTTCTTCTTCTGAGTCTTTCTTCTCCTAACTCTAACTTACGTACTAACATATAACGTATGGTAATAATATATGTATTAATTATATAATATTAATATATGTATAACTGACATCAGTTATCTAACTTTTAAAAATCAAAAGCCATAAGGCTTGTTTGGCTAACATAATTAAAATAACCCATTAAATCTTACACCTTGTTTGGTAAGCACAGTTAAAATAAATCAATTAATCCTTATACCTTGTTTGATAAAACACCATTATATTAAAGACTTACTATGTATTAAACCTTGTTTGACAAAACTAAAATAAACTCCTTTAATTTATTTTAATAACTCCTTTATAGTACGGTTATTTGCCACATTTCTATTTAATTGAATTTTTATACTCAATTTAATTAAGTCCAATAACAATTTATTAAATTACTTAAACACATAAATCAATACAACATAATTATAATTTTCTTTATAATTATGATTTTATTTAATTAAGTAACACATCACTTTAATTACAAATTCACATTAAAATATAATAATTCATTTAATCATTATAAACTCTCTAAATTTAATTATTAATTAAATTAGAATATTATCTCATAACAATTAGTTTTCTTAACTCCTTAATTATTTACTTAACAAATAATTAACCAATCAAGTCAAATCAAATTAGATATTTATTCAACAATAAACACATCTATTAAATATTTATATAATTTCATAAATATTTAAAATTAGAAATTAAAAATTCTGGATTGTTACATATTTACATCTTATATATATATATATATATATATATATATATATATATATATATATATATATATATATATAATTGTTTACAGTTTTCATATAAATTGCGGCATCATGTGAGCCTAGGAATCATGTGATCACAGATTCAGTCTACTGAATCTAGATTCGGTTCCCGTGATGGACATATTTAGCTGTAAGCAGCTTGTAAATTATTCACGGTACTTGAATTTCCTTAGATAACTCTTATGCCCACAAGGAGTTCGGCACTGCTTTGTACATTATTTTCTCGAAGATACTTCGCATCTTGAAAATAAAAGCAATCAAGGCGAACACAATAAAATGGAAGTATCAAATGCCTCAATTACTATTGAGCACAGGGTTTGAAAAACCTCTTTTTACAAAACATCACTGCTATATCTTGTTTAAAGCTGAATTTTTACACAAATTCAAACCCTTTCTATATAGGTGCGAACGAGGCATAACACTATTTCTAAATAATTGCACATTGACCCATACACACGCACATTCATATAATAGTTTCTTGAAAAGTGGCGGTAACCGAGGCAACACGGATGTCGGGGGGTGCCTAACACCTTCCCTCCGCATAAGCAAGTCCCCGGACCCTAATGAATCTCGGTTTCGCAGGTCCATTAAGCAGTGTCACATCACCGGGTTAATGTGCAAACTTTTTCTCGGTTGTGTTGGTATAACCATTTAAAAAACTAATTGGCGACTCTTACAGTCAAATCGTCGACATATAAATGTCGGACCTTTTCACAACTTGTTTTTTCAAACAAATATCTCCTAATATGAGAACACCAAAGAACAAGAACAGAAAAGGGACAATTAAAATCCCGACGTCGACATTATATATATAACTGTTTATAGCTTTCATACAAATTGCAACACCATGTGAGCCTAGGAATCATGTGATCACAGATTCATTCTCCTGAATCTAGATTCGATTCCCGTGATGGACACCTCCAGCTGTACACAGCTTGTAAATTATTCATGGTGTTTGAATTTCCTTAGACGGCTCTCATGCCCACAAGGAGTTCGACACTGCTTTTTATCTTATTTTTTCGAAGATGCTTCGCTTCTCGAAAAAATAAAAGCAATCAAGCCGAACACATAATAAAAATGGAAATATCAAATGCCTCAATTTCTATTGAGCATAAGGGTTTGAAAAACCTCTTTTACAAAACATCATTGCTATATCTTGTTAAAACTGAACTTTTATACAAAATTCAAACCCTTTGTATATAGGTACAAACGAGGCATAACACTACTTCTAGATAATTGCTCATTGATCTACACATACACATATTCAGATAATGGTTTAATTTGAAAAGTGACGGTCACCGTGGTAACACGGATGTCGGGGGGTGCCTAGCACATTCCCTCCGCATAATCAAGTCCTCGGACCCTAACGAATCTCGGTTTCACAGACCAGCTAAATAGCATCACATCACTAGGTCAATGTGCAAACCTTTTCTCGATTGAGTTGGTGCAACCATTTAAAAATACCAACTGACGACTCTTACAGTCAAATTGTCGACATGTACATGTCGGACCTTTTCACAACTTATTTTTTCAAACAAATCTAACCTAACATGAGAACACCAAAAGACAAGAACAGAAAATGGACAAATAAAATTCCCGACGTCGACAGGTGGCGACTCTGCTAGGGACTTCCAGTAAGAGGGCTTAAGCCGCTACTACAAACTTTTTAAAACTGTTATCTGCTTATGTGTAGTTGTTGCATTTACGTTTGAATGAATGTGTACGAATGCATTTACTTATTGCACTTAGTGCTTCGCACCATATCTGATTGTGATATTAGTGCTTCGCACATGTCATCATTTCCATACGGTGAGACACGTTGTATGTGAATGTATGTTGTGTGGTTCCTCCACCAGGAGGTTATCCTGTCGGTGTTTGATTACTGGACTCGTAGGAAGACTAATTCCAACAAGGCTCAGGAAAGGCACCACCAAATCCGCTCTAGTTGAAAGACTGGATTAACTTCCCGTCAAGTAAATTGTGATGATTTGGGAACCTTCATGCCGAAAAACCGCGAGAGTAACCTAAGATAGGCGAGCCTCTGATAAACCAAACGTGGAGGGAAGTCTCTTCATACCTTTCCATTTCAATTACTTGTAATTTCATTTCCATGTCAATCTCAATGTAATGGAAAATATAAAGGACTATGTGTACATGCATTCCCTTTCATATCAAAACCTGTCATGCTGTAAAACAACTGACATCTCTTTTGTAGGATAATACTCCTAAACGGACACATTACATAGCATGTAACATTTCTATAATTCCTAAGACTAAACTACATAAGTCTTTTTATAGGGAAACAATTGATCCCATTGCCCGTTCAAAATCCAAGAAGGCACTAAGCCCACCGTCAGACATGGCTACAAGTGCCCAGCCTGATCCTACTCTTGTTTCCCGCGAGGAGTTCAAAGGATCAAGTAATCAAATTGCAGAATTGGCTGTCTTTCTAAAAGAACAAAGTAAAAACACTCGGGCCCAGACAATGCCTACTCAATCCGAGTCATTCACTCAAGGGGGCAGTCAGGATATTAACAGAAAGATGGAAACCCAGATACCTAAACCTCATTCTAATAAACGAACCAACAAAACCCTTGAAATCACAAAACTCAGGGATGATCGAGAAACTGGGGATATAAAAAAGAAAGTTCAGCAAATGTAGGAAACCATCCGGTCAATCAATGGGACTGGAAACTATGGAAGTGTCACCTATTTAGATCTCTGCATATTCCCAGGGGCTCGATATATCCTCACAAATTCAAAATCCCAAAGTTTAAAAAGTACAATGGGGCAGGCTATCCCTATACGCACCTAAAAGTGTTTGTGACGCCCCCAAAATTAGGTATACATCACCCATTCTGAGTCTCCAGATACATGGTACAAAATTTAAATACAACTTCATTTATACAACTGTTGAGCTGTCGTATAGAATACGACCACAGTTAACTATGAGTTTTAATACAAATGTATGTAACTCTCATGGTACCTCGACCACAACCTTACAATGATACTTTACATAAAAGTATAGTCAAAAACTATTTTAGAAATTAAAATCTTTGGGAAGTGCTCAAGGAAACCTTCGTACATGGGATGCTATGCGTCTAGGTTATGATAGATATCATATGTCCACAGAATTATCTTTGGTTGACCCAAAAGTACCCAAATAAAAATAAGAAGATTACTATCATCTTCATTCCAATGGTGAGTCTTCTCTTGACATATAAATATCTCCGTTATTTTCAAGTGAAAACTATACTTCAAATAAACTCCATGATCATATAGGTAGTGCTCGTAGATATATTCAGCAAGTGGATGTGCACAACCATGTCTTATGAGAACATGTGGTTGTATAATAGAATATTATATATTCTATTTATAGTCTAATAAAATGAATAACTTTATAAAAGTATTCTGTTTTATATAAAAAGCTTTTCTGTTTTATTACATTAATAAAACTAATAAAACAAAACTGAGTGACTTCTCACGTAAGCATCAAAATCAATACCGTGTTCTACTATGCAACCACGTGTATTACTGTACTTTTAACACGGGTGTTTCAATAGTTAACGGTAAAATTTCTGCCGTTATTTTCATAAAAATATTTTTATCGTTTTCTCAATCTGACAATAATTCCGTTGTGGGGTCCACCAATGATTGTACCGTCGTACGGATATTTCCCGATAAAAAGAATATTTCCCGACTAATCGAATATTCCTCGACACAACGAATATTTTATATCAACTTGCTTACTTTGCAAAAAAAAAAATTCACATATTACCCTTAACTTTAAACTTTTATCAATTTAACTATTTACCAAAATAGAAAAATTGAATACTTTTATTTCATAAAATTCGGGGTCTCACAGTGTACATTAGCGAACTCGGGTCTTATGCTGAAGATGAAAGCCTCAGAATGCAACTTTTTCAAAAGAGTCTCACTAGAGAGGCTAAAGCCTGGTATGCCTGACATGACTGTGACGCCCCCAAATCCAGGTACTTGAAACCCAAACTCGGTGCTTCACGATACCATTTCTGTGAGCGGAAATAATACTAATAATAATAACAAGAATTTAAAGATCAATTTAATTTACATATTCATCAGAGTTTAAATCCCAAGTACGTAACCTTTAAACATTCATTACAACCAATGATAGATAATATATATCATATTGGTCTTAATAATACATAAACTACCACAAATCTTATTTGGTTAGCTTTCCTTTCCCTTTGTTTCTGCATGAGCTTTTTGGTTCTTCACACTTGGCTGAAAACATTTAAATTAAGCAAGGATGAGCATTTGAGTGCCCAGCAAGTAATAGCAGTTATATATATAAGCTGAAAGAATTTAAATATTTTCTTTATACTACCCTTCTGCAACGATTTCAATAGTTGTGAAGTAATATGTACCAATAATAATAACATAACAACCCTCTTTCAAATTTTTGAAACTACGTAATGACTATATATAGGGTTAATGTGACATACTATGAACATTATTTTTAATTTTCGAATAGGTTAAACAGAACTTCATCTGTAAACCGTCATAACTTTCGGGCATTGGGGTGATCAGCCCGTTGTACCCTGCATTAATCAATACTACATGCAAGAACGAGGGTATCGTTCACTCTGTCCACCTTGGGCACATAAAAATTTTCCCGTGTAGGGTGGCTCATACTTGTCTGGGTTCCAAATCAGAGGTTTTATCTTGTTCAATAATAATCTATAATTCAACATATACATATACGGGTAATTGACAAAGGTATTCAACATGTGATTAAATACAATGATTATCCAAGTGTGGACACTTGTATAACCATTTATAAAAATTAACGAACAGAATATAAATCTGAATTATCATATACTAACATGTTGATAATCAATGAGCGTATATAATATAAAGTTAATAATCTGTACAGTAATAATATAATTCATAAATATTCTTACTCATGTCCATTGCATAAAGAAAATGCAAAGGTAAGATACTTGCCTGATGCGATGCTTACAGTTCACAATTTAGTTTTATCATTTATAGCACGACTTATCATTAATCAGATCATTCGTTCGATTAGAACAATATATTATAACACATAACACTACTTATTACAGTCAGCACATACCCTAATCACATTGGCATACATGTTTAATAACCATTGAATCACAAATAATCACTTATCTAATCACATTATCTAAGTCAAGATCAATTTCTGAAATATGTCGGTGTATCGACGGCTTTATCGGGTAATTATTGAGTCTAAGATTCTGTCCTATAACTTAGGAGCAGTCATATTATTTTTAAATGACTTCTAATAATTTTAAAACATTTATTATAATTTATCATGAATTTTCAAACATCAGAATCATTATTAAATGATTTAAATATTAATCAATTCTATTATCATTAATATTTAATTAATATTAAACTATTAATGTAATCATTTCCAAAATATTAAAGTTATTTATAATAACTTAGAATATTTTTAAAGTATTAATATTACCCTTAAATGATTTTTAAAACATTTAAAATCATTCTTAAATAATTACCATTAATATTAAAGTATTAATGCTTTATTTATCCAAATATTAAAAGTCATTAAGTATAACTTAAAATATTTTTAATTCATTTATATCCTTTTTAAATGATTTTTAAATTAATAAAATCATTTTTAAACTATTTATTTAATATAATTATTAAATAAATTTAATATCATTTAGTATTAAATTAATATCATTAATATAAAATTATTAAAGAAATTATTCTTTAAATATTAAAAGTTATATTGTATAACTTAAAATATCTTTAACCACTTTATTTTCATTTAAAATAATTTTTATAATATTAGAATCATTTTAAACTAATTTATTTAATATAATTATTAAATAACCTTAATATCATTAATAATAATTAATTAATAAAATTTTGCCTTTAAATATTAAAAGTTACTCTCTCCGTCCCAAATTAATTGCTCAGTTTTGACTTTTTAAAGTCAAATTGACCATTTTTAAAACTAATATTTTTACTATTTTTGCTAAAATATAGGTGAAGAGATTATAACCAAAAGAAAGTACATACAATTTATTACTAATCCTAATTTTTATAATTTTAGAAATATATTTATATGTGCTTAATTATTAATTCTAAGAATAGTCAATTTGACTTAAAAAAGTCAAAATTGAGCAGTTAATTTGGGACGGAGGGAGTATATTTTATAACTTAGAATATTTTTAAATACCTTGTTATTAATTAAAATGATTTTTAATAAAATCATTTTTAATTAATTTATTTAATTCATTTAGTAAATAACTTAATTATCATTAATATTAATTTATTAATGAAAATTATAACATAATATTAAAAGTCATTAAAAATAACTTAAAATATTTTCTTATATCATAATATAATTTTAAATAATTTTTCATGTATTAAAATTATTTTTAACTAATTTATTTAATAATATAATTAAATAAATTAAATACTTTTAATGTTCCAAAAATATTAAATATTTATGAAATATATTTAAAATAATTAAATACTAATTTTCGGAATTGAAAATAATTTTTAATAATTTATTTTATATTTTTCAGAATTAAAAACTAATTAATACTAATTATTTAATAAAAATAATTAATTTTTTGTAAATAACTGTCGCTAAAAGGGCCCTATAGCGAAGAAACTGTCGCTATAGGTGTTCTTGAGGTGTTCTTCATGAAACCCAGAACATCAAGCCCATTACCGAGTGAACGGGTTTGACCAGGTCTAACTTCGTGTGTGTTGTGTTTCTGGAGATGTTGTTTGTCAGATCATGTAGTACTACTACAAGACTACAAGATCCAACAATAATCAAGTTCATACCACACATAACCAAAGAGATCTAACCCAGCAAAGTAGCTGTCAGAGGCTGTTCTTCATTTCTGGGTTACCCAGAAATGAAGAACAGTTCATGTAGCTTACTTTGGGCTTCCACAACTTGTGATTTAGGTGATGTTTAAGTGATCTAAGGGTACCAGATTGTAGACAACATGTACTACTACATATCTATTACTTAACATCAACAAAACAACAACAGAATAGCTAGATTCGACTCGGTCAAACAATGTCAGACGACATGTTCAAGCGTTTTCTGGGTTACCCAGAAAATAGCTTTTCATGCTCGTCCAGCTGGGTTTTACCATCGATTACCACTTTTATGTTTGATAAAAAGGAGATTTTAAGGCATAATATTGGAGTTCATATACAAGACTACAACATAGATGCAACAAAAACAACAAACAACTAACAACCAGAAAGATCAAGGGCCATGAACTTCTTGTCAGAACGATCTGGGCATGTTCTTGACTGCCCAGATTACTTCCGGTCAATGTCGGTCAACGGTATTTGACCGTTAATCACTTTCATTCTAAACATCAAATGACCCTGATTCTTTTTCTAGATCCTAGACCACATAACATACTACAAGCTGTATAAACCTTCAAAACACAAAAATCATAAACAGACTGAGATTTACAGCCTCTGACATTTGATGTCAGACCACAAAATAAAATTTTTCCAGATTTTATAAAATGCTAAATCCGAGGCTCTAGATGTTATGGATCTAACATCTAGCAACCCAGATCACCAATAGACACTACTAACAACATATTCTAACACTCAAACATAACATCTAACAACAGAAAATTGGACAGATTTTTGAGTAGGGTTTATACCTTTAATGATCCAATTTCGGATTCTGGCTTCTTGATCTGTTACTGGTATGCCTGGGGCTGGTCTTGGGATATGATCTAGCAAATATTTTCGTGGGTTTTAGAGAGAGAAAGTCTTGGTTGGGTGTCTGAGCAAAATAAGCTAGCAAATGACATTTTCTCTCTCTTAATCTATTTATACCACTTAGATTCAATGCATCTAACTTGCAAGGTGTCAAAGTGGATAAGCTTGGATGATTTTTTAGGCATGTGCTATAATCTAGGGTGATGACTTGCAAGATATGGGAAGATTTGCAAGAAATCTTATTAAAATAAATTCAAAAAGGGTATTTTAGTAAACTAACAAAATAATTTAAGGGTATTCTTGTCCATGACACTTGAATCTAGGTTAAAATCAATAGATCTTAAACCTTAAGGTTTCCCAAATAATTTATAGGGTTTGAAAAATTAGGATTAAAGTTCAACAAAATTTTAATTAGAACTTGCTAATTAAAATTTAGGGTTTTTAAATAATTAGGATTTTCTAAAAATTTATTTAGGGTTTTCTTGATATTTTTAGGGTTTCCCAAATTATGAATTAGGGTTTCCAAATTAACATAATTACTTACTAAAATAATAATTAGAGTTACCATTTTAGCAATTAGGGTTTAAAATTAGTAATTAGGTTTTTTAAAATTTCTAATTAGGGTTACTAAAACTTTAATTAGGGTTTACCTAATTAATCAATTAATACACGACATAAAACATATAACACAGTTATATCACAGTCTTAAGCTCACATTTGATCTTCAAATTAGGGTTTCCCTCAGTAAAACTAGGGTTTAATCAATTAATAAAAGGGTTTTGAAATTAAACACCATAATTAACGAATCATCATCAATACGTACATACAGTACATATTTACAGCACCGAAAAATTAAAATATAATTAATATTATATTATTATTCTCATACGTTGACAATAATCCAAAAAAATTTAGGGTTTGGATTCCATATCTGATTTATTCTTCATATTTAACCTTAATAATTAAGGTAAAATAATTAACTTAATAATCCGTACTAAAATTCATATGATAAAATAATTATTATATTTATTCTAAAAATCACTCCATATATTATTTAAATAATATATGATTATATTTTCATGAAAAATAATTAATAAAAATATTTTCACTATAAAATTAATTATTATAAAAATATACTTTATAAAAATCAATAATTCTAAAATAACTTTATTTGTGAATATTTATGTAATAAATATATTTTTATTTACCACATAATTACATATACACATTATCTTGTACAAATCCTCATCCTTAAAATAATAAAAAAAAAATTATTCACAAAATTTCTGATTTATTTATATAGAAAATATCGGGTTGTTACAATGACAATGCCAAAATCCATAATTGGGAAGAATTGGCCCACACTTTTATAAAGCAAGACAGTTTTCAGTCACAAATGGCACCAGATCGATACCAAGTGACTAAAGTCAAAAAGCAAAGTACTGAATCTTTTCGAGAATATGCCCAAAGGTGGAGACATCTAGCAGCGCAAGTCATTCCATCAATGACAGAAATGAGATGGTAATGACGTTTATTGATATCCAAGATGCTCCTTACTATGAGAGGATCCTAGCAGGCATTGGAAAGCCATTCTTAGAAATGATCAAACACGGCGAAATGGCAGAGATGGGCCTGAAGGCAGGAAAGATTAAAAACTTCATTGCCTTGGAAGCAGTCGACAAACATATACAAACTGACAAGTATGTGAGCGATCCCAAGGGGGTACCCGATAAAGGCAATGAAAATGTATCCCTTGTTGTACATGGCCAAGCTAGGAAACCAAACTAAGTCCCCCCATTTGGAAAAAGCAAGACAATCTGCCATCTCAACAACAGGTTGTATTCAACCAATGCTAGGATAGAAAAAGAAAATTTGAAAGAACGAAAAATCGGGTGTTCACTCCACTAGGCGTTTCCCTTGAAAATGTATTAGCGATATTAAAAGATCACATGAAAATTACCGAACTGGCTCCACCTCTGGAACCTGGGAGCAAAAGATACGATCCGAGCTAGAGATGTGCTTACCACTCAGGGTCTCCAGTACACGATACACAAGATTGTTGGTCCTTAAAGCATAAGATTCAAAATCTGATCGAAAGTGGTAGTATTGTGGTCCAACAACCTGATCAACAAAATGTCAACACCAACCTTCCGTTGCAGCATGATACGGAGGAAGTAAACATGATCGGGTCAGGAAGCGCTGAAATGTATCCAAATCGTAAGTACATACGAAGGGTGGAGGAATACCCCCAAAGGCACAGAACAAATGTCCTAGAGTGGGAAAACTCGGAGGAGGGTATGACAGTAATGCAAAATTTAGAGACGATCCATAATCAAGTAAATTTGTTGGCTAAGCTGATAGTGTGCCAACATCAGGAAACGAGGCTGTTTTTACTCAACTATCAGAAAGCCAAGAGAAAAAGGAGGTTAACCATAATACAAGCCCATATCTCTCCATGATGAGCTAGCTAAATGAAGAATATCAATGCAGGCTGAAAGTACAAGAAAAGGGGGATGATAAAATTGCTAGAAGATCTTGTCAGCAGAAAAATAGCTTGAGGGAATGAGATTTCTCAAAGAAGAAAGATCAAACAACCTCCACAAGAGCCTGAAAATTCACCCCTCTGAGCAAATCAAATGAAGAAATGCTACACTTTCTGATAAGCGAAGGAAGGATTATTGAGTTACTGCCTCCTATAAATCCCAAGATAAAGAGTTATGATTCCACCAAGATGTGTCTATACCATTCTAACTCACCTGGACATGCTACTAAGGAATGTTGGTCTTTGCGACATAAAATCCAGGATCTCATTCAAAATGGAGAGCTGGAGATAGAATTCCCCATGGCCAAAAAAGGCGAAAAGGAAATAAAAAGCTTAAGATGTCCCCTCGAGACAGGCAATTCAAAGGAGGTGAAGTCTATGAGCGCCAATTCTGGCAGAACACAAGGTGGACTGATCCCAATACAAGGAATGACAGAGGAGACAAAGGAATCCCCAAAGGAGCTTCCTCTGCCAACATCAAACATCCGGTGGTCCAAAGATATCAACCACGTTCCTGATTTTACCATCTTAGATGATGAGGAGGAAATACTAATCCTTTCCAAGGAAGGAACATCCAAAAAGGAAAGTTCCTTGCAAGAAATGCAGCAACAGTTTGAGGGAGATTTCATGGTCGAATCCTCTCAAGCCCAAGAAAAGGTGAAGGAACAGATGAAGAAAAAGGTGGTGAGGTTATCGGGGAAACCAACCTATCAAAGAATCAGGAGTTCATACCTTTGTGCGATGGGTCCAGTTCAAGCGTCCCTGAGGAATGTACTAAATCAGGAAGTGATCAAGTTATGGCTATAAGTGAAGATATTCAGAATCAAGAGGTAACCTCTATCGTGAGCCTCGAAGGCAACATAACCACTTACAACTAGACTATCAAGCCTCAGCTAGACAAGAAGATGTAGATTCAGAGGGTAAAGTGGGGAGTTCCAGGAGATGTTGGGATGTCATCACTTTCTTCGCAATATGCCTTTTATTTTCCATGCATGTAAATATCTAAAAAATAAAAAACAAAAACAAAAACAAAAAAAACAAACAAAAAAATAAAAAAAAATAAAAACAAAAACAAAAAGATAAAAAAAACAAAAACAAAAACAAAAACAAAAACAAAAATAAAAACATCTCTACACCCTTCTCAGCACTTACAACTTTGAGCCTTTTCACGCTAGGTTGGAACTACGCAGACCTGATCTCCTTTCATCAATGGGAGTACGTAGGCAGTCATGTACGGTGCGGTCTAACCACTACAAAATTTAAAAAACCCCTTCAACCAAGCTCAACCTCCAATAAATATTTTTAGCCTTTCAAACCAAAGCCTGAACTACGAAAGACCTGATCTCCTCATCAATGGGAGTACGTAGGCAGCCATTTATGGTGCGGTCAAACTAAATAAAAACCCGAAAACCCTAAATAAATATTTCTCAAACCGTTTATCTTATCAAGCAGGAACTACACAGACCTGATCTCCCGCACATACAGGAGTACGTAGGCAGCCATCAGTGGTGCGGTCGAACCCTCAAAAGAAATATCTAAGCCCAAACATATATCCCAAGACACCAAAGAACAACCCTTCAAGTCAGTGACCCATGTTGAGAAGACCCAACAACACTTCAATGTCATTCCATCAAATCTGGCACAAATCCTATAAGGGAAGAAACAGCGATACACTAAGACAACCAGCAGCGAGGACCTTCAAAGAGCCGACAGCCTCAATCACAAGTCTGTATCAAATTAGAAGAAAACCATCAACGCCGATTGCGAGAATAAGTTAGGATGAGGGCATCAAAGCCCAAATCCACTACCTGTTCACCATCTGGTACAGAAGTTAAAGCCTCTTGCAATCTCGGCATCTTATCAGCTCATCTATCATAGCAATTATCCCAGACAACGACAATTTCAAAATTAGCGACAACCCGATATTGGAACCCTTACAACAAGACTTGGGTAATCTCAAAAATAGCGACAACTCAATATTGGGGCATTTATCAACCATCCTAAGAAGGAAAATGCGCCAGTCAGCACCATCAGTATGGTACATCATCATCAGAGCTTCCCTCACATCATCTCACTGGCGATTTAGATATTACTCACTTATGACTTCATCAACAAAGAGAGTTTCTCATATTAATCCTCAGTATCAACATGCAAAAGGACTGGGGCATTGTCCAATTCCAAGAAATGGAAGGAGCTTAAGGCAGGATCGAGCCTCTCGTCAAAAGAAAGGGGAGAAATCCTGAAAGAAATCATGGCTACATGAGCTTGCCCTTACAGAAGAAGGGGAAATTTCTCAAAAAAGTCCTTAACTCAAGAACAGAAGGCCAACGACTTAATGGAGTAGCGATTCGAGAAAATTCTTCCACGAATCTCCGATAATAACCAGCTAAACCGAGAAAGCTACGTACTTCGGTCACTGATTTAGGTTGCTCCCAGCTTTGAATTGCTTCAATCTTTGTCGTGTCAATAGATATTCCATGACTTGATACTACGTGCCCAAGGAATGCTACTTCCTCAAGCCAGAACTCGCATTTCTTCAACTTGGCATAAAGCTTGTATTCACGAAGCTTTTGGAGTGTCAGCCTCAAGTGTTGCTCATGATCTTCACGGCTTTTGGAATAAATAAGGATGTCATCAGTAAAGACAACCACAAAGTGATCCAAACATTCCTTGAATACTTGGTTCATCAAATCCATGAAGACAGCAGGAGCATTAGTCAATCCAAAAGACATGACTAAGAATTCATAATGCCCGTACCGAGTTCTGAAGGCAGTCTTTGGAATATCCTCAGTTCTAACCTTCAGCTGATGATATCCAGAACGAAGATCGATTTTTAAAAAGAATTGTGCTCCTTGCAACTGGTCAAACAGGTCATCAATACGTGGCAATGGGTACCTATTTTTGATGGTGACATGATTTAACTCCCGATAATCAATACAAAGTCGCATACTCCCATCTTTCTTCTTCACGAATAGAACAGGAGCACCCCAAGGAGAAGTACTAGGACTAATAAAGCCAATGTTTAACAATTCCTGCAGTTGGGTCTTTAACTCCTGAAGTTCAATAGGAGCCATTCGATATGGGGCTTTGGAAATGGGTTTTGTACCGGGTTTAAGGTCTATACAAAATTCAATTTCACGCTCTGGGGTTAGGCCAGGAAGTTCTTCAGGGAATACGTCAGGAAATTCATTAACAATAGAAATATCATTCAAAACTGAAGTATTTTTGTTTAGATCCGTGACATGAGCTAAGAAAGCTTGACATTCGTTTTTTAATAAACGAATAGCTTTATGGCTTGAGATGACAGTGATTGATTTTAATGGTTTGGTTGTTTGAATTCGCATAATAGGTTGATTAGGAATATAAAAACTAACAACCTTACGAAAATAATCAATTTTTGCATGATGAGTAGTTAACCAATCAATCCTTAGAATCACGTCAAATGCAAGTATTTTTAATGAAATCAGATCGACAGGTAATGTGTGGGTACCAACTTGAACCAAACAAGACTTATAAACCGTGGATGTAATGAAGGTTTCTCCTAATGGAGTTTCAACAGATAAATCAAAGTCTAATTTCTCCGGAGTCAAATTTAATCGATGAGCGCAAGTAGGAGAAATAAAAGAATGGGTAGAACCGGTATCAAATAAAGTATAGACTTCGTTAGAGTTTATGATAAGCTTACCCGTGATGACCTCATTCGGGTTCCTTGCTTTCTGGGAGGTCACAACAAACGCTCTCCCTTGCACTACCGGTTTTGACTTTTCTGGGACGGCCTTTGGTGTCTCCATCTTGGCTGAACTTGTTTTTGGTAAACGACAAAATCGAGCTAAATGACCTTCTCTTCCACAATTATAACATGCTTTAGACGGCATCGCGCAGTTTGGACTGATGTGCCCCTCCCTTCCGCATTTGAAGCATATGATCGGTGGTCGTTCTCCTTCCTTAACCACGGGTGCTGGTGCTGACGTCGTTCCATCATTGTTGAATCTCCTCTTCTTGAAATGTCTATTCTTATTATTTTGGCCATGATTACCACCGAAGTGGTTACCATTTCTGGCCTGTTAATTCCCTCCACGCTTGTTGTCACCGCTTCGATGACTGCTTTCACTGGTATTATCATTTTACCTGTTGCACTCTTTAGGTTGCATTGACTCGTTATCCGGCTCCACTAACTGAGCCCTATTTACAACATCTAAATACAAACACAGTTTATGAGAAATAAGATGTTGACGTATCTCCGGCTTCAAACCTCTTAAAAACATCCGCTTCATTCTCTCTTCATTATCCACCAAGTGGGACGCAAACCGGGATAGCTTGACAAACTTAGCTTCGTACTACGACACGGTCATATTATTCTGCTCCAACTTGATAAACTCTATCTCCTTCATGTGACGAATACTTTCGGGAAAGTACTTGTCATTGAATAGTTCTTGGAACTTCTCCCAAGACATCTTCAGTGCAGCAGGTTGAGTACACTTTACCGATTCCCACAAGTAATCTGCCTCTCCTCGCAACATAAAGGTGGCAAAGGGAACCTTTTTCTCCTCGACGCATCCCAAGACATCAAATATCTTGGTGATCTGCTTTATCCACGTTTCCTCCTTAAGTGGTTTTGGTTCTCCAACAAACTCCGGTGGTCCTAGCTCCTTGAACTGTTTAGCGGTGACCGTCCGTGAGCTTTCAATGTTTCCACCTACATTTTGGACAGGAGCCACTCTCGCCTGCTGTTGCATGAATTGTATAAAGCCTCTGAACATTCCATCATTCATCATTTGGTCAGTGTTGTTATTTGCATGAGGATTATCTCCATTGTTATTCTCAACATTCTTGGATGTCAATTTCAAATACTGCCACAAAACAAGGGTTAAATCACATATCACATATTTTCTCAATACTCTGACCGACCAATTAAATAACAAATAAACTTAGGTAGGTCATACAAGCGAAGAAATTCTCCGTCTCTCCCCTCCTAGTTCTTATCTCACATCTCAGCTAGGGATAATATCCCTAAACTCTGATACCAACTGTGACGCCCCCAAAATAGGTATACATCACCTATTCTGAGTTGCCAATACATGGTACAGAATATAAATATAATCTTTAATATATAACAAGAGAGCTGTGAGTTTTAATACAAATACTATTTTCTAGCCAATATCCACTCTCAGAATAAGTCCTCATTACATTTATTTTTATACTATTTCATAGAATAGTGAAGACTACTAATGCTATCCTCTGAATCGTCACTCCGTTCCCCGACTAGTCCCCGCTACGTTCTCATTTCCTGAAGAGAACAATGAAAGCAAAAGGGTGAGCTCAACTTGCTCAGTAAGAAATATTATGACTAAGATAATGCAGAATAAATTATCGTTAGCCTTCAACAGTGTTAAACTGATAAAATATAACAAACATCAAGTTTAACTGCAGTGGAACAAGCAATCCATCAGCTTAATAAATAATCCACATCATCCCTGCACTCGGCCAATGATATTCATTAGTATCACAACCACAAATTATCCATGCATCACAGCCAAAGATATTCGTGTATTCATCAATGGTCATGATCATGCCAACAACTGTCCATCAATGCACTACGGGCCAATGAGAACTTTTACCACATCATTTGTAACATTACGGTCATGATTATACCAAATAATCCCTGGTTATAATCATACCAAGTCCATCTATGCACTACATGTCATAGATAACTTTTAACAAAATATAAACATGAGGATGGTGACAATGATATAAGAATTCAATAAAACAAGTTCAAGAATTAATTAATCCAAGAACCAATAACGTCCAAATTGTCAACATGATACTGCTTTGTGCAGTAAAAATTCAAGAATGCTCAGAAGAATATTTTTATGAAAATATACTGGATGAAGCGCAAATATCAAGGATATTCCACTAATTTCATGGAGTATAAAAGCCAAAATTTTAACCAACTGAGTATAATAAAGAATGGAATAACAAAAGAAATCACCAGGCATGCGATGGACTGCACAGACAGGTTATTCCAATAAAATAATAAATAACGGAACCAGGTCATGCGTAAACGCATTGACAAGATATTCTGACAGAATAATAAATAATGGAACCAGGTCCGGCATAAACGCACAGACATGATATTCCGACAGAATAATAAATAATGGAACCAGGTCCGGCGTAAACGCACAGACAGGATGTTCCAACAGAATAATAAAGAATGGAATAACTGAAGAATTTCACCAAGTATAGCGTATACAGGTTATTCCAACAGAATAATAAATAATGGAATAACAGAAGTTCTATTCATGAATACAAAAGAAATAATACCCCTTACCTTAAGAAGAAGAATACTGGATATTTGACTAGTGCAGTAGCAGAATACTTTTCTTCTTTCTCTCTATAACTTCTCTCTAGAGAGTTTCAGTGAATTCGTAAGAAATAATGAAGGAATGAGCTTCTATTTATAAAAGAATAGACTGCATAGTAACTAACTCATGAACGGTCCAGATTGATTTACTTTAATCTGACGGTCCATATTTAAAGCAAAATCTTTTAAATAAAATATAATATATTCTATTTATAATCTAATAAAACGAATAACTTTATAAAAAGTTTTACTATACAAATACTATGCATAATAAAATATAATATATTCTAATTATTGTCTAATAAAACAGATAACTTTATAAAAATATTCTGTTTTATATAAAAAGATTTTACTATTAGCCTAATAAAACGAATAATTTTATAAAAGTATTCTGTTTTATATAAAAAGATTTTCTGTTTTATTACATTAATAATAACAATAAAACAAAACTGAGTGACTTATCACGTAAGCATCAATAATCAATACCGTGTGCTACTATGCAACCATGCGTATTACTGTACTTTTACTACCGAGTAGTTCAACAGTATTAATGGTAAAACTTCCGTCGTTATTTTCATAAAGTATTTTTGTCGTTTTCTCAATCTGACAATAATTCCGTTGTGGGGTCCACCAATGATTGTGTCGTCGTACGAATATTCTCTGTTAAAACGAATATTCCCCGACCAATCGAATATTATATAGCAACTTGCGTACTTTGCAAAATTTATAAATATTACCCACAACTAAAACATTATATCAATTTCACTCCATAATATTTAAAAATGATATTTATAGAAAATTTATCTTTATTTATAAAAGTTGGGGTCTTACAGTTTCCAACCCTAGAGGTAACCCCAGGAAATCAGTTTCTAACGCTAGGGATAACCCCGAAAAAATCAGTTCCAACCCCGGAGATAGCCCCAAAAGATCAAGTTCAAAGCCTGGAGATAACCCCAGGATGTCAAGCCAACCTCAGAGATAACCTTGAGAAAAGACAACTACAAACTCTGCGAAAATTGGAGATAACCACGGGAGGGGCAAAATAGTCATTTTGCCGACTCAACTTTAACTTAAATCAAATACACTCATTTTAACTCGAATTGCTTCAAAAGAAGTCCCATAAGAACCATATCTTAACTTCTGAGCGCAAACTACGCAAAATGGCTCAACGGGCTGCCTGACGAAAACCCAAAAATGCCATTTCGGTCATGGACCCATCTTCCCAGATTTAAAAAATGGTAAATCCTATGTCATTGTATAGCCCTCGGAAAGAGATTTCCGGAATGGTATAGCACACTTCCATTGGACTCCCAAATTAAAAGTCATGAAGGTTTGAGCGAACAGCGTGTTGTCCGAGTTCACGTACTTCGAGACGGCGGGACCCACATTGCCCGAGGCACCCCGGGTAGCCGCAGGTACACCTGCTGTTGCCGCAGGTACACCTGCTGTTGCCGCAGGTACACCTGTGGCTCTCATTTCTATAAATAGAGGGCTTGGGTGGCCATTTTGTAAGAGAAAAAGACGAGGAGGTCCTGTTCAATTTGCTCTGTACACACAATAAACAGAGTGCTTTCTCATTTCAAACAGTTGTGAGCTTATATTTGACTAGTTTTTTATCGGTGGGAACCGAGTGTTCATCTATTTAAAGCTGTTGAAGTCTTCTTTGGCAGTCCACTGTAAGCCTTCTTACATTATTTAAAGCCTTTTCTCCACTTTTTGCACACACAGTTATTCACGTTGAGAGTCGTGTTGTGTGCGTATGCCTGGACTTCGGTCCGTGGCTTTTCATTTCTTTTGTATATATATATATATATATATATATATATATATATATATATATATATATATATATATTGTACTAACATGTAAGACCCCAACTTTTATGAATAAAGATTAATTTTTCTCGGAATATATTTTTGAATATTATGGTGTGAATTTGATATAAGATTATAGTTGTGGGTAATATTTATAAATTTTATAAAGTAAGCAAGTTGTTATAAAATATTCGATTTGTAAGACCCCAATTTTCATAAATAAAGATTAATTGTTCTCGAAATATATTTTTGAATATTATGGTGTGGATTTAATATAATGTTATAGGTTGTGGGTAATATTTACAAATTTTTCAAAGTATGCAAGTTGTTATAAAATATTCGATTGGTCGGGGAATATTCGTTTTAACAGGAAATATTCGTACGAAGGCGCAATCATTGGTACACCCCACAACGAAATTATTGTCAGAGTTAGAAAACGATGGAAATATCTTTTTATAAAAATAACGGCGAAAGTTTTACCGTTAACTGTTGAAATACCCAGTGATAAAAGTACAGTAATATGTGTGAATGCATAGTAGCACACGGTATTAATTATTGATGCTTACATGAGAAGTCACTCAGTTATATTCAATTATTGCTACAGTAATTGCTGGATAGTATCTCACGTTATTTGATTCAATTATTGTAAATATTTTATATTATTAAATCAATAATTGAGACGACAAAGTTATTCATATTATTATTTACAATATTGACGATGTCTAGAAAATTCTGTCGAGGAGTGGTTTGGTCACCTAATTGCGCGCCAATAAAGAGAATTTCTTATCGGAAAGCCCCCTCTTTCTTGGGAACGATCTAGTTGTTAAATATTACAAATTATAATAATGATGATAAATGTTATTAAAAATATTGAGGGAATTTTTATAAAGTATTTGTTATAAAATTTGCTTATAATTTGGACCCCCATTTACCCATATTTCAAAATAATCGCTGGAAAATTGTTCAGTATATATATATATATATATATATATATATATATATATATATATATATATATATATATATATATATATATATATGGAGGTGGGCCACATGTGGGGCTCACGTATGTTGAAAATGAAATTGTCAGGGGAGAAAAAAATGAATGTCACGGGTGGTGGTGGAAAATTGTGGTGATGGTGATGTTTTACTATATATATATTATAATAAGTTTTGTTGTTTATGAAAAATAGAATATATTATATTTTATTATGCATAGTATTTGCATAGTGTCTGCATAGTATTTGCATAGGAATTCAGTTTTTTTAGGCACCCGTGAAGAAGAAAAAAAAATACTGTACAATCCGTGTTTCTAAAATTTAATTAGTATCCTTTCCATTCTCCTATAAATAAGATGCTTAGTTAGAATTAAAAATCACATCAGAATCAGAAAATTCTTTTTCTATAATATTGAACGTATTTCTTTAGAGTTTTAAGAAACTTTGAGGGTAGAAAGCAGTGAAAGTTTTCTTCCAGAATATATCCGCTATACCAGTTAGAATAATCTTCTTTTTAAGGTAAGAGATATTATTTTTGTTCAGTATTCGTATGAAATAATATTTTCTTCCATACTCTGTAGTATGTAAGTAATATTATTTCGTTTCAGATTTCAAATTCTATGCTCATTTTGTTAAGTTTTGACTTCTATACTCCATGAAATTAGTAGAATATCCTTGATATTTGCGCTTCATCCAGTATCTTTTCATGAAAATATTATTTTGAGTATTCTTGATAAGTTTTAACCTTTTTATGTCAAAGTACTATTCACGGGATACTATTCACTCGATTACTATTCACCCGGGTACTATTCATAACAAAAAATTAATTTCTTTTCGGTACAAATCATTTTTGATACAATATTATTCTTGAATTTTACTCCACAAAGTAGTATCATGTTGACAATTTGGACATTATTGAATTCTGAATAAATTAAATTATAAATCTTTAAAAATTTATCATTTGCTTTCTTTTAATTGAATTCTTATATCATTGTCATCATTCTCATGCTTATATTATGATGAAAGTCATCTGTGGCCCGTAGTGCATAGATGGACTTGGTATGATTATGACCAGGAATTATTCGGTATAATCATGACCGTAATGTTATAAATGTTGTGGTAAAAGTCTTTATTGGCCCGTAGTACATTGATGGGCAGTTGTTGGCATGATCATGACCATTGGTGAAAACACGAATATCCTTGGCTCATAGTGCATGGATAATTCTTGATCGTGATACTAATGAATATCCTTGGCCGTAGTGCATGGATTAATCGATGATGTGGATTATTTATTAAGCTGAGTCTCAGCGATAAAATTTGTGATAAACTCTTAAATCATAGAAGATAGTAGATTTTATGCTCTACTTAACTCTTCTAATAGATTGCTTGTTCCGCTGTAGTTAAACTTGATGTTTATTGTATTTTATCAGTTTAACATTGTTGTAGGCTAACGATAATTTATTCTGCATTATCTTAGTCATAATATTTCTTATTGGGCTAGTTGAGCTCACCCTTTTGCTTTCATTGTTCTCTTTAGGAAATGATAGCGTAGCTAGGACTAGTCGGGGAACGGAGTGATGGTCCGAGATGGTAGTTTTAGTAGTCCTCATTATTTAGTGTGATAATAAATGTAATGAGGACTCCATTTGAGTTTGAATACTGTCTAGAAGACAATATTCGTACTAAAACTCTCAGCTTATGTTTTGTTGTATTTTATACGACAGTTGTATAATTAAGTTGTATTTGAATTTTGTACCATGTATTTGGCGACTCAAGATGGGTGATGTATACCTATTTTGGGGGCGTCATAGTTGGTATCAAAGCTTAGGGATATGATCCCTGGTTGAGATGTGAGACTAGAACTAGGAGGGAAGAGACGGGTAATTCCTTCGTTAGTATGACCTACTTATGTTTATTTATTATTTACTTAGTCGGTTAGAATATAGGGATAATATGTGGCATGTCAATTAACCCTTGTTTTGTGGCAGTGTTTGAAAATGACATCCGAGAATGTTGAGATAAGCAATGGACCACATGAGACCGTTGAGTCACCGATGATCAATACCTAGGATAATGTGCATCAGGAAGGAAATAATCCTCTGGTAAACAACAACACTGACCAGATGATGAACGATGGGATGTTTAGAGACTTTATGCAAATCATGCAACATCAGGCGAGAACGACTCCTGTTCAAAATGCAGGTGGAAACACTGGCAACTCTCGGACGGTTACCGCTAAACAGTTCAAGGAGCTGGGACCACCGGAGTTTTTGGGAGAGCCAAAACCACTTAAGGCGGAGATGTAGATAAAGCAGATCACCAAGATATTTGATGTCTTGGGATGCTCTAAGGAGCAAAAGGTTCCCTTTGCCACCTTCATGTTGCGAGGAGAGGCAGATTATCGGTGGGAATCTGTAAAGCGTACTCAACCTGCCGCACTGAATATGTCTTAGGAGAAGTTCCAAGAACTGTTCAACGACAAGTACTTTTCCCGAAAATATTCGTCACATGAAGGAGGTAGAGTTCATCAAGCTGGAGCAGAACAATATGACCGTGTCGCAGTACGAAGCTAAGTTTGTTGAGTTGTCTCTATTTGTGTCCCACTTGGTTGATAATGAGGAGAAAATGACGTGGATCTTTCTAAAAGGTTTGAAACTCGAGATACGTCAATACCAAATTTCTCACAAACAATGTTTGTATTCAGATGTTGTAAATAGGGCTTAGTTATTGGAACGTGATAATGTGTCAACCCAACCAAGAGAGAGCAGCCGGTAAAATAATAATACCAGTGGTAGCAGTCATTGAAGCGGTGACAACAAACGTGGAGGAAGTCAACATGCCAGAAATGGTAACCACTTCAGTGGTAATCATGGCCAAGACAATAAAAGTGGAAATTTCAAGGAGAAAAGATTCAATAATGATGGAAAGATGTGATGCCCCCAAAACAGGTATACATCACCCATTCTGAGTCGCCAAATACATGGTACAAAAATAAATACAACCTTAGTAATACAATTTTCAT
This sequence comes from Panax notoginseng, assembly GCA_016801055.1. Taxonomy (NCBI): domain Eukaryota; kingdom Viridiplantae; phylum Streptophyta; class Magnoliopsida; order Apiales; family Araliaceae; genus Panax; species Panax notoginseng. Next base: position 91,556,260 of record CM029013.1, on the reverse strand, counting down.
GCAAAATATGACAACACATATACTGTGAGTTTGAATACTAATAGAGAGTATAAAAACTCAAAAGGAGTCCTCATTACAATTATTGATACACTATTTTATAAAATAGTGAGGACTGCTAACACCACTAACTGAAAACATCACTTCGTACCCCGACTAGTTCTCGCTATATTCTCGCCTCCTGAGAAAAATAGAACAAAAAGGGTGAGCTCAACTAGCCCAGTAAAGAATATTATGACTAAGATAATATACAACAAATTATCATTAGTATTCAACAGGGAAAAATCTGATAGAATATAATCGACAACAAGTTTTAGATTAACAACTGCAGCGGAAACAGCAATCCATTAGAAGAGTCAGGTAGAGAAAGAATTCTACTATCTTCTAAGATTTAAAAGTCCATCATCAATATTTTATACCTGCAACATCAATCAGTATACATCTTGAATCAAATATTCATCTTTGCACTACAAGCTAAAGATATTCATTTGTATCACCAGTTGGTTATGTTCATCTCAACACCTGTTCATCTTTGCACTACAGGCCAAAGATATTCATCAGGTAATCATACATCTTTGCACTACAGGCCAAAGATATTCAGTAGTATCATCATTTAGGACTGAGGAAGATGAAAAATATTTTAAAGAAAACGAATCCAGTGAGATAAAAGAACAAATATTATGGATTCGTATTACAGTTTATCCAAGTTCAATAATACTCCATAATAACTAATTTTGAAGCAGAATTCAAAAATAAAGATCAAAACATGGATACAATCAAAGATAGTAACCATAATAGACAACTTGGACAAAAAGAAGAAAATTTTATTTTTCGGTGAATAGTGCCGTATTCGTGAATAGTGCCGTATACGTGAATAGTAACGTATATGTGAATAGTAACCCCAACACAAAAAGTTTCAAATTTGATAAAAAGTTCATACCAACATTTCGGTATAATGATATTGAATAAAATATCATTTTAAGAAGAATATAATACCCCTTACCTCAAAATATCAGTACTTCTGATCGGAATATCGGTATAAGGCTGAAGAAAACTTGCACTGATGAATAGAAACTCACAAAGTATCTAAATACTCACAAAATACACTCAATAATCTAGAGAGAGAAAGAGAGAAAACTTATTTCTGGTGTGATTTTTAATTCTAACTTAGCCCTCTATTTATAGGAAAATGTTAGCACGCCGAAGCAGACTTAACCTGCAACCTGATGGCTTTACCTGCTACTATTCTCACCCACCACATTTGAATAAAAATCTCAGCATATTTTCACCAATCAAAAGTGGGGCCCACCAATTCTAGAATTTTCTACCAAAATGATAAATTCTGAAACTTCAACAATTTCTGAACTAGTCATCTCTTAAAATTCATAACAAATCATACGTTCATTTTTAACGGTTCAAAATTTGTGGATATATACTCAACTTATATATGTATAACATATCCAAAAATCACAACGATCCAACGGTCGGATTAAAATTATAACCCCCACAATATATCTCAAAAATTCTGATTGATTTTTAATACCTCCATTCCGACAAAAATATTGATAAAACACCTCAACATTAACTCCTTTATTTTTAACCACAAAATATATCCAACATTTATATTCACATAAAATAAATATTTCCTTATCATATGAATCAATAATTAATTATTCACAATTAATATTACATAATCACATTTATGACAACCAGGCCGTTCTCAGGAAAGAGGGGGCTTTCCAATAAGGATTTTTCCTTACTGGCGCGCAATTAGGTGACCAAATATCTCCTTAGACAGAACTTTCTAGACATTGCCAATAATGCTATCTAATAATATTATTCAAATAATATGAATTATTGATCTGATAATGGGAAATACTGTGCAGTGACAATTATTGAAACAACAATAATATAAAATATAAATGCAGCAATTATTGAATCAATAAAATAAAATATTGAACAGTAACTACTGTAACAATTATTGAGTAGTGCCTTCCTTTGTAAGAATCAATAATTTAAAAATATTGTGCAATTCGTGTGCTACTATGCAACCACGCGTATTACTGTATTTTAACCATCGGGTATTCTAGCAGTGTTAACGGTAACAACTACGGTAACAACTACGCCTTTATTTATAAAAACTCAATTTTTGTCGTTATCTTCATCCAACCGTTTTCCGTTATGGGGTCCACAAATAGCTGCGCCGTCGTACGAATATTCCCCGACAGAAAGAATATTCCACGACCAAACGAATATTCCCCGACAAAATGAATATTTTATAACCACTTGTTTATTTTGCAAAATTTGCACATTTCACCCATAACCAAAATATTATATCAAATTAACACCTTATTATTCACAATAATAATTAGAGAAAATTTGATTTTATTCATTAATAAGTTGGGGTCTTACAACCTCCCCTCCTTATGAAATTTCGTCCTCGAAATTGACGTACGTACCTGATATTTCGAAAAGGTGGGGATACCTCGCTTTCATTTCTAATTCTAACTCCCAGGTCATTTCTACAATAGCATGATTTCTTCACAAAACCTTAACTTATGGTATAACCTTCGTGCGTAAGACATGCTCTTTCCTATCCAAGATCTTAACAAGTACCTCCTCGTACGTTAAATCTTCGGCTATCTCGTCTGGTTCTAACTCAATAATGTGGTTCGGGTCTTTAACATATTTACGAAGCATAGATATGTGAAAAATATTATGAACACGAGACATACTTGGAGGTAATGCGAGTCTATTGGCCACATTTCCTATTCGGTCAAGGATTTCAAATGAACCAACAAATCGTGGATTGAGCTTTCCTCTCTTCTCAAATCTTGTAACTTCCTTCCATGGTGCAACACGTAACAATACATGATCCCCAATATTAAATTCCACGTCCTTCCGATGAAGATCCGCATAACTCTTTTGTCGATCATGTGCCGTTTGTATACGTTGTCGAATCGTTTGGATCTTCTCTGTAGTCATTCATACCAACTCTGGTCCCAACAATGTTGCTTCACCCACCTCGTCCCAGCATATTGGAGAACGACATTTTCTTCCATACAACGCCACAAATGGAGCCACACCTATACTTGCCTGATAACTGTTGTTGTAGGAGAATTCCACCAATGGTAGGTACTTATCCCAACTCCCTTTGAAATCTAGGACACAGAGTCTTAATAGATCTTCAAGAGTTTGAATAGTCCTCTCTGATTGTCCATCCGTTTGAGGATGGTATGCCGAACTGAATCGTAAATTCGTGCCCATAGCTTTCTGCAAGCTAACCCAAAATCGTGAAGTGAATCTTGGGTCACGATCCAAAACTATAGATACTAGCATGCCATCAATTCTCACAATCTAATTCACGTATATACTAGCAAGACGTTCAAGGGAATAAGTCTCACGTATGGGTAAGAAATGAGCAGACTTGGTTAATCTATCAACAATAGCCCAAATCGCATCTATGCCTTGAGAAACCTTGGGAAGACCCGTAACGAAATCCATGGTAATGTGTTCCCACTTCCACTTCAGAATCTCAAGTGGTTGCAACAGACCCTTTGGTACTTGATGCTCCGCCTTTACACGTTGACAAGTTAAACACCTCGAGATAAACTCCGCGATCTCTCTTTTCATATTGCTCCACCAAAATGTATGTCGAAGATCGTGATACATTTTGGTATTCTCAGGATGGATTGCAAATGGTGTGTTGTGTGCCTCCATCATAATTCTATGATTCAAGTCAAAATTGTTAGGAACACAAAGTCTGGAGTTAACTCGAATTATTTCTTCTTCATCGATTCTTGCTTCTGGAATAGCACCTTCTTGCACTTTCTTCTTCATACGCATCAGCTCCATGTCCGTAGCTTGAGTAGCTTTAACTTTATCGATTAAAGTCGGTTCTACTCGTATGTTTGATATCATCACGTGGATACTTAGAGCCTTCATCTCTATCTCCATCCTTTGCAAGTCATACAAAATGGGCCTTTGTGTTAACAACATTACACTCGTACCCACATATGATCTTCTACTCAATGCGTCAGCTACTACGTTTGCTTTTCCAGGATGATATTGGATGGTATGATCGTAATCTTTCAGCAGCTCGAGCCAACGTCGTTGCCGCATGTTGAGTTCCTTTTGGGTGAAGAAATATTTGAGGCTTTTATGATCTGTATAGATCTCCACTTTCTCCCCATACAGGTAGTGTCTCCAGATTTTCAACGCGAAAACGACTGCTGCCAACTCCAAATCATGAGTAGGATAATTCCTCTAATATTCTTTGAGTTGTCGCGAGGTATAGGCTATGACTTTCCCATGTTGCATGAGAATATATCCTAACCCTTTGCCTGAAGCATCGTTGTAGATAACAAATCCATCTGAACCAGATGGTATTGTCAGAACAGGTGCCGAAATGAGTCTCCTCTTGAGTTCTTGAAAACTCTTCTCACAATTCTCGCTCCAACCGAATTTTGTATCTTTACGAGTCAGCTGAGTTAACGGAGTACCGATTCGAGAAAATCCTTCCACGAATCTCCGATAGTAACCAGCTAAGTCCAGAAAGCTTCGTACTTCGGTCACCGACTTTGGTTGCTCCCAACTTTGTATGGCTTCAATCTTCGCTGGGTCGACATATACTCTATGTTTTGACACCACATGCCCAAGGAATGCTACTTCCTCAAGCCAAAACTCGCATTTCTTCAGCTTGACATATAGCTTGTTATTGCAAAGCCTTTATAGTACCAGCATCAAATGGTGCTCATGATCTTCACGACTTTTGGAATAGATGAGGATGTCATCAATAAAGACAACAACGAACTGATCCAAATATTCTTTGAATACACGGTTCATCATATCTATGAAAGCAGCAGGAGCATTAGTCAATCCAAAAGACATGACTAAGAATTCGTAATGCCCGTACCGAGTTCTGAAGGCAGTCTTTGGAATATCCTCAGTTTTAATCTTCAACTGATGATATCCAGAACGAAGATCGATTTTTGAAAAGAATTGTGCTCCTTGCAATTGGTCGAACAGGTCATCAATGTGAGGTAGTGGATACCTATTCTTGATGGTGACATAGCTCAAATCTCGATAGTCGATACAAAGTCGCATACTACCATCTTTCTTCTTTACGAATAACACCGGAGCACCCCAAGGAGATGTACTAGGACGAATAAAACCGATGTCCAATAACTCCTGTAGTTGGACCTTTAACTCCTGAAGTTCAATAGGAGCCATTCGATATGGGGTTTTAGAAATGGGCTTTGTGCCAGGTTCAAGGTCAATAAAGAAATCAACTTCACGTTCTGGGGGTAGACCGGGAAGTTCTTCAGGAAATACGTTAGGAAATTCATTAACAACAGAAATTTTATTCAAATCTGACGTGTTTTTGTTCAAGTCCGTGACATGGGCTAAGAAAGCTTGACATCCGTTTTTCAATAAACGAATAGCTTTATGGCTTGAAATGACAGTGATCGACTTTAATGGTTTAGTTGTTTGAATTCATATAACAGGTTGGTTAGGAATATGAAAACTAACAACCTTACGAAAATAATCAATTTTAGCATGATGCATGGTTAACCAATCAATCCCTTAAATCACATCAAATGCAAGAATTTTCAACGAAATAAGATCGGTAGGTAATGTGATGGTACCAACTTGAATCAAGCAAGATTTATAAACAGTAGATGTGACAAAAGTTTCTCCTAACGGAGTTTCAACAGATAAGTCAAGGTCTAATTTCTCCGGAGTCAAGTTCAAACGTTGAGCACAAGCAGGAGAGATAAAAGAATGGGTAGAACCGGTATCTAATAAGGTATAAACTTCGCAAGAGTTTATGATTAGCTTACCCGTGATCACCTCGTTCGGGTTCCTCGCGTTTTGGGCAGTCACGACAAACGCCCTTCCAGGAACCACTGACTTTGACTTGTCCGGAACAGCCTTCGGAGTCACTATCCCCGTTGAACTTGGTTTTGTAACAAGACAATCTTTAGCTATATGACCTTCCTTTCCACAAGTTATAACATACCTTGAACTGTTGTGGGCAGTTTGGGCTAATGTGTCCCTCTTTTCCGTACTTGTAACATATGACTGGTGCTCGTTCTCCTCCCCTAGAAACAGTTGATGTTGGTGCTGACATCTTCACGTTATCATTGTTATACCTTCTCCTTTTGAAATCTCCTCCCGACTCGCTCCTTCTATTATCACGGCCACGATTACCACCACAGTGATTACCGCTTTTGTCCGAATGTTTTCCTCCCTGCTGGTTTTCATTGCTCCGATGACCGCTGCCACCGGTATGACCCTGGTTGTGGTCCCTCGGTTGAACATACTCATTATCTCGCTCTAATAATTGAGCCCTGTTTACAACATCTGAATATAAAGAAAATTTATGAGAGATAAGATATTGCCGAATCTCAGGCTTTAGACCTCTCAGGAACATCCTCGTTATTCGTTCCTCATTCTCTACCAAATGAGGTACAAACCTAGATAACTCTGCAAACTTTGCCTCGTACTGGGACACAGTCATGTTATTTTATTCCAGTCTAATAAACTCTACATCTTTCATATGACGAATACTTTCAGGAAAGTACTTGTCATTAAACAGTTTCTGAAACGTTTCCCAAGACATGTTGAGTGCGTCAGACTAGGTACGCTTCACAGACTCCCACCAGTAGTCTGCCTCACCGCGGAACATAAAGGTGGCGAATGGAACCTTCTGTTCCTCCGTGCATCTCAAGACATCGAATATCTTGGTAATTTGCTTGACCCACATTTTCGCCATGATCGGATCCGGCTTTCCCTTAAATTCTGGTGGTCCCAACTCTTTAAACTGCTTGGCTGTGACAAGCCGTGCATTGCTAGCATTTCCACTCGTATTTTGTGCACGAGTCTCCCTCGTCTGGTTTTTCATGAACTACAAAAAACTTCTAAACATCCCATCATTCATCATTTGTTCGGTAGTGTTGTTTACATGAGGAATATTGCCTTCCTGTTGCACGTTCCCCTGGGTGGTGATCAAAGGTGTCTCCACGGTCTGATTCACTCCATTATTAACGTTCTCAGCTGCCATTCTTAAATACTGCTATAAAACAAAGGTTAATAGTCATGTCATATATTATCCCTATACTCTGACCGACCAAATAAATACCAAATAAACTTAGTCAAGTCATACTAGCGAAAGAATTCCCCGTCTCTCCCCTCCTAGTTCTTGTCTCACATCTCAGCCAGGGATCATATCCCTAAGCTTTGATACAACTGTGACGCCCCCAAAACAGGTATATATCACCCATTCTGAGTCGCCAAATACATGGTACAAAAACAAATACAACCTCAGTAATACAATTGTCGTGCAAAATACGACAACACATATACTGTGAGTTTGAATACTAAAAGAGAGAATAAAAACTCAAAAGGAGTCCTCATTATAATTATTGATACACTATTTTATAAAATAGTGAGGACTGCTAACACCACTGACTAAAAATATCACTCCGTACCCCGACTAGTTCCCGCTATATTCTCGCCTCCTGAGAAAAATGGAACAAAAAGGGTGAGCTCAACTAGCCCAGTAAAGAGTATTCTGACTAAGATAATATACAACAAATTATCATTAGTATTCAACAGGGAAAAATCTGATAGAATATAATCGGCAACAAGTTTTAGACCAACAACTGCAGCGAAAACAGCAATCCATTAGAAGAGTCAAGTAGAGAAAGAATTCTACTATCTTCTAAGATTTAAAAGTCCATCATCAATATTTTATACCTGCAACATCAATCAATATACATCTTGAATCAAATATTCATCTTTGCACTACAAGCCAAAGATATTCATTTGTATCACCAGTTGGTTATGTTCATCTCAATACTAGTTCATCTTTGCACTACAGGCCAAAGATATTCATCAGGTAATCATACATCTTTGCACTACAGGCCAAAGATATTCAGTAGTATCATCATTTAGGACTGAGGATGATGAAAAATATTTTAAAGAAACCGAATCCAGTGAGATAAAAGAACAAATATTATGGATTCGTATTACAGTTTATCCAAGTTCAATAATACTCCATAATAACTAATTTTGAAGCAGAATTCAAAAATAAAGATCAAAACATGGATACAATCAAATCTAGTAACCATAATAGACAACTTGGACAAAAAGAAGAAAAAATTATTTTTCGGTGAATAGTGCCGTATTCGTGAATAATACCGTATACGTGAATAGTAATGTATACGTGAATAGTAACCCCGACACAAAAAATTTCAAATTTGATAAAAAGTTCATACCAACATTTCGGTATAATGATATTGAAGAAAATATCATTTTAAGAAGAATATAACACCCCTTACCTCAAAATATTAGTACTTCTGATCGGAATATCGGTATAAGACTGAAGGAAACTTGCACTGATGAATAGAAACTCACAAAGTATCTAAATACTCACAAAATACACTCAATAATCTAGAGAGAGAATGAGAAAAAACTTGTTTCTGGTGTGATTTTCAATTCTAACTTAGCCCTCTATTTTTAGGAAAATGTTAGCACGCCGAAGCAGACTTAACCTGCAACCTGATGACTTTACCTGCTACTATTCTCACCCACCATATTTGAATAAAAATCTCAGCACATTTTCACCAACCAAAAGTGGGGCCCACCAATTCTTGAATTTTTCACCAAAATGATACATTTTGAAACTTCAATAATTTCTGAACCAGTCATCTCTTAAAATTCATAACAAATCATACGTTCATTTTTAACGGTTCAAAATTTGTGGATATATACTCAACTTATATATGTATAACATATCAAAAAATCACAATGATCCAACGGTCGGATTAAAAATTATAACCCCGCAATATATCTCAAAAACCCTGATTGATTTTTAATACCTCCATTCCGACAAAAATATTGATAAAACACTTCAACATTAACTCCTTCATTTTTAACCACAAAATATATCCAACATTTATATTCACATAAAATAAATATTTCCTTATGATATGAATCAATAATTAATTATTCACAATTAATATTACAGAATCACATTTATGACAACCAGACTGTTCCCAAGAAAGAGGGGACTTTGCAATAAGGATTTCTCCTTATTGGCGCGCAATTAGGTGACCAAACCTCTCCTTAGACAGAACTTTCTAGACATTACCAATAATGCTATCTAATAATATTATTCAAATAATATGAATTATTGATCTGATAATGGAAAATACTGTGCAGTGACAATTATTGAAACAACAATAATATAAAATATCAATGCAGCAATTGTTGAATCAATAAAATAAAATATTGAACAGTAACTACTGTAACAATTATTGAGTAGTGCCTTCCTTCGTAAGAATCAATAATTCAAAAATACTGTGCAATCCGTGTGTTAATGTGCAACCACGCGTATTACTGTATTTTAACCACCAGATATTCCAACAGTGTTAACGGTAACAACTACGCCGTTATTTATAAAAACTCAATTTTTGTCGTTATCTTCATCCAAACGTTTTTCGTTATGGGGCCCACAAATAACTGCGCCGTCGTACGAATATTCCCCGACAGAAAGAATATTCCACGTCCAAACGAATATTCCCCGACAAAATAAATATTTTATAACCACTTGTTTATTTTACAAAATTTGCACATTTCACCCATAACCAAAATATTATATCAAATTAACACCTTATTATTCACAATAATAATTAGAGAAAATTTGATTTTATTCATTAATAAGTTGGGATCTTATAAAAGACGTCAGCACCAGCACCCGTTGTTAAAGAAAGATAATGATCATTGATTATATGCTATAAATGCGGAGGGGAGGGACACATCAGTCCAAATTGCATGCAGCAATCCAAAATGTGTTATAATAGTGGAAGAGAAGGTCACATAGCACGATTTTATCGTGCATTAAAGCCATGTTCAGCTGGGATGGAGGCACCAAAGGCCGTCCCAGAGAAGTCAAAACCAGTTGTTCAAGGGAGAACGTTTGTCACGACCTCGCAAAAAGTAAGGAACCTGAACAAGGTGATCACGGGTAAGCTAATCATAAACTCTAGTGAAGTCTATACCTTATTTGATACCGGTTCTACCCATTCTTTTATTTCTCCTATTTCCGCTTAACGTTTAAATTTGACTCCGGAGAAATTTAACTTTGATTTATCTTTTGAAACTCCGTTGAGAGAAACTGTCATTACATCCACTGTTTATAAGTTTTGTTTGATTCAAATCGGCAACCGCACATTACCTGTCGACCTTATCTCTTTGAAAATACTTGCATTTAATGTGATTTTAGGGATTGATTGGTTAACTACTCATTATGCTAAAATTGATTATTTTCGTAAGGTTGTTAGTTTTCATATTCCTAACCAACCTATTATGCGAATACCAGCAACCAAACCACTAAAGTTAATTACTGTCATATCAAGCCATAAAGTTATTCGTTTATTGAAAAATAGATGTCAAGCTTTCTTTACCCATGTCACGGATTTAAACAAAAATACGCCAGTTTTGAATGATATTTCTATTGTTAATAAATTTCCTAACGTATTCCTTGAAGAACTTCCTAGCCTACCCCCAGAGCGTGAAATTGAATTTTGTATCGACCTTGAACCCGGTAAAAAACCCATTTCCAAAGTCCTATATCGAATGGCTCATATTAAACTTCAGGAGTTAAAAATCCAACTGCAGGAATTGTTAGACATCGGTTTCATTCGTCCTAGTACGTATCCTTGGGGTATTCCTGTTCTATTCATGAAGAAGAAAGATGGGAGTATGCAATTTTGTATTGATTATCGGGAGTTAAATCATGTCACCATCAAAAATAGGTACCCGTTGCCTCGCATTGATGGCCTGTTTGACCAGTTGTAAGGTGCCAAATTCGTTTTAAAGATTGATCTTCGTTCCGGATATCACCAGTTAAAGATTAAAACTGATGACATTCCAAATACTACTTTCAAAACTCGGTACGGGCATTACAAATTCCTAGTCATGTCTTTTGGATTAACTAATGCTCCTGCTGCCTTTATGGATATGATGAACCGAGTATTCAAGAAATATTTGGATCACTTTGTGGTCGTTTTTATTGATGACATCCTCATTTACTCCAAAAGTCATGAAGATCATGAGCAACACTTGAGACTGATATTCCAAAAGCTTCGTGAAAACAAGCTTTATGCCAAGTTGAAGAAATGCGAGTACTGACTTGAGGAAGTAGCATTCCTTGGGCATGTGATATCAAATCATGAAATATCTATTGACCCAACAAAAATTAAAGCAATACAAAGCTGGGAGCAACCTAAGTCAGTGACTGAAGTACGTAGCTTTCTCGGCTTAACTGGTTATTATCAGAGATTATTGGAAGGATTTTCTCGAATCGCTACTCCATTAACTCAGCTGACTCGAAAAGGTACAAAATTCAGTTGGAGCGAGGAATGTGAGAAGCATTTTCAAGAACTCAAGAAGAGACTCATTTCATCACCTGTTTTGACAATACCATCTAGTTTGAAGGGATTTGTCATCCACAGTGATGCTTCAGGCAAAGGTTTAGGATGCATTCTCATGCAACATGGGAAAGTCATAACCTACGCCTCACGATAACTCAAAGAATATGAGAGAAATTATCCTGCTCATGATCTAGAGTTGACAGCTGTCATTTTCGCACTAAAGATCTGGAGACATTACATGTATAGGGAGAAAGTGGAGATCTATACGGATCATAAAAGCCTCAAATATTTCTTCACCCAAAAGGAACTCAACATGTGACAACGATGTTGGCTGGAGCTTTTGAAAGATTATGATCATACCATTCAATACCATCCTAGAAAAGCGAACGTGGTAGCTGATACATTGAGTAGAAAATCATATGCGGGTACGAGTGCGATTTTGTCAACATAAAGGCCCATTTTATATGACTTACAAAGGATAGAAATAGGGATAAAAACTCTAAGGACCCACGTGATGATGGCAAATATACGAGTAGAACTGACTTTAATCGATAAAGTTAAAGCTGCTCAAGCTACAGACCCGGAGCTGATGTGTATGAAAAAGAAAGTGTAAGAAGGTGCTATTCCGGAAGCAAGAATCGATGAAGAAGGAATACTTCGAGTCAACTCCAGACTTTGTATTCCTAATGATTCTGGCTTAAATTGTAAAATCATGAGGGAGGCACAGAACACACCATTTGCAATCCATCCCGAAAGTACAAAGATGTATCGTGATCTTCGACATACAATTTGGTGGAGCAATATGAAAAGAGAGATCGCAGAGTTTATCTCAAGGTGTCTAACGTGTCAACGAGTCAAGTCGAAGTATCAAGTGCCAAAAGGTCCATTGTAACAACTTAAAATTCTAGAATGGAAATGGGAACGCATTACCATAGATTTCGTTACTGGTCTTCCCAAGGTTTCTTAAGGCATAGATGCAATTTGGGTCATTGTTGATAGATTGACCAAGTCTGCTCATTTCTTACCTATACGAGAAACTTATACACTTGAACGTCTTGCTCGTATTTACATAAATGAGATTATAAGACTGTATGGTATGCCAGCATCCATAGTTTCTGATCGAGACTCAAGATTCACATCATAATTTTGGGTTAGTTTGCAAAAAGCTATGGGCACAGATTTACGATTTATTTCGATATATCATCCTTAAACGGACGGACAATCAGAGAGGACTATTCAAACCCTTGAAGATCTATTAAGACTCTGTGTCCTTGACTTCAAAGGAAGTTGGGACAAGTTCTTACCATTGGTAGAATTTTCCTGTAACAACAGTTATCAAGCAAGCATCGGCATAGCTCCATTTGAGGCATTGTATGGACGCAAGTGTTGTTCTCCAGTATACTGGGATGAGGTGGGTGAAGCAACGTTATTGGGACCGGAGTTGGTACGTATGACTACGGAGAAAATTCAAATGATCCGGCAACGTATAAAAACCTCACAAGATCGACAAAAGAGTTATACTGATCTTCATCGGAAAGACGTGGAATTCAATGTTGGAGAGCATGTGGCATTACGTGTGGCAACATGGAATGGAGTTACGAGATTTAGAAAGAGAGGAAAGCTCAATCCTAGATTCATTGCCCGTTTAAAATCCTTGATCGAGTAGGAACTATGGCCTATAGACTCGCTTTATCGCCAAGTATATCTTGTGTTCATAACGATTTTTACATATCTATGTTGCGTAAATATGTGAAAGATCTGAACCACATTATTGAGTTAGAACCAGACGAAATAGCGAAAGATTTAACGTATGAAGAGGTACCTGTTAAAATCTTGGATAAGAAGGAGCATATTCTATGCTCCAAGGTTATACCTTATGTCAAAGTATTGTGGAGAAACCACGATGTTGAAGAAATGACCTGGTAGTTAGAATCTGAAATAAAATCAAGGTATCCTCACCCCTTCGACATACCAGGTACGTACCCTAATTTTGAGGATAAAATTTCATAAGAAGGGGACGTTGTAAGACCCCAATTTTCATAAATAAAGATTAATTATTCTCAAAATATATTTTTGAATATTATGGTGTGAATTTAATATAATGTTATAGGTTGTGCAGTCCGTGATTCTAAAATTCAATTAGTATCCTTTCTATTTTCCTATAAATAGGATGCTTAGTTAGAATTTTCAAAGTTAGAATTGAAAATCACACCAGAATCAGAGAATTCTTCTTCTATAATATTGAGCGTATTTCTTTATAATTTTAATAAGCCGTGAGCGTAGAAAATAGTGAAAGTTTTCTTTAAGAATATCCCCGCTATACTAGTTGGAATACTCCTTTTTTAAAGGTAAGAGATATTATTTTTGTTCAGTATTCGTAAGAAATAATATTTTCTTCCATACTCTGTAGTATGTAAGTAATATTATTTCGTTTTAGATTCCGAATTCTATACTCCTTTTGTTAAGTTTTGGCTTCTATACTCCATAAAATTAGTAGAATATCCTTGATATTTACGATTCATCCAGTATCTTTTCATGGAAATATTATTCTGAGCATTCTTGATAAGTTTTAATATTTTTATGTTAGAGTACTATTCACGGGGTACTATTCTTGAATTACTATTCATAGAATACTATTCACCCGGTTACTATTCACCCGGGTACTATTCATAACAAAAAATTAATTTTTTTTTCGGTCTAAATCATTTTTGATACAATATTATTCTTGAATTTTACTCCACAAAGCAGTATAATGTTGACAATTTGGACATTATTGAATTCTGGATAAATTAAATTATAAATCTTTAAAAATTTATCCTTTGCTTTCTTTTAATTGAATTCTTATATCATTGTCATCATCCTCATGCTTATATTATGATGAAAGTCATATATGGCCCGTAGTGCATAGATGGACTTGGTATGATTATGACCAGGAATTATTCGGTATAATCATAACCGTAATGTTATAAATGATACGGTAAAAGTCCTCATTGGCCCGTAGTGTATTGATGGACAGTTGTTGGCATGATCATGACCATTGGTGAAAACACGAATATCCTTGGCTCGTAGTGCATAGATAATTTGTGGTCGTGACACTAATGAATATCCTTGGCCGTAGTGCATGGATGAATCGATGATGTGGATTATTTATTAAGCTGAGTCTCAGCGATAAAATTTGTGATAAACTCTTAAATCATAGAAGATAGTAGATTTCATACTCTACTTAACTCTTCTAATGAATTGCTTGTTCCGCTGCAGTTAAACTTGGTGTTTATTATATTTTATTAGTTTAACACTGTTGTAGGCTAACGATAATTTATTCTGTATTATCTTAGTCATAATATTTCTTACTGGACTAGTTGAACTCACCATTTTGCTTTCACTGTTCTCTTTAGGAAATGATAGCGTAGCCGGGGCTAGTCGGGGAACGAAGTGATGGTCCGAGATGGTGGTTTTAGTAGTCCTCATTATTTAGTGTGATAATAAATGTAATGAGGACTTCATTTGAGTTTGAATATTGTCTAGAAGACAATATTCGTACTAAAACTCTCAGCTTATGTTTTGTCATATTTTACACGACAGTTGTATAATTAAGTTGTATTTAAATTTTGTACCATGTATTTGGCGACTGAAGATGGGTGATGTATACTTTTTTTGGGGGCGCCACACGATTGGTCGGGGAATATTCGTTTTAAAAGGGAATAATTGTACGATGACACAATCATTAGTGGACCCCACAACGGATGTATTGTCGTAGTTAGAAAACGACAGAAATATCTTTTTATAAAAATAACGGCGAATGTTTTACCGTTAAACTGTTGAAATTCCCGGTGGTAAAAGTACAGTAATATGCGTGGTTGCATAGTAGCACACGTTATTGATTATTGATGCTTATGTGAGAAGTCACTCAATTATACTCAATTATTGCTATAGTAATTGCTGCATAATATCTCTCATATTGTTGATTTAATTATTGTCACAGTATCATCTGCATAATATTTTATATTATTTAAATCAATAATTAAGACGACAAAGTTATTCATATTATTATTTGTAATATTGACGATGTCTAGAAAGTTCTGTCGAGGAAAGGGGTTTGGTCACCTAATTGCGCGTCAATAGGGACAAATCCTTATCGGAAAGCCCCCTCTTTTCTGAGAATGATCTGGTTGTTAAATACTATGAGTTATAATATTAATGATGAATAAGTTCGTGTTGATTAAAGATAAAATTGATATTTCCATTGTGTTGAGATTTTTAGTGTTAGTGGAAATCGACATTTATTTCAATAATAATTGATTTTTGGAGGTTAAATTGATCAATAGGGTAATTAATCGGATAAATGAGTAATTAATTGCTATTAGTTCACATGCATATAACTATTTGTTCACATGAATGGAACTATTAATTCACATGCATGTACTATTAGGGGAGGTGGTGTAAGTTTGATAATACTTATAGGACTAAATTAAAAATAGAGAAAAAGATGAAGGCACTATACTGTAATAATTCAAGCCCCAAAACGTGCAATTATCAAAATTATGTTTTCCTATAAATAGAAGCTCATTCTTCTTTCATTCTCACCAATTTACTAAGACTCACAAGAGCAATTATAGAGAGAGAAGCTATAGAGAGAAAGAAGAAGAGTATTCTGCTACTTCACCATTCCAGTATTCAGTCTTCTTCTAAGGTAAGGGATATTATTTTTGTTCAGTATTCATAAGAAATAATATTTTCTTCCATACTCTGTAGTATGCGTGTAATATTATTTCGTTTCGTATTCCTAATTATACACTCATTCTGTTAAAGTATTGCTTCTATACTCCGTGAAATTAATAAAATGTCCTTAATATTTGCGCTTTATCCAGTATCTTTTCATGGAAATATTTTTTTGAGCATTCTTGATAATTATTGATCTTTTCATGCAGGAATACTATTCACGGGGTACTATTTACAAAGTACTATTCACGGGATACTATTCATAAAGTACTATTCACAGGTAGTATTCATGAAGTACTATTCATAGGATACTATTCACTCAAGTACTATTCACCCGGGGAACTATTCATGATAAAAATTGATTTCTTTGCTGTCCAAATCATTTTTTATTTAATATTATTCTTGAATTTTACTCCACAAAGCAGTATCATGTTGATAATTTAGACATTATTGAATTCTGGATAAATTAAATTATAAATCTTTAAAAATTTATCATTTGCTTTCTTTTAATTGAATTCTTATATCATTTTCATCATCCTCATGCTTATATTATGATGAAAGTTATTTTTGACTTACATGCATAGATGGACTGTTGATTGGTATGATTATAACCAAGGATCATTCGGTATAATCATGACCCGTATTGTTGCAAATAATGTGGTAAAAGTCCTCATTGGCCGTCGTGCATTGATGGACAGTTGTTGGTATGATCATAACCATTGGTGAAAACACGAATATCCTTAGCCCGTATTGCATGGATAATTCGTGGTTGTGATATTATTTATTAAGTTTAGTCTCAGCTATAAAATTGATGATAAACTTTTTAAATCATAGAAGATAGTAGATAACATGCTCTACTTGACTCTTCTAATGGATTGCTTGTTCCGCTGCAGTTAAACTTGATGTTTATTGTATTTTATCAGTTTAACACTGTTGAAGGCTAACGATAATTTATTCTGCATGATTTTAGTCATAATATTTTTTACTGGGCTAGTTGAGCTCACACTTTTGCTTTCATTATTCTCTTCAGGAAATGAGAACATAGCCGGGACTAGTCAGAAAATGGAGTGATGGTCCGAGATGGTTGTTTTATTAGTCCTCACTATTTAGTGTGATAATAAATGTAATGAGGATTGAATTTGAGTTTGGATATTGTCTATGAGATAATATTCGTGTACAAACTCTCAGCTCATGTTGTATATTTAAGTTTGTATTTGTATTTCGTACCATATATTTGGCGACCCAAGATGGATGATGTATACCTATTTTGGGGGCGTCACATTTGGTATCAAAGCTTTGGGATATGATCCCTGGCTAAGATGTGAGACTAGAACTAGGGGGAGAGACAGGAAAATTCTTCGCTAGTATGACCTACTTAAGTTTATTTGTTATTTAATTGGTCGATCAGAATATAGGGATAATATGTGGCATGTCAATTAACCCTTGTTTTGTGGCAGTGTTTGAAAATGACATCCGAGAATGTTGAGATAAGTAATGGAGCACATGAGACCGTTGAGTCACCAACGATCAATTCCCAGGATAATGTGCATCAGGAAGGCAATAATCCTCAGGAAAATAACAATACTAACTAAATGATGAACGATAGGATGTTTAGAGGCTTTATGCAATTCATGCAACATCAGGCGAGAATGACTCCTGTTCAAAATGCAGGTGGAAACACTGGCAACTCTCGGATGGTCACCACTAAGCAGTTCAATGAGCTGGGACCACCAGAGTTTTTGGGAGAGCCAAAACCACTTAAGGAAGAGACGTTGATAAAGTAGATCACCAATGTAAGACCCCAACTTTTATAAATAAAGATGAATTTTCTATAAATATCATTTTTGAATATTGTGGAGTGAAATTGATATAATGTTATAGTTGTGGGTAATATTTATAAATTTTGCAAAGTACGCAAGTTGCTATATAATATTCGATTGGTCAGGGAATATTCATTTTAATTGAGAAAACAACAAAAATACTTTATGAAAATAACGGCAGAAGTTTTACCATTAATACTGTTGAACTACTCGGTAGTAAAAGTACAGTAATACGCATGATTTCATAGTAGCACACGGTATTGATTATTGATGCTTACGTGATAAGTCAATCAGTTTTATTTTATTGGTATTATTAATGTAATAAAACAGAAAAGCTTTTTATATAAAACAGAATACTTTTATAAAGTTATTCGTATTATTAGTCTAATAGTAAAATCTTTTTTATATAAAACATAATACTTTTATAAAGTTATCTGTTTTATTAGATAATAATTAGAATATATTATATTTTATTATGCATAGTATTTGTATAGTAAAATCTTTTATAAAGTTATTCGTTTTATTAGATTATAAATAGAATATATTATATTTATTTAAAAGATTTTGCTTTAAATATGGACCGTCAGATTAAAGTAAATCAATCTAGACCGTTCATGAGTTAGTTACTATGCAGTCCATTTTTTTATAAATAGAAGCTGATTCCTTTATTATTTTCTTACGAATTCACTAAAACTCTAGAGAGAGAAACTATAGAGAGAAAGAAGAAAAGTATTCTGCTACTTCAGTACTCCGATATCATGTTTTTTTTACGGTAAGAGATATTATTTGTTGTGGTCATAAAGGGTATTCTTTCTTTCTTATTCATGAAGAGAAATTCTATTATTCCATTCTTTATTATTCTATTGGAATAACCTGTATACGCGGGCTACCCTATACTTGGTGAAATTCTTCTGTTATTACATTATTTATTATTCTATCGGAATATCCTGTCTGTACTTTACGTTGGACATGGTTCCATTATTTATTATTCTGTCGGAATATCCTGTCGGTGCGTTTACGCATGACCTGGTTCCATTATTTATTTTCCTGTTGGAATGACCTGTCTGTGCGGTCTATCGCATGCATGACGATTTCTTTTGTTATTCCAATCGTTATTATATTCAGTTGGTTAAAGTTTTGACTTTTATACTCCATGAAATTAGTGGAATATCCTTGATATTTGCGCTTCATCCAGTATCTTTTCATGAAAATATTCTTCCGAGCATTCTTGAATTTTACTCCACAAAGCAGTATCATGTTGACAATTTGGACGTTATTGGTTCCTGGATAAATTAATTCTTGAACTTGTTTTATTGAATTCTTATATCATTGTCATCATCCTCATGTTTATATTCTGTTGAAAGTCATCTGTGGCCTGTAGTGCATAGATGGACTTGGTATGATTATGACCAGGGATTATTCGGTATAATCATGACCGTAATGTTACAAATGATGTGGTAAAAGTCCTCATTGGCCCGTAGTGCATTGATGGACAGTGGTTGGCATGATCATGACCATTAATGAATACACAAATATTATTGGCCCGTAGTGCATGGATAATTGTGGTCGTGATACTAAAGAATATCCTTGGCCGTAGTGCAGGGGTGATTCGATGATGTGGATTATTGTTTAAGCTGAGTCCCAGCGATAAAAGTCATGAAAAACCTTTTAAATCATAGAAGATAGTAGATTTTATTCTCTACTTGACTCTTCTAATGGGTTGCTTGTTCTGCTACAGTTAAACTTGATGTTTGTTATATTGTATCAGTTTAACACTGTATAAGGCTAATGATAATTTATTCTGCATTATCTTAGTCATAATATTTCTTACTGGGCTAGTTGAGCTCACCTTTTCTTTCATTATTCTCTTCAGAAAATGAGAATATAGTTGGGACGAGTCGGGGAACGGAGTGATGGACCAGATGATAGTATTAGTAGTCCTCACTATTCTGTTAAATAGTATGATAATAAATATAATGAGGACCCCATTGAGTTTGTATATTGTTTATCTGACAATATTTGTATTAAAACTCACATCATATGTTTAGTCGTATTTTACACGACTGTTGTATAATAAAGTTATATTTAAATTTTGTACCATGTATTTGGCGACTCAGAATAGGTGATGTATACCTATTTTGGGGGCGTCACAGTTGGTATCAGAGCTTAGGGATATGATCTCTGGCTAAGATGTGAGACTAGAAGTAGGAGGGGAAAGACGGGGAATTCCTTCGCTAGTATGACCTACCTAAGTTTATTTGGTATTTAATTAGTCGGTCAGAGTATAGAGATAATATGTGATATGTTATTTAACCCTTGTTTTGTGGCAGTATTTGAAAATGACATCTGAGAATGTTGAGAATAGCAATGGAGCACAGGCGACCGTTGATTCACCACATATTAATAATCAGGATAATGTGCATCAGGAAGGCGATAATCCTCATGCAAACAACAACACTGACCAAATGATGAATGATGGAATGTTCAGAGGCTTTATGCAAGTCATACAATAGCAGGCGAGAGTGGCTCCTGTCCAAAATATAGGTGAAAACACTGAAAACTCTCGGACAGTCACCGCTAAATAGTTCAAGGAGCTGGGACCACCGGAGTTTATTGGAGAACCAAAACCACTTAAGGCGAAAATGTGGATAAAGCAGATCACCAAGATATTTGATGTCTTGGGATCCGCCGAGGAGCAAAAGGTTCCCTTTGCCACCTTTATGTTACGAGGAAAGGCAGATTACTGGTGGGAATCGGTAAAGCGTACTCAACCTGCTGCACTGAAGATGTCTTGGGAGAAGTTCCAAGAACTGTTCAATGACAAGTACTTTTCTGAAAGTAATTGTCACATGAAGGAGGTAGAGTTCATCAAGTTGGAGCAGAATAATATGACAATGTCGTAGTACGAAGTTAAGTTTGCCGAGCTGTCCCGGTTTGCGTCCCACTTGGTGGATAATGAAGAGAGAATGACGCGGATGTTTTTAAGAGGTTTGAAGCCGGAGATACGTTAACATCTTATTTCTCATAAACTGTGTTTGTATTCAGATGTTGTAAATAGGGCTCAGTTAGTGGAGCGCGATAACGAGTCAACGCAACCAAAAGAGAGCAACCGACAAAATGATAATACCAGTAAAAGCAGTCATCGAAGCGGTGGCAACAAGCGTGGGGGGAATCAGCAGGCCAGAAATGGTAACCTCTTCGGTGGTAATCATGGCCAAAATAATTAGAATAGACATTTTAAGAAGAAGAGATTCAACAATGATGGAAAGACATCAGCACCAGCACCCGTGGTTAAGGAAGGAGAATAACCACCTATCATATGCTTCAAATGCGGAGGGGAAGGACACATCAGTCCAAACTGCGCGATGCCGTCCAAAGCATGTTATAATTGTGGAAGAGAAGGTCACCTAGCCCGATTTTGTCATTCACCGAAGACAAGTTCAGCTAGCATGGAGGCACCAAAGGACGTCCTAGAAAAGTCAAAACCGGTAGTGCAAGGGAGAGCGTTTGTTGTGACCTCCCAGAAAGCAAGGAACCCGAACGAGGTCATCACGGGTAAACTTATCATAAACTCTAGCGAAGTCTATACCTTATTTGATACCGGTTCTACCCATTCTTTTATTTCTCCTATTTCAGCTCAACGATTAAATTTGACTCCGGAGAAATTAGACTTTGACTTATCAGTGGAAACTCCGTTGGGAGAAACCTTCATTACATCCACTGTTTATAAGTCTTGTTTGGTTCAAATCGGTACCCTCACATTACCTGTCGATCTTATTTCATTGAAAATATTTGCATTTGATGTAATTCTAGGAATTGATTGGTTAACTACTCATCATGCAAAAATTGATTATTATCGTAAGGTTGTTAGCTTTCATATTCCTAATCAACCTATTATGCAAATTCAAATAACCAAACCATTAAAATCAATCACTGTCATCTCAAGCCATAAAGCTATTCCTTTATTAAAAAATGGATGTCAAGCTTTCTTAGCTCATGTCACGGATCTAAATAAAAATACTTCAGTTTTGAATGATATTTCTATTGTTAATGAATTTCCTGACGTATTCCCTGAAGAACTTCCTGGCCTACCCCCAGAGCGTGAAATTAAATTTTGTATCGACCTTGAACCTGGTATAAAACCCATTTCCAAAGCCCCATATCAAATGGCTCCTATTGAACTTCAGGAGTTAAAGACCCAACTGCAGGAATTATTAGACATTGGCTTTATTCGTCCTAGTACTTCTCCTTGGGGTGCTCCTATGCTATTCGTGAAGAAGAAAGATGGGAGTATGCGACTTTGTATTGATTATCGGGAGTTGAATCATGTCACCATCAAAAATAGGTACCCATTACCACGTATTGATGACCTGTTTGACCAGTTACAAGGAGCACAATTCTTTTCAAAAATCGATCTTCGTTCTGGATATCATCAGCTGAAGGTTAGAACTGAGAATATTCCAAAGACTGCCTTCAGAACTCGATACGGGCATTATGAATTCTTAGTCATGTCTTTTGGATTGACTAATGCTCCTACTGCCTTCATGGATATGATGAACCGAGTATTCAAGGAATATTTGGATCACTTTGTGGTCGTCTTTATTAATGACATCCTTATTTATTCCAAAAGGCGTGAAGATCATGAGCAACACTTAAGGCTGACACTCCAAAAGCTTTGTGAATACAAGCTTTCTGCCAAGTTGAAGAAATGCGAGTTCTGGCTTGAGGAAGTAGCATTCCTTGGGCACGTAGTATCAAGTCCTGGAATATCTGTTGACCCGACAAAGATTAAAGCACTTCAAAGCTGGGAGCAACCTAAATCAGTGACCAAAGTACGTAGCTTTCTCGGTTTAGCTGGTTATTATCGGAGATTCGTGGAAGGATTTTCTCGAATCACTACTCCATTAACTCAGCTGACTCAGAAAGATACAAAGTTCGGTTGGAGCGAAGAATGTGAGAAGAGTTTTCAAGAACTCAAGAGGAGACTCATTTCAGCACCTGTTCTGACAATACCATCTGGCTCGGAGGGATTTGTCATCTATAGTGATGCTTTGGGCGAAGGGTTGGGATGTGTTCTCATGCAACATGGGAAAGTCATAGCCTATGCCTTAAGATAACTCAATGAATATGAGAGGAATTATCCTACTCATGATCTAGAGTTGGCAGCTGTTGTCTTCGCACTTAAAATTTGGAGGCATTACTTGTATGAGGAGAAAGTGGAGATCTTTACGGATCATAAAAACCTCAAATATTTCTTCACTCAAAAGGAACTCAACATGCGACAACGACGTTGGCTAGAACTGTTGAAAGATTATGATCATACCATCTCATACCATCCTGGAAAAGCGAACGTGGTAGCTGATGCATTGAGTAGAAGATCATATGCAAGTACGAGTGCGATATTGTCAACGCAAAGGCCCATTTTGTGTGACTTGCAAAGGATGGAGATAGAGTTAAAGACTCCAAGGAACAATGTGATGATGGTGAATATACGAGTAGAACCGACTTTAATTGATAAAGTTAAAGCTGCTCAAGCTACAGACCTGGAGCTGATGCGTATAAGGAAGAAAGTGCAATAAGGTGCTATGCCGGAAACAAGAATCGATGAAGAAGGAATACTTCGAGTCAACTCCAGATTTTGTGTTCCTAACGACCCTAATTTAAAGTATAAAATCATGATGGAGGTGCACAAAACACAGTTTGCAATCCATCCTGGGAGTACTAAAATATATCGTGATCTTCGTCATATATTTTGGTGGAGCAATATGAAGAGAGAGATAGCACTGTTTATCTCAAGGTGCCTAACTTGTCAATGAGTCAAAGCGGAGCATCAAGTACCAAAAGGTCCATTGCAACCACTTGAAATTCCAGAATGGAAGTGGGAGCACATTACCATGGATTTCGTTACTAGTCTTCCCAAGGTTTCTCAAAGCATTGATGCAATTTGGGTCATTGTTGATAGATTGACCAAGTCTACTCATTTCTTACCAATACGAAAAACTTATACACTTGAACGTCTTGCTCGTATGTACATAAACGAGATTGTAAGACTGCATGGTATGCCAGTATCCATAGTTTTTGATCGAGACACAAGATTCATTTCACGATTTTGGGTTAGTTTGTAAAAAGCTATGGGCACGGATTTACGATTTAGTTCGGCATATCATCCCCAGACGGACGGACAATCAGAGAGGACTATTCAAACTCTTGAAGATTTATTAAAACTCTGTGTTCTTGACTTCAAGGGAAGTTGGGATAAGTTCTTACCATTGGTGGAGTTTTCTTACAATAACAGTTATCAAGCAAGTATTGGCATGACTCCATTCGAGGCGTAGTATGGAAGAAAGTGTCGTTCTCCAGTATGCTGGGATGAGGTGGGTGAAGCAACGTTATTGGGACCGGAGTTGGTACGTATGACTACAAAAAAGATTTAAACGATCCGGCAACGTATAAAAACCTCACAAGATCGATAAAAGAGTTATGCTGATCTTCATCGAAAGGACGTGGAATTTGATATAGGAGATCATGTGTTGTTACGAGTTACTCCGTAGAAAGGAGTTACGAGATTTGGAAAGAGAGGAAAACTCAATTCTCGATTCATTGGCCCATTTTTAATCCTCGATCGAGTAGGAACTGGGGCCTATAGACTCGCTTTACCGCCAAGTATGTCTCGTGTTCATAATATTTTTTATATATCCATGTTACGTAAATATGTGGAAGACCCGAACCACATTATTGAGTTAGAACCGGACGAAATAGCGGAAGATTTAACGTATGAAGAGGTTCCTATTCAAATCTTGGATAAGAAGGAACATATTCTACGCTCTGAGGTTATACCTTAAGTCAAAGTTTTGTGGAGAAACCACGATGTTGAGAAAATGACCTGGGAGTTAGAATCTGAAATGAAGTCAAGGTATCCTTACCTCTTCGATATACCAGGTACGTACCCTAATTTCGAGGGTAAAATTTCATAAGAAGGGGAGGTTGTAAGACCCCAACTTTTATAAATAAAGATGAATTTTCTATAAATATCATTTTTGAATATTATAGAGTGAAATTGATATAATGTTATAGTTGTGGGTAATATTTATAAATTTTGCAAAGTACGCAAGTTGTTATATAATATTCGATTGGTCGGGGAATATTCATTTTAACAGGGAATATTCGTACGACGACATAATCATTGGTGAATCCTACAGTAATATGCATGGTTGCATAGTAGCATACGATATTGATTATTGATGCTTGTGTGATAAGTCACTCAGTTTTGTTTTATTTGTATTATTAATGTAATAAAACAGAAAAGCTTTTTATATAAAACAGAATACTTTTATAAAGTTATTCGTTTTATTAGCCTAATAGTAAAATCTTTTTATATAAAATATAAAACTTTTATAAAGTTATCTGTTTTATTAGATAATAATTAGAATATATTATATTTTATTATGCATAGTGTTTGCATAGTGCCTGCATAGTGTTTGCATAGTAAAATTTTTTATAAAGTTATTCGTTTTATTAGATTATAAATAGAATATATTATATTTTATTTAAAAGATTTTGCTTTAAATATGGACCGTCAGATTGAAGTAAATCAATCTAGACCGTTCATGAGTTAGTTACTATGCAGTCCATTTTTCTATAAATAGAAGCTCATTCCTTCATTATTTTCTTACGAATTCACTGAAACTCTAGAGAGAGAAACTATAGAGAGAAAGAAGAAAAGTATTCTGCTACTTCACTACTCCGATATCAATTTTTTTTTACGGTAAGGATATTATTTGTTGTGCTCGTAAAGGGTATTCTTTCTTTCTTATTCATGAAGAAAAATTCTGTTATTCCATTCTTTATTATTCTGTTGGAATAACCTGTATACGCGGGCTACCCTATACTTGGTAAAATTCTTCTGTTATTACATTATTTATTATTCTGTCAGAATATCCTGTCTGTGATTTACGCCGGACCTGGTTCTATTATTTATTATTCTGTCAGAATATCCTATATGTGCTTTACGCCGGACCTGGTTCCATTATTTATTATTTTGTCTGAATATCCTGTCGGTGCGTTTACGCATGACCTGGTTCCATTATTTATTTTCCTGTTGAAATAACCTGTCTGTGCGTTCTATCGCATGCATGGTGATTTCTTTTGTTATTCCATTGTTTATTATATTCAGTTGGTTAAAGTTTTGACTTTTATACTCCATGAAATTAGTGGAATATCCTTGATATTTACGCTTCATCCAGTATCTTTTCATGAAAATATTCTTCCGAGCATTCTTGAATTTTACTCCACAAAGCAGTATCATGTTGACAATTTGGACGTTATTGGTTCCTGGATAAATTAATTCTTGAACTTGTTTTATTGAATTCTTATATCATTGTCATCATCCTTATGTTTATATTCTGTTGAAAGTCATCTATGGCCTGTAGTGCATAGATGGACTTGGTATGATTATGACCAGGGATTATTCGGTATAATCATGACCGTAATGTTACAAATGATGTGGTAAAAGTTCTCATTGGCCCGTAGTGCATTGATGGACAGTGGTTGGCATGATCATGACCATTAATGAATACATAAATATTCTTGGCCCGTAGTGCATGGATAATTGTGGTCGTGATACTAAAGAATATCCTTGGCCGTAGTGCAGGGGTGATTCAATGATGTGAATTATTTTTTAAGCTGAGTCCCAGTAATAAAAGTCATGAAAAATCTTTTAAATCATAGAAGATAGTAGATTTTATTCTCTACTTGACTCTTCTAATGGGTTGCTTGTTCCGCTGCAGTTAAACTTGATGTTTGTTATATTGTATCAGTTTAACACTGTATAAGGCTAATGATAATTTATTCTGCATTATCTTAGTCATAATATTTCTTACTGGGCTAGTTGAGCTCACCCTTTCATTCATTGTTCTCTTTAGGAAATGAGAATATAGCTAGGACGAGTCGGGGAACGGAGTGATGGACCAGATGATAGTATTAGTAGTCCTCACTATTCTGTTAAATAGTGTGATAATAAATGTAATGAGGACCCCATTGAGTTTGTATATTATCTATCTGACAATATTTGTTTTAAAACTCACAGCATATGTTTAGTCGTATTTTACACGACTGTTGTATAATTAAGTTGTATTTAAATTTTGTATCATGTATTTGGTGACTCAGAATAGGTGATGTATACCTATTTTGGGGGCGTCACAACCAAGATATTAGATGTCTTGGTATGCTCCGAGGAGCAAAAGGTTCCCTTTGCCACCTTCGTGTTGCGAGGAGAGGCAGATTACTGGTGGGAATCTATAAAGCGTACTCAAACAGCCGCACTGAAGAAGTCTTGAGAGAAGTTCCAAGAACTGTTCAACGACAAGTACTTTCCTGAAAGTATTCGTCACATGAAGGAGGTAGAGTTCATCAAGCTGGAGCAAAATAATATGACCGTGTTGCAGTACGAAGCTAAGTTTACCGAGTTGTCCCAGTTTGCGTTCCACTTGGTTGATAATGAGAAGAGAATGACGCGTATGTTTCTAAGAAGTTTAAAACCCGAGATACGTCAATACCTAATTTCTCAAAAACTTGTTTGTTTTCAAATGTTGTAAATAGGGCTCAGTTATTAGAGCGCGATAATGAGTCAACCCAACCAAGAGAGAGTAGTCGGCAAAACAATAATACCAGTGGTAGCAGTCATCGAAGCGGTGACAACAAACGTGGAGGGAATCAACATGCCAGAAATGGTAATCACTTCGGTGGTAATCATGGCCAAGACAATAGGAGTGGAAATTTCAAGAAGAGGAGATTCAACAATGATGGGAAGACGTCAGCACCAGCACCCATTGATAAATAAGGAGAACGACCACCGATCGTATGCTTGAAACTGCACGATGCAGTCCAAAGCTTATTACAATTGTGAAAAAGAAGGTCACTTAGTTCGATTTTGTTGTGCAGTGAAACCAAGTCCAGTTGGGATGGTGACACCAAATGCCATCCCAGACAAGTTAAAACCAGTAGTTCAAGGGAGAGCGTTTGTCGTGACCTCCCAAAAAGTGAGGAACCCAACGAAGTCATCACGGGTAAGCTAATCATAAACTCTAGCGAAGTTTATACCTTATTTGATACTGGTTCTATCCATTCTTTTATTTCTCCTACTTGCGCTCAACGTTTAAATTTAACTCCGGAGAAATTAGACTTTGACATATCTGTTGAAACTCAGTTGGGAGAAACCTTCATTACATCCACTATTTATAAGTCTTGTTTGATTCAAATTGGCAACCACACGTTACCTGTCGATCTTATCTCTTTAAAAATACTTGCATTCGATGTGATTTTAGAAATTGATTGGTTAACTACTCATTATGCTAAAATTGATTGTTTTCGTAAGGTTGTTAGCTTTCATATTCCTAACCAACCTATTATGTGAATTTAAGCAATCAAACCACTAAAGTTAATCATTGTCATATCAAGCCATAAAGTTATTCAATTATTGAAAAACGGATGTCAAGCTTTGTTAGCTCATGTCACAGATTTAAACAAAAATACGTCAGATTTGAATGATATTTCTATTGTTAATAAATTTCCTGACGTATTCCATGAAAAACTTTCTGGCCTACCCTAGAGTGTGAAATCGAATTTTGTATCGACCTTGAACCCGGTATAAACCCCATTTCCAAAGCCTCATATCGAATGACTCCTATTGAACTTCAGGAGTTAAGAATCCAACTACATGAATTATTAGACATCGGTTTCATTCGTCCTAGTACGTTTTCTTGGGGTGCTCCTGTTCTATTTGTGAAGGAGAAAGATGGAAGTATGCGACTTTGTATTGACTATCGGGAGTTGAATCATGTCACCATCAAAAATAAGTACCCATTGCCTAGCATTGATGACCTTTTTGATCATTTGCAAGGCGCCAAATTCTTTTCAAAGATCGATCTTCGTTCTGGATATCATCAGTTGAAGATTAAAAAGGATGACATTCCATAGACCTCTTTCAGAACTCGGTACGGGCATTATGAATTTCTAGTCATGTCTTTTGGATTGACTAATGCTCCTGTTGCCTTCATGGATATGATGAACCGAGTATTCAAGGAATATTTGGATCATTTTGTGGTCATCTTTATTGATGACATCCTCATATACTCCAAAAGCCGTAAAGATCATGAGCAACACTTGAGGCTGATACTCTAAAAGCTTCGTGAAAACAAGTTATATGCCAAGTTGAAGAAATGTGAGTTCTGGCTTGAGGAAGTAGCATTCCATGGGCACGTGATATCAAATCACGGAATATCTATTGACCCAGCAAAGATTAAAGCAATTCAATGTTGGGAGCAACCTAAGTTAGTGAGCGAAGTATGTAGCTTTTTAGGCTTAGCTGGTTATTATCGGATATTCATGGAAGGATTTTCTCGAATCGCTACTCCATTAACTTAGCTGACTCGAAAAGATACAAAATTCGATTGGAGCGAGGAATGTGAGAAGAGTTTTCAAGAACTCAAGAGGAGGCTCATTTCAGCACCTGTTCTGACAATACCATCTGGTTCGGAGGGATTTGTCATCTACAGCGATGCTTCAAGCAGAGGGTTAAGATGTGTTCTCATGCAACATGGGAAAGTCATAGCCTATGCCTCACGATAACTCAAAGAACATGAGAGGAATTATCCTACTCATGATCTAGAGTTGGCAGCTATCGTTTTTGCACTTAAAATCTGGAGGCATTACCTGTATGGGGGAGAAAATGGAGATCTATACGGATCATAAAAGCCTCAAATATTTCTTCACCCAAAAGGAACTCAACATGCGACAACGACGTTGGCTCGAGCTGTTGAAATATTACGATCATACTATTCAATACCATCTTGGAAAAGTGAACGTGGTAGCTGACGCGCTGAGTAGAAGATCATATGCGAATACGAGTATGATATTGTCAACGCAAAGGCCTATTTTGTATGACTTACAAAGGATAGAGATAGAGTTAAAGACTCCAGGGACCCACGTGATGATGGCAAATATACGAGTAGAACCGACTTTAATCGATAAAGTTAAAGTTGCCAAAGTTACAGACCTGGAGCTGATGTTTATGAGGAAGAAAGTACAAGAAGGTAATATTCTGGAAGCAAGAATCGATGAAGAAGAAATACTTTGAGTCAACTCTAGATTTTGTGTTCCTAACTACTCTTACTTAAAATATAAAATCATGATGGAGGCGCACAACACACAGTTTGCAATCCATCCTGGGAGTATCAAAATGTATCGTGATCTTCGACATATATTTTGGTGGAGCAATATGAAGAGAGAGATCGCGGAGTTTATCTCAAGATGTTTAACGTGTCAACGAGTCAAAGCGGAGCATCAAATGCCAAAAGGGTCCATTGCAACCACTTAAAATTCCAGAATGGAAGTGGGAGCACATTACCATAGATTTCGTTACTAGTATTCCAAAGGTTTCTCAAGGCATAGATGCAATTTGGGTTATTGTCGATAGATTAACCAAGTCTGCTCATTTCTTACCTATACGAGAAATTTATTCACTTGAACGTCTTTCTCATATTTACATAAATAGGATTGTAAGACTGTATGGTATGACAGTATCCATAGTTTCTGATCGAGACTCGAGATTCACTTCACGATTTTGGGTTAGTTTGTAAAAAGCTATGGGCACAAATTTACGATTTAGTTCAGTATGTCATCATCAAACGGACGGACAGTCGGAGAGGACTATTCAAACTCTTGAAGATCTATTAAGACTCTGTGTCCTTGACTTCAAAGGAAGTTGGGACAAGTTCTTGCCAGTGGTGGAATTCTCCTACAACAACATTTATCAAGCAAGTATTGACATGGCTCCATTCGAAATGTTGTATGGACGCAAGTGTCGTTCTCTAGTATGCTGGGATGAGGTGGGTGAAGCAACGTTGTTGGGACCAGAATTGGTACGCATGACAATAGAAATTCGGCAACGTATAAAGGCCTCACAAGATCGACAAAAGAGTTATGCTGATCTTCATCGAAGAGACGTGGAATTCAATGTTGGAGAGCATGTGTTGTTACGTGTTGCTTCATAGAAAGGAGTTACAAGATTTGGAAAGAGAGAAAAGCTCAATCCTCGATTCATTGGGCCATTCAAAATCCTCGATCGAGTAGGAATTGTGGCCTATAGACTCGCCTTACCGCCAAGTATGTCTCGTGTTCTTAACGTTTTTCACATATCTATTTTACGTAAATATGTGAAAGACCCGAACCACATTATCGAATTATAAATGGATGAGATAGCGGAAGATTTAACATATGAAGAGGTACCTGTTAAAATCTTGGATAAGAATGATTATATTCTACTCTCTAAGGTTATACCTCAAGTCAAAGTTTTGTGGAGAAACCACGATGTTGAGGAAATGACCTGGGAGTTAGAATCTGAAATGAAGTTAAAGTATCCTCACCTCTTCCACATACCATGTACATACCCTAATTTCGAGGATGAAATTTCATAAGAAGGGGATGTTGCAAGACCCCAACTTTTATTAATAAAGATTAATTTTTCTCGTAATATATTTTTGAATATTATGGTGTGGATTTGATATAAGGTTATAGTTGTGGGTAATATTTATAAATTTTACAAAGTAAGCAAGTTGTTATAAAATATTCGATTGGTCGGGGAATATTCGTTTTAACAGAAAATATTCATACGACGACACAATTATTGGTCGACCCCACAACAGAAGTATTGTCATAGTTAGAAAACGACATAAATATCTTTTTATAAAAATAACGGCAAAAGTTTTACCGTTAAACTGTTGAAATACCCGGTGGTAAAAGTACAGTAATACGCGTGGTTGCATAGTAGCACACGGTATTGATTATTGATGCTTACGTGAGAAGTCACTCAGTTATACTGAATTATTGCTACAGTAATTGCTGCATAATATCTCTCATATTATTGATTCAATTATTGTCACAGTATCATCTGCATAATATTTTATATTTTTTAAATCAATAATTGAGACGACAAAGTTATTCATATTATTATTTGTAATATTGACGATGTCTAAAAAGTTCTGTCGATGAAAGAGGTTTGGTCACCTAATTGCGCGCCAATAGAGAGAAATTCTTATCGAAAATCCCTCTCTTTCTTGGGAATGATCTAGTTGTTAAATACTGTGAGTTATAATATTAATGATGAATAAGTTCGTGTTGATTAAAGATGAAATTGATATTTCTATTGTGTTAGGATTATTAGTGTTAGTGAAAATCGACATTTATTTCGATAATAATTGATTTCTGGAGGTTAAATTTACCAATCGGGTAATTAATCGGATAAATGAGTAATTAATTGCTATTAGTTCACATGCATATAACTATTTATTCACATGAATGGAACTATTGATTCACATGCATGTACTATTGATTCAAATGCATG
Source organism: Panax notoginseng (assembly GCA_016801055.1). Taxonomy (NCBI): domain Eukaryota; kingdom Viridiplantae; phylum Streptophyta; class Magnoliopsida; order Apiales; family Araliaceae; genus Panax; species Panax notoginseng. The sequence goes on along the minus strand of CM029013.1, from coordinate 91,523,885 downwards.
TACTATTATGTGACACCCAAAAATAGGTATACATCACCCATTCTGAGTCGCCAAATACATGGTACAAAACACAAATACAAACTTAAATATACAATATGAGCTGTGAGTTTTAATACAAATATTGTCTTTTAGACAGTATTCAAACTCTAAATAAGTCATCAATACATTTATTATCACACCATTTCATAGAATAGTGAGGACTACTAATGCAACATCTGGACCGTCACTTCGTTCCCCGACTAATCACAGCTATATTCTCATTTCCTGAAGAGAACAATGAAAGAAAAGGGGTGAGCTCAACTAGCCCAATAAAAAATATTATGAATAAGATAATGCAGAATAAATTATCGTTAGCCTTCAACAGTGTTAAACTGATAAAATACAATAGATATCAAGTTTAACTGCAGCGAAACAAGTAATCCATTAGAAGAGTCAAGTAGAGCATGATATCTACTATCTTCTATGATTTAAAAGAATGTATCATCAATTTTATCGCTGAGACTCAGCTTAATAAATAATCCACATCATCCCTGCACTTACGGCCAAGGATATTCATTAGTATCACGACCACAAATTATCTATTCACTACAGGCCAAGGATATTCGTGTTTTCATCAGTGGTCATGATCATGCCAATAACTGTCCATTAATGCACTACGGGCCAATGAGGACTTTTACCACAACATTTGTAATATTACGGTCATGATTATACTCAATAATCCCTGGTCATAGTCATACCAAGTCCATCTATGCACTACGGCTAAAGATGACTTTCATAACAATATAAACATGAGAATGATGACAATGATATAAATATTCAATTAAAAGAAAGCAAAAGATAAATTTTTAAAGATTTATAATTTAATTTATCTAGAATTCAATAATGTCAAAATTGTCAACATGATACTGCTTTGTGGAGTAAAATTCAAGAATAATATTGTATCAAAAATGATTTGGACCGAAAAAAAAATAATTTTTATCACGAATAGTACCCCGGGTGAATAGTAACTGAGTGAATAGTATTCCGTGAACAGTACTTCAGGAATAGTAACCCCGTGAATAGTACTCCGACATGAAAAATTTAAAACTTATCAAGAATGCTCAGAATAATATTTTCATAAAAAGATACTGGATGAAGCGTAAATATCAAGGATATTCTACTAATTTCATGGAGTACAGAAGTCAAAACTTTAACAAAATGAGTGTAGAATTCAAAATCTGAAACGAAGTAATATTACTTACATACTACAGAGTATGGATACTGAACAAAAATAATATCCCTTACCTTAAAAAAAGTATTCCGACTGGTAGGGCGGGGATATTCTTGAAGAAAACCTTCACTGTTTTCTACGCTTAAAGCTTCTCAAACTCTAAAGAAATACACTCAATATTATAGAAGAAGAATTCTCTGATTCTGGTGTGATTTTCAATTCTAACTAAGCATTCTATTTATAGGAGAATGGAAGGATACTATTTGAAAATAATCACGGACGCACAGTACTAGCAATTCACGGGCGCAATTCGAATTGTCTGATAATTTTCATTTTTTACTATACAAATACTATGCAGGCACTATGCAAACACTATGCATAATAAAATATAATATATTCTATTTTTCATAAAAAACAAAACTTTAAAAAATAAAACATCATCATCACCGTATTAACCCGTGAATCCTCCCCCATAATTTCATTTTTCAACACATGTGGATCCCACATGTCATCATCACATGTGGGCTCCACCTCTTATAATGAAAAACTTTCTACCGATTATTTTGAAAAATGGGTAAATGGGAGTCCATATAATACGCCAAAATCTACAACAAATACTTTATAAAATCCCTTCAATATTTTTAACAACATTTATCATCATTATTATAATTTGCAATATTTAACAACCAGATCGTTCCTAGGAAAGAGGGGGCTTTTCGATAAGGATTTTTCTCTATTGGCGCGCAATTAGGTGACCAAACCTCTCCTCGACAGAACTTTCTAGACATCATCAATATTGTAAATAATAATATGAATAATTTTGTCGTCTTAATTATTGATTTAATAATATTTTACTATGCATCAATTACTGTAACAATAATTGAACAAAACTGAGTGACTTCTCACGTAAACATTAACAATTAATACCGTGTGCTACTATGTAACCACGCGTATTACTGTACTTTTAACACTGGGTATTTCAATAGTTAACGGTAAAACCTTTGCCGTTATTTTTATAAAAAAATATTTTTGTCGTTTTCTCACTCCGACAAGAATTCCGCTATGGGGTCCACCAATGATTGTGTCGTCGTACGAATATTCCCTATTAAAACGAATATTCCCCGACCAATCGAATATTTTATGACAACTTGCATACTTTGCAAAATTTATAAATATTACCCACAACTATAACATTATATTAAATCCACACCATAATATTCAAAAATGATATTTATAGAAAAATTCATCTTTATTCATAAAAGTTGGGGTCTTTATTCAGCTTTTATATATATATATATATATATATATATATATATATATATATATATATATATATATTTGTTTACAGCTTTCATACAAATTGCAACATCATGTGAGCCTAGGAATCATGTGATCAAAAATTCAGTCTCCTGAATCTAGATTCGATTCCCGTAATGAACATTTCTAACTGTACACAGCTTGTAAATTATTCACGGTGTTTGAATTTCCTTAGGCGGCTCTCATGCCCACAAGGAGTTCGGCACTGCTTTTTATCTTATTTTCTCGAAGATGCTTCGCATCTCGAAAAGAAAAAATAAAAGCAATCAAGCCGAACACATAATAAAAATAGAAATATCAAAGGCCTCAATTACTATTGAGCATAAGGGTTTGAAAAATCTCTTTTACAAAACATCATTGCTATATCTTGTTAAAACTAAACTTTTATACAAAATTCAAACCCTTTGTATATAAGTGCAAATAAGGTATAGCACTACTTCCAGATAATTGCACATTGATCTACACACACACACACATTCAGATAATGGTTTAATTTAAAAAGTGGCGGTCACTGTGGTAACACGGATGTCGGGGGGTGCCTAACACCTTCCCTCCACATAATCAAGCCCTCGGACCCTAACGAATCTTGGTTTCACAGACCAGTTAAATAGCGTCATATCACTAGGTTAATGTGCAAACCTTTTCTCGATTGAGTTGGTGCAATAATTTAAAAATACCAACTGGCGACCCTTACAGTCAAATCGTCGACATGTACATGTCGAACCTTTTAACAACTTGTTTTTTCAAACAAATCTCACCTAACATGAGAACACCAAAAGACAAGAACAAAAAAGGGACAAATAAAAATACCGACGTCGTCACGGAGTTTATCTCAAGATGTCTAACTTGTTAACGTGTCAAAGCAGAGCATCAAGTGCCAAAAGGTCCATTACAACCACTTGAGATTCCAGAATAGAAGTGGGAGCACATTACCATGGACTTCATTACTGGTCTTCCCAAGGTTTCTCAAGGCATAGATGCAATTTGGGTCATTGTTGATATATTAACCAAGTCTGCTCATTTCTTACCTATACGAGAAACTTATTCACTTGAACGTCTTGCTCGTATATACGTAAATGAGATTGTAAGACTGCATGGTATGCCAGTATCCATAGTTTCTGATCGAGACCCAAGATTCACTTCACGATTTTGGGTTAGTTTATAAAAAGCTATGGACATGGATTTACGATTCAGTTCGGCATATCATCCTCAGATGGACTGGCAGTCGGAGAGGACTATTCAAACTCTTGAAGATCTATTAAGACTCTGTGTCCTTGACTTCAAAGGAAGTTGGGACAAGTTCTTGCTATTAGTGGAATTCTCCTACAACAACAGTTATTAAGCACGTATAGGCATGGCTCCATTCGAGGCATTGTATGGACGCAAGTGTCATTCTCCACTATGCTGGAATGAGGTGGGTGAAGCAACGTTGTTGGGACCGAAATTGGCACGCAAGACAACGGGAAAGATTCAAATGATCCGGCAACGTATAAAAACCTCAAAAGATCGACAAAAGAGTTATGCTGATCTTTATCAAAGGGGCGTGGAATTCAATGTTGGAGATCATGTGTTGTTATGTGTTGCTCCATGGAAAGGATTTACGAGATTTGAAAAGGGAGGAAAGCTCAATCCTCGATTCATTGGCCCATTTGAAATCCTCAATCGAGTAGGAATTGTGGCCTATAGACTCGCCCTACAGCCAAATATGTCTCGTGTTCTTAACATTTTTCACATATCTATGTTACATAAATATGTGGAAGACCCGAACCATATTATTGAATTAGAAACAGATGAGATAGCAGAAGATTTAACGTATGAAAAGGTACCTGTTAAAATCTTAGATACGAAGGAACATATTCTACGCTCCAAGGTTATACCTCAAGTTAAAGTTTTATGGAGAAACCACGATATTGAGGGAATGAACTGGGAGTTAGAATATGAAATGAAATCAAGGTATCCTCACCTCTTTGATATACCAGGTACGTACACTAATTTGGAGGACGAAATTTCATAAGAAGGAGAGGTTGTAAGACCCCAACTTTTATGAATAAAGATTAATTTTTCTCTGAATATATTTTTGAATATTATGGTGTGGATTTGATATAATGTTATAATTGTGGGTAATATTTATAAATTTTGTAAAGTAAGAAAGTTGTCATAAAATATTCGTTTGGTCGAGGAATATTCATTTTATAAGAGAATATTCGTATGATGGCACAATCATTGGTGGACCCCACAATGAAATTACTGTCGAAATTAGAAAACGATAAAACTAACTTTTTATAAAAATAACGGTAAAAGTTTTACCATTAAATTGTTGAAATATCCGGTAGTAAAGGTACAATAATACGCGTGGTTGCATAGTAGCACACGGTAGTGTACAATATCTTTGATTATTGATGCTTACGTAAGAAGTCACTCAGTTTTATTCAGTTACTGCCACAATAATTGCTGCATAGTATCTCACATTATTGATTCAATTATTGTCATAATATTTTATATTATTAAATCAATAATTGAGACGACAAAGTTATTCATATTATTATTTGTATTATTGAAGATGTCTAGAAAGTTCTGTCGAGGAAAGGGGTTTTGTCGCCTAATTGTGCGCCAATAAGGAGAAGTCCATATCGAAAAGCCCCCTCTTTCCTGGGAATGATCTGGTTGTTAATATTGTGAGTTATAAATGATGAATAAATGTTATTAAAAATTTGTTTTGAGAAGCCAAGTGATTTGAGATAAATGGAGTAATTTTTTATGAAGTATTTGTTGTAAATTTGGCTTATTACATTGACCCCAACTTTTTTATTTTTCAAAATCGTAGGGAGAAAGTTATCTCAATTTTGTTTTATGACTTATATATATATATATATATATATATATATATATATATATATATATATATATATATATATATATATATTATATTTTATTATTTGCATAGTACCGCATAGTATTTGCATAGTTTTGCATAGTGCTGCATAGTAAAATTAATTTTTTTTTTAAAAGTTTCGTCCGTGAACGTTCGCCAGTGAATTTTTTTTTTCCTACTGTGCAGTCCGTGATTTTATTTTCTAAATAGTATCCTGTCATTCTCCTATAAATAGGATGCTTAGTTTGGAAATGAAAATCACACCAGAATCAGAGAATTCTTCTTCTATAATATTGAGTGTATATCTTTAGAGTTTAAGAAAGTTTTGAGTGTAGAAAATAGTATAAGTTTTCTTCAAGAATATCCCCGCCATACCAGTCAGATATACTCTCCTTTTAAGGTAAGGGATATTATTTTTGTTCAATATTCGTAAGAAATAATATTTTCTTCCATACTCTGTAGTATGTAAGTAATATTATTTTGTTTCAGATTCTGAATTCTACACTCATTTTGTTAGTATTGCTTCTATATTCCTTGAAATTAGTAGAATATCCTTGAAATTTGCGCTTCATCTAGTATCGTTTCACAATAATATTTTTTTAAACATTCTTGTTAAATTTTAATCTTTTCATGCTGGGGTACTATTCACGGAGTACTATTCACTCGGGTACTATTCACCCGGGATACTATTCACGATAAAAATTGATTTTTTTCTGTCCAAATTATTTTTTGATACATGAATATTATTCTTGAATTTTATTCCACAAAGCAGTTATCATGTTGACAATTTGGACATTTTTAAACTCTGGATAAATTAAAATCTTTAATATTTATCATTGATTTCATTTGATTGATGCTTATATCATTGTCATCATCCTCATGCTTATATTGTGATGAAAGTTATCTTTAGCCCGTAGTGCATAGATGGAATGTTGATTGGTATGATTATGACCAGAAATTATGTATCGAAATTATGTATCGGTATAATCATGACCTGTAATGTTACAAATGATGTGGTAAAAGTTTTCATTGGCCCGTAGTGCATTGATGGACAGTTGTTGGCATGATCATGACCACTGGTAATACTAACGAATATCATTGGCCCGTAGTGCATGGATAATTCGTGGATGTGTTAATAATGAATATCATTGGCCCGTAGTGCATGAATAATTCATGGATGTGATACTAACAAATATCCTTGGCCCGTAGTGCATGGATAATTCGATGATGTGGATTATTTATTGAGCAGTGTTACATCGATAAAATATTGATGATGAACTTTTAAATCATAGAAGATAGTAGATATTATGCTCTACTTAACTCTTCTAATAGATTGCTTGTTCTGCTGCAGTTAAACATGTTGTTTATTGTATTCTATCAGTTTAACACTGTTGAAGGCTAACGATAATTTATTTTGCATTATCTTAGTCATAATATTCTTTACTGGGCTAGTTGAGCTCACCCTTTGCTTTCATTATTCTCTTCAGGAAATGAGAATATAGCTGAGACTAGTCGGGGAATGGAGTGATGATCCAAGCTGGTGGCTATAGTAGTCCTTACTATTCTATGAAATAGTGTGATAATAAATGTAATGAGGACTCCATTTGAGTTTGGATATTGTCTACGAGACAATATTCGTGTTAAAACTCTCAGCTTACGTTTGTCGTATTGTATTAATGAAGTTTATATTTAAATTTTATACCATGTATTTGGCGACTCAAAATGGGTTTTGTATACCTATATTTGGGGCGTCACAAACATTAATCAGTTAAATAAATTAAATTAAATATTTTAATATAATATAATATTAATAAACAAAAAAATGAAATAAAATAAAGTACTTAGATAGATTAAATTAAATTATAATATATTAAATTAATTCAAATAATTGGAAATAATATAATATAATAAACTAAATAGTATTTATTTAGTTCCACTGCTACATAAAATAAAGTAAAAATAAATTTTAAAATAAATTTAGTTTACTTAATAACATTTACTAAACTGAGTAACACTTAATTTGTTTTTCATTGGTAAAATAAATAAAGTAGCATTTTCTTAGTTTGTCACAATTAAAATAAACTGAATAATTACTCTCTCTTCAATCTTCAATACACTCAATAGATCATTTAGTTTGATATTATCCTAAATAAACTCAATTGTTATAATCAATTACGACTATACATTTTATAGTACATATAGCATTCCTTTATCCTGCAAATATGTAGAGCGCCTTAATTGAGTTGGCTAGGGGTTGTTCGACAATAGTTGCAAGGTGCATGAACAACTTAAGTTGGCATCAGCATAGTACTATGCAACTTACCGGCCAACTCATTATGAAGAAAGTATTAACTACTTTGGCTTTCTCCATAATCCGTCTTTGCAATCGCATTTTTGGGACATTTATAAGTTCTCCTTCCCCACTTAAGCTTCTTACATAAAAGAATTACAGCTTTTATCCTTTTAAAATAGAAAGTTCATAAATTACAATGAACTATATAGGAATGAGGAAAGAAGAGCAACTAATTAACCGATCAATTGTAGAATTTACGAATAGAATTTTTGGAAGTTTCAGAGGTCCTAAGCGGGCAACGAACACCGCAACCAGTGTAACAAAAGTAAGATGCAAAATACTCTAACCCGTCGCCATATATTTATAGGTATAAAGCAACTCTTTATATGGCGGGACAACTTAGAGTATTCTCCACCTTTTGTTCTTTGCCCTCGCTACGGTATTAGTTGCCCGCTCAAGACCTTTGGAACATCCAACAATCCTAATCTCAAGTTTGATAATTGACTGTTAATTAGTTTCTCAACTTTAATCATTCATATATAGTTCATTGTAATTTATTAGCTTTCTATTTTAAAAGGATAACAGTTGTAATACATTTAAGTAGGAAGATTAAGTGGATAAAGAGAACTTATAAATGTCCCAAAAAGCGGTTGCGAGAACAAATTGTGAAGAAAGCTAAGATAACTAATGTTTTCTTCAGAATGAGTTGGGTGATAAGTTGTATAATACTATGTTGATGCCAACTTAATTTGTTTCTGCACTTTACAACTATTGTCGAACAACCCTTTGCTAGCTCAAATAAGGTGGTTAACATATTTGTAAGTTAATGGAAAGATGATATATGTACTATACTTTAGAACTTAGAAAACTCGTTTGACATTCACTCATTAACATATTCCCAATTTGGGACTATTACTGGATGTTATGTCTCTCACTTAGGTCGGTGCCAATACGAAACGATAGTAAATTGATATAATTAACTCACGTATACAAAATAAATTACAGGACCGATTTCAGAAGCTTTGGGAATAACGTATAGCTGAGTTGGAGGTTGTTAGGGGGGTTCTGAGCCGTTAGATTCCACCATACCCCCTCCCAAAATTGAGTTATCTTGGGATGAGGAGATGAGACTATGGGTCGCATCTTAGGACCCCCTACTAGTAGTACCTACAGGTATTGAGTGTTGGGTCTGCCGAGGATACTCGCATATACACTTTTTGTTTCACGAAGTTATCATAAGTTATCACACAATATAAATTATTATTAGTAATGTTATATATATTTTCCCAGGTCCTGCCAGTGCCAGCTTTCGAGAGCACCCGTTGGACCTTCTCATACGGGCGCTAGTTTAGACGACAACGACGAGTTATTCTAGAGGATGATAGTGGCGGTGTCGGATAGGTTCCATACCGATTCGGTTTTTCTTCGTCATCCGTTTCCTAGCAGGTCTCATCTTCACCAGCTCGCTCAGGAGGTTCTAGAAGGGGCCTCCGCAGAGAGTACATGCTTACCGGAGTAGCAGTTCGACGCGTTGAGCGGCGAGATGCTCCGGATGGTGGTTACCCTCTTAGAGCAGGCTTTTCGTCAGTAGCCTCCTACTCAGGTATTCTTCATGTTTATGTTATTTTCATTTAACATTATCTTTTTAATTCTCATATATATATGGACTAATGATTTTTATTTTTTATTTTATCAACAACGTGACGATGGAGAACGAACTGGTGATGGCGATCGGGGGGACAACGATGCTGATTTTCATACACCAGAGCAACATTGTCGTCCACCTTCGCCCGATGATGATCCACCCACTAGTTTATAGTTCATTTGTATTCATTTAATTCATTAAATTATAGATCATTTGTACATATTGTAGTTTAGTTGCGTCACATTGTATATAATTTATGGAACATTAGCTTATATTTGTAATTGTTGACGAGTTAGTAGATCATTTATAATAGTTAGCTTATATATGTAATTCTTAGCTTAGTGATGTTGTTGATGATGGGTTAGTAGATCAACGCTAATTGTTAGTTTATATATGTACTTGTTAGCTTAGTTGTTGATGATGTGATGATACAGGTTTTTAGCGCTATGTTGAATGAATATGAAATATATTACTATCGGTATTGGGATAAAACATGTTACATGTACAAAAATGGGTTTAAATACCTAGAAATTACAATTTTTAAACAATTATTAAAATATATATATATTATTTTTGACAGAATACGGAATTTCCAATGGATATTATGTAACGATCTCAAAATTTATACAATTAAACTCTCGACTTCGGTCGTTAACAATACATCTAACTTCTGATTTTACATCATTATTTGATGTTAAACTAATAAAATACGGAATAATTTTAAACTTGTCAATCTTCTTTCTGTAATTCCCTGAATCACAACCTTTATCTTTACCTGCCTTTGAACTATACTTAGTTTATTACTCACTTTATCAGAGTTAATTAATAAAACTTACATCCAGGTTTAATACCCTTTATACATCGGACAAAATTTAAGTTTTATAACTCAACATCTATTAAACATCTTACATTATCAAGTACATCATCCGGAACCTTTAACATAGTTCAAAATAATAACAACTCAGCCAAAGTATATGAATCTTCATGCATTACATCTGATTCATATCTTTCAAGTAGCATATAAAGTTATCTTGAATCCTTAACCTGTAAAAATGGTTATTTGCAAGGTTGAGCTCAGCCCAACAAATCTAACAGTTTTCATACAACATGTAGCACATAAATAACATACTCATCTTATACATCATAAACATCTGTCTAAACACATTATACATGTTGTATATCACATATCAAATAATGATTGAGTTTCATAACCCAATCAACATTCCTTACTCAACTGATGTAGTCATAAATTGGCCTTAACATTTGATACTTACAACATAAGTAATACATCACGCTCTTTGCAATATAGATTAAAAACAATTCATCATCAAGTTCACATAACAAATTGGAACTGAAAAACTTGCCTCGATCGTTGTTTACCAATAACAGTTTAACAGCTTACAGCTATTTGTACTTCACGTGTCCTACACAATTATATACTCATGCACATTAATAATTAGTCACATAACAACACATAGTAGTTTTAATGTAAACTTTAATCTACATCCCATAACCCTTCCTATTAATCAATACACAATGTTTAATTTGATTGTGTTAACTTTAGACTTATATCTCACTATATTTCTTCTTAGTCATACACGAAGTTCATTAAAGTGTTTAAGTCTTACTAAGACTCCTTATTGGTTTTATATTAACCCCATTCCATATCTTATAATGTTCATTTCAATTTAATTGAAACATTTTTTAAGTTTGTTAACACTTGTCACGGCGTTTCGACGTTCATTAGTCACACGCCCGACTCTTCTCTCTTGCGTATGCTTAGTATGCTTATATAACTTATCTAATATAGACCTTGCAAAATATGGTTATGGGTTGGTTTTGGTTTTCAAAATATGGTTAACCAACCATTTAAGAACTAAAATCATATTAACCATTTTTAATATGGATAATGTGGGTTGGAACCATATGGTTATGGTTAAAAATCATATTAACCATATTAACCATTTTAAGATGTTTTGACTTTTAAACAAAAAAAAATTAAATGAAATTAATATATAATATAGATAGAGAGACGGATATAAGGGGTTGGTGGGTGGGTAGGTGGGGTGGGGATGGGGGTGGGGTGAAGGTGGAGTGGATAGGGGTAGAGGGTGGGTGATGTATACATAATCGCTTAATATTAATTTTTTTTGAGAGTGGTGGGGGTGGGGGTGGGGGTGGGGGGTGGGGGGTGGGTGGGGTATATTGGGGGTAGGGGGTGGAGTAGGGGGTAGGGATGGGGTGGGTGGGGTGGTGGGGGTGGGGTGTATACATAATCACACAATATTATTTTTTTGGTGGAGGTGGGGGTGGAGTGGGTGGGCAGGGTGGGGGTGGGGTGGGTGGATAGGGTGGGGGTAAGGGGTGTATACATAATCACATAATATATTTTTTTGGTGGGGATGGGTGTAAGACCCCGAATTTTATGAAATAAAACTATTCAATTTTTCTTATAATTACTATTCAGTAAATGATTAAATTGATGAAAGTTTAAAGTTAAGGGTGATATATGAACTTTTTTTAAAATAAGTAACTGGTTATAAAATACTCATTGTTGTCGGGGAATATTCGTTGGTCGTAGAATATTCTTTCTGTCGGGGAATATCCGTACGACGACGCAGTCATTTATGGGCCCCATAACAGAATAACTGTCGGATGAAGATAACGAAAAAAATTGAGTTTTTATAATTAACGGCGTAGTTGTTACCGTTAACACTGTTGGAATACCCGGTGGTTAAAATACATTAATATGCGTTATTGCACAGTAGCACACGGTATTACACAGTATTTTTGAAATTATTGATTCTTACGTAAGAAGGCACTACTGAATAATTGTCACAGTAATTACTGTTCAATATTTTATTTCATTGATTTAATAATTGCTGTGTTGATAGTTTTAATAATTGTTGCTGCACATCATCTCCATTATCAGATTAATAATTCATATTATTTGAATAATATTATTAGATAGTATTATTGGCAATGTCTAGAAAGTTCTGTCTAAGGAGAGGTTTGGTCATTTAATTGCGCACCAATAAGGAGAAATCCTTATTGGAAAGCCCCCTCTTTCCTGGGAACGGCCTGGTTGTCATTATTGTGATTCTGTAATATTATTTATGAATAATTAATTATTGATTTATATGATGAGGAAAATATTGATTTTATGAGGATATAGATGAAAAAAAAATTTAATGTGACAATTGTTGTAAATTAATAATTTATCTTTTTCTGATAAAATAATTCATTTAAATTTATTATTTTAATAATATATTACTGGTGATATTTTTACAATGAATGTGGGATATATGAATAAATGAGGAGGAAGAGTATTTTTGTTGGATTAAATGTTTAACACATGTTTTGTGTGTTGGTGAACACAATTCTTGACCGAAAATTTATTCTAGACTGTAAAATCGTCCGTTTGTGGATTTTGGTCAACTTCTATTTAGAATTTGGAAAAACTTTCTTCTGCAAAGTTGTAGAAAATTGAATTTCCTATAAAAACTCGCAAGATTTGAATTTTCTGATAAAAGGGCTATTTATTATGAATTATTGAAGTTCCGAAGTTCCGAAATAATTGATTTTTGAAAGTTTTATTTATTTTTATTAACAAAAACGTTTTTTACACTTTGGTGGGCCCCACTTGCACATGTTGATGGCTGAATCTAGATTTTCAAAAGTGGGCTAAGGAAAATTTATAATTATATTATTATTTTATTAAATTTTCTGCTTTGGTGTTCTAAGCATTTTCCTATAAATAGGATGCTTAGGTTAGAATTGAAAATCACACCAGAAACTGAAGTTTTCTCTCTATTTCTCTCTCTATATTATCGAGTGTATTATTGTGAGTATTTTGATATCTTGAGTGTTGCTATACGGTGCAAGTTCGTTCAGCGTTATTCTAGTCAGGAGTACTGCTCTTTTGAGGTAAGGGATATTGTCTTAAGGGATAGTAAGGGATGTTATTTTCTTCATAAGTGATATTATTTCTTCAATATCATTATGCTGAAATATTTGTTGGAACTTTTTATCAAATTTAAAACTTTTTCATGTCGGGGTTACTATTCATGAGTTACTATTCATGAGTTACTATTCACGAGTTACTATTCATGAGTTACTATTCACGAGTTACTATTCATGAGTTACTATTCACGAGTTACTATTCATGGGTTACTATTCACGAGTTACTATTCATGACAAAATTGGTTTCTTTTTCTAACCAAATTATAGTTGATTTATGAATATTACTCTTGAGATTAAAACTACATGTTGATCATATTATTTTTTTATTATCATATATAACATTTTTATAACCCTAATGATGATATTTCTCTTTGACTTGAGTGTAAAGATGGGTAGATTTTTGGTACGATCATGACTATGGGTTCTCTTTGGCCAGTAGTGCAAAGTTGAATTGTTGACTGGTATGATCATGACAATTGAATTTATAATTGAATATCTTTAGCTTAAGTGTAAAGGTGAAATGATCAACATGGTTATAATTATTGGTTATATAAATTCTGAAATGATTATATATTTCTTTGAGATAATAATATATTTGGCTTGTAGTGCAAATATGAACTGTTGAGGAATATCTTTGGCCTGTACTGCAAAGATGAGTTGTTGATGAATATCTTTGGCCCGTAGTGCAAAGATGACTTGTTGTTGAATATCTTTGGCATGTAGTGTAAAGATGAACTGTTGATGAATATCTTTGGCCCGTGGTGCAAAGATGAATTTATTAGTATGATTATGAACAGGAACTGTGATTTGGTATAACCATGATCTTTGATTTTTCAGATAAAGACAGGTGATGAAAATTATCTTCGTCTTGGATGCGAAGAGGAATTTAGAATCACAATTCTGATTATGAATTATTCATATGATTGTGAAAAGGAACTGTTGATTGATGTTACATGGATAAAACATTGTTGGTGGACTTTTAACGTGGAGAAGATAATAGACTTTATAGTCTATTTGACTCTTCTAATGGATTGCTCGTTCCGCTGCAACTATGGTTGAAAATTTTTAACATCTACCATATGTTCTAAATCTCTGATTTATTTCTGACGAAGGCTATTGATAATTTAATTATCTTTAGTTATGATATTCTTTACTGAGCTAGTTGTGCTCACCCTTTTGCATCACAATTCCTTTCAGGTAATACGAGTGTAGCTGGGTCGAGCGGGGGTAACAAGGGAATAGAACGGTGGTCTCTAGCTGTGGAGTCCTCCCTAAGCAGTATAGAAAAGTTCATTTAGTAGTTATATTTGGTGAACCCAATAGGGTGAGGCGAACCTAACGTTGGAAGGGTGTTTGGCCACTATCATACAAGATGTCTAATGATATACAGCCTCGTGTCATCATAAGACAGGATTGTGCTCATCCATTTACTGAGTATATTTACAAGCACTACCTATATAATCTTGGTGTTTGTTTAGAGTTTAATTCCCAATTAGAGACGGTGGAGATAATGATATGTCAAGAGAAGACTCACCATTGGGAAGAATACGATAGTAATTTTCTTATTTTTCTTTGGGGTCTATTGGGTCAACTAAGGATAATTCTGTGGCCATATGATATCTACCATAACCTAGAAGCATGGTCACCCATGTACGAAAGTTTCCTTGAGCACTTCCCAAAGATTCTAATTTCTAAAACAGTTTTCGACTATACCTTTATGTAAGGTGTCATTATGAGGTGTTGTCCACGGTTGGGACATGAGTCACATTTGGTATATTTTAGTATCAAAACTCACAACATATGTGTTGTTGTATTTTGCACGACAATTGTTGTAATAAAGTTGTAGTTGTTTTCTGTACCATGTATTTGGTGACTCAAAATGGGTTGGATGGAATGGATCTATTTTTGGGTCATTACAGTTGGTATCAGAGCTTAGGGATATGATCTCTGGCGGAGATCGGGATTAAAACTAGGAGGGGAGAGATGAGTAAATCCTTCGCTAGTGTGTCCTACCTAAGCTTATTTGTTGGTCAGTCATAATATCGGGATATTATGTGATATGTTAATTTGTTAAATTAACCTTTATTTTTGAAGCTGTATTCTAGAATGATATCTGAAATACAGGAGATGAGCAATGGAGAAATCATGATGACAGAAAAGATGGAATCTGAAATAAAAGCAAGGTATTCTTAACTCTTTGAAATACCAGGTACGTAAATTTCGAGGACGAAATTTCATAAGGAGGGGAGATTGTAAGACCCCGAATTTTATGAAATAAAAGTATTCAATTTTTCTTATAATTACTATTCAGTAAATGGTTAAATTGATAAAAGTTTAAAGTTAAGGGTGATATATGAATTTTTTTTAAAATAAGTAAGTGGTTATAAAATACTCATTGTTGTCGGGGAATATTCGTTGGTCGTAGAATATTCTTTCTGTCGGGGAATATCCGTACGACGACGCAGTCATTTATGGGCCCCATAACAGAATAACTGTCGGATGAAGATAACGACAAAAATTGAGTTTTTATAATTAACGGCGTAGTTGTTACCGTTAACACTGTTGGAATACCCGGTGGTTAAAATACATTAATATGCGTTATTGCACAGTAGCACACGGTATTATACAGTATTTTTGAAATTATTGATTCTTACGTAAGAAGGCACTACTGAATAATTGTCACAGTAATTACTGTTCAATATTTTATTTCATTGATTCAATAATTGCTGTGTTGATAGTTTTAATAATTGTTGCTGCACATCATCTCCATTATCAGATCAATAATTCATATTATTTGAATAATATTATTAGATAGTATTATTGGCAATGTCTAGAAAGTTCTGTCTAAGGAGAGGTTTGGTCATTTAATTGCGCACCAATAAGGAGAAATCCTTATTGGAAAGCACCCTCTTTCCTGGGAACGGCCTGGTTGTCATTATTGTGATTCTGTAATATTATTTATGAATAATTAATTATTAATTTATATGATGAGGAAAATATTAATTTTATGAGGATATAGATGAAAAAAAATTTTAATGTGACAATTGTTGTAAATTAATAATTTATCTTTTTCTGATAAAATAATTCATTTAAATTTATTATTTTAATAATATATTAATGGTGATATTTTTACAATGAATGTGGGATATATGAATAAATGAGGAGGAAGAGTATTTTTATTGGATTAAATGTTTAACACATGTTTTGTGTGTTGGTGGACACAATTCTTGACCGAAAATTTATTCTAGACTGTAAAATAGTCCGTTTATGGATTTCGGTCAACTTCTATTTAGAATTTGGAAAAACTTTCTTCTACAAAGTTGTAGAGAATTGAATTTTCTATAAAAACTCGCGAGATTTGAATTTTCTGATAAAAGGGCTATTTATTATGAATTATTGAAGTTCCGAAGTTCCGAAATAATTGATTTTTGAAAGTTTTATTTATTTTTATTAACAAAAACATTTTTTACACTTTGGTGGGCCCCACTTGCACATGTTGATGGCTGAATCTAGATTTTCAAAAGTGGGCTAAGGAAAATTTATAATTATATTATTATTTTATTAAATTTTCTGCTTTGGTGTTCTAAGCATTTTCCTATAAATAGGATGCTTAGGTTAGAATTGAAAATCACACCAGAAACTGAAGTTTTCTCTCTATTTCTCTCTCTATATTATCGAGTGTATTATTGTGAGTATTTTGATATCTTGAGTGTTGCTATACGGTGCAAGTTCGTTCAGCGTTATTCTAGTCAGGAGTACTGCTCTTTTGAGGTAAGGGATATTGTCGTAAGGGATAGTAAGGGATGTTATTTTCTTCATAAGTGATATTATTTCTTCAATATCATTATGCTGAAATATTTGTTGGAACTTTTTATCAAATTTAAAACTTTTTCATGTCGGGGTTACTATTCATGAGTTACTATTCATGAGTTACTATTCACGAGTTACTATTCATGAGTTACTATTCACGAGTTACTATTCATGAGTTACTATTCACGAGTTACTATTCATGGGTTACTATTCACGAGTTACTATTCATGACAAAATTGGTTTCTTTTTCTAACCAAATTATAGTTGATTTATGAATATTACTCTTGAGATTAAAACTACATGTTGATCATATTATTTTTTTATTATCATATATAACATTTTTATAACCCTAATGATGATATTTCTCTTTGACTTGAGTGTAAAGATGGGTAGATTTTTGGTACGATCATGACTATGGGTTCTCTTTGGCCAGTAGTGCAAAGTTGAATTGTTGACTGGTATGATCATGACCATTGAATTTATAATTGAATATCTTTAGCTTAAGTGTAAAGGTGAAATGATCAACATGGTTATAATTATTGGTTATATAATTTCTAAAATGATTATATATTTCTTTGAGATAATAATATATTTGGCATGTAGTGCAAATATGAACTGTTGAGGAATATCTTTGGCCTGTAGTGCAAAGATGAGTTGTTGATGAATATCTTTGGCCCGTAGTGCAAAGATGACTTGTTGTTGAATATCTTTGGCATGTAGTGTAAAGATGAACTGTTGATGAATATCTTTGGCCCGTGGTGCAAAGATGAATTTATTAGTATGATTATGAACAGGAACTGTGATTTGGTATAACCATGATCTTTGATTTTTCAGATAAAGACAGGTGATGAAAATTATCTTCGTCTTGGATGCGAAGAGGAATTTAGAATCACAATTATGATTATGAATTATTCATATGATTGTGAAAAGGAACTGTTGATTGATGTTACATGGATAAAACATTATTGGTGGACTTTTAACGTGGAGAAGATAATAGACTTTATAGTCTATTTGACTCTTCTAATGGATTGCTCGTTCCGCTGTAACTATGGTTGAAAAATTTTATCATCTACCATATGTTCTAAATCTCTGATTTATTTCTGACGAAGGCTATTGATAATTTAATTATCTTTAGTTATGATATTCTTTACTGAGCTAGTTGTGCTCACCCTTTTGCATCACAATTCCTTTCAGGTAATACGAGTGTAGCTGGGTCGAGCGGGGGTAACAAGGGAATAGAACGGTGGTCTCTAGCTGTGGAGTCCTCCCTAAGCAGTATAGAAAAGTTCATTTAGTAGTTATATTTGGTGAACCCAATAGGGTGAGGCGAACCTAACGTTGGAAGGGTGTTTGGCCACTATCATACAAGATGTCTAATGATATACAGCCTCGTGTCATCATAAGACAGGATTGTGCTCATCCATTTACTGAGTATATTTACAAGCACTACCTATATAATCTTGGTGTTTGTTTAGAGTTTAATTCCCAATTAGAGACGGTGGAGATAATGATATGTCAAGAGAAGACTCACCATTGGGAAAAATACGATAGTAATTTTCTTGTTTTTCTTTGGGGTCTATTGGGTCAACCAAGGATAATTCTGTGGCCATATGATATCTACCATAACCTAGAAGCATGGTCACCCATGTACGAAAGTTTCCTTGAGCACTTCCCAAAGATTCTAATTTCTAAAACAGTTTTCGACTATACCTTTATGTAAGGTGTCATTATGAGGTGTTGTCCACGGTTGGGACATGAGTCACATTTGGTATATTTTAGTATCAAAACTCACAACATATGTGTTATTGTATTTTGCACGATAATTGTTGTAATAAAGTTGTAGTTATTTTCTGTACCATGTATTTGACGACTCAAAATGGGTTGGATGGAATGGATCTATTTTGGGGTCGTCACAGTGGGGGTGGGTCGAGGTGGGGATGGGGTGGGTGGGGGTGGGGGTGGATTAGGTGGAGGTGGGGGTGGGGGTGGGGGTAAGGGGTGTATACATAATCACATAATATAATTTTTTGGTGGAGTGGGGGGTGGGTGGAATGGGGGTGGGGTGGGGTGGGGTAAGGGGTCAGGGTGGGGTGGGTGGGGTGGTGGGGGTGGGGTAAGGGGTAGGGGTAAGGGGTGGGGGTAAGGGGTTGGTGTGGGTGGTGGGGGGTAGAGGCGTGGATGGGTGGGGGTGGGTAAGGGGTGGGGTAGGGGTAGGGGTGGGGGTAGGGCGTGGGTGGTTTAGCTTCTTCAATATGTAAATATCGGTGGAAAGAACTTTTGATTTGGATTTGGAATAAAATATGGGTCGAAAAATGATTAACCGGGTTGGAACTATATTTCATTTTAAAAATATGGTTCCAAACTTTAACCAACCCAAATAAATAAATATAGTTAACTAACCCATTTGGTTCTAGTTAATATGGGTTGACCCGGCAGTTAACCAACTATATTGCCAGGTAAGGGTGTAAACGGTATTAAACGGATAAGGATACATGAATATCAGTATCCGTATCCGAAAAACCAATTCGCTATCCGTATCCGGTATCCGACGGATTTTAAAAATATTATCCATATCCGGTATTCGAAAAAATATTCGAATACGGATAATATCCGTTACCGTTTATTTTATCCGAATAGACAAATTATTCGGATATCCGAATATTCGAATTCGTTTATAAGTAACCTAATATAAAATTCATTCAAAATATTTACGAAAAAAAATTAAAGTTTAAATCATACATATTAATTAAACACAATTTAATATTTAAATCATACATATTTGTGTTTGTTAAGTAATACTAGATTATGGATGAATATTTATAATTTATATATGTAAGTTATTAAATAATGAATATAAGTTATTAATTTATATATATGTGTGTGTGTGTGTGTGTGTATATATATATATATATATATATATATATTAATAGCTTATATAAATGAATGTAACTGATTAATTAATGAATGTAAGTTATTAATATATATGTGTGTGTATATTGTGTGTGTGTGTGTGTATATATATATATAAATATATATATATATATATATATATATATATATATATATATATATATATACACACACATATATATTAATAACTTACATTCATTAATTAATCAGTTACATTCATTTATATAAGCTATTAATATATATATATATATATATATATATATATATATATATATATATAAGTTATTCGGATACGGATTCTGGATATCCGTATCCGCCGGATATATTTACGGACGGATGTTAATCGAATACGAATACGCCTATATCCGTATTCGTATCCGTTTATTTACGGATACCTTTAAATCGAATACGGATATATCCGTTTTTTTTCCGAATACGAATAATATCCGCTTTTTTTCGAATACGGATGCGGACGAATACGAATTTTCTGGTTACCATTTACAGCCCTATTGCCAGGTCTAATCTAATACATCATTTATTAATGTTAAGCATCATTATATTTACTAATATTCATGTTTTATAACTTAGAACAACATCTTTTATCGTCAGAAGCACTACACTTACATACATGTATGACTGACGCCCTCTGATTGCGTCCGAATGCACATCAGTTCCAAACATGGCCATTTTTAACCCTGCTAACGATCTCAAATTGAAAACTTAAAAAACAAAAGTTATAGGCCTATTCGTCCTCGTTCCGGATCATCTTGAATCACCTTAATAAGAGGTCGTATGAAAAAGTTATAGTCATTTTACTACATGAGGTCAAAACAGCCCAACCTGAGCACCGCCACGGCGCCCCAATTAGCCTTGGGGGCGGCACTGCAGCGCCTTAGAGCAGTTTGGGTTGCCCAAGTTATTCTGTTTTGCGAATTTTTGACCCTTTCTTCTTCCAACCTTCATAACTCGAGTTATATACATCCAATTGAGTCCGTTTTCAACTCTATGGACTCGTAATTCATAGAACTACTACATACCAAAGAATCAACAATTTAAAAAAACATTAACTAACCCAAATCTTGACCAAAAACTCATGTTTATACTAAATTTTCATGTTTTAATATGTATAACGAATCCATTCACTACGAACTCGTTTCTTAACCAAATTTATTCATTCAACTTGCGTTCTTTTCATTTTTCAACGTTCTTAAAACATCCATCATCAATTTAAGGTTTCTATCATGATTTCATAACTAATATTAGTCTCAAAATTGACCAAAATGTACATATTCAACCAAAAACTCAATTCTTCATCTTTAACATGTCTTCATGAGTTTAAACACTCCAAAATTGTTTCTAGATGACCATTAACAGATTATATCTATCCATAAACATATATAAACTATATCTCAACAAATTCAACCCCCAAAAATCCATTTACAGATAATTTAGAAAACAAATCATAAACTAGAAACCTAGAAATTTTACCTTTGGTTCTTCCAAGCTCTAGTTAGATGATTAGAAGCCCTTGTTTAATCCTCCTTTTCCTCTTGATTCTTATAGTTTCTCTTATCAATTTCTCTCTAAGCCTCTTTCTTTCTCTGTGTTTTCAAATAAGCTTTCTAACTGATGAAACACTTAATGTGTTTTTTATTCATCCTTCAGTTATATAGATAAAGAGTTACATCAATTACAAATACCAAAGGCCACAAGGTCATGTTTGGCCAGCTCTCTAAAAATCCCTTTTTACTTATTTTTTATTACTACCTTATTATATAGTTTTAATTGTCACACCCACTACTCAATTAAATTATATTAAACCTTAATATAAGTATGATTTCCATTAAGTCAATATAACAAATTACTAAATCTCTAACTTAATTAAATTAAAATATTTCCATTCCATCAATATTATCACACTTTAATTAAATTATTCCATAACAATTTCCATCAAATATTTAGTTTAAATTCCACAAATATTTCAATTAAAATATTTATTTTATTCGATAAATATTTTAGCTATTTACGAAACTCACAATCGATTTACATTAACATATTACATTTATATGTAATATATATTACCCTCTCATTTTATTAAAACACGCCATAATAATAATTTTATCCATTAAATTCTCATTTTAATTATTTTACATTAATTCACTATTTTAATTAAGTGAATTACTCACATTATTTATGAGATTTAATTCATAATAAATTCATTGCCACAAGGCATAATAATCAAATTATATTATTCCATAATATAATTTCAACTTAATTATCTTAATTTCCTTTTCAAACAATTTCATTTATCTTCTTTAATACTTAAATTAAATTAACTACTAAACCTCATTTTCCCAAAATATGAATATATATATATATATATATATATATATATATCTTCTACATTCACACCAAATAACATATTTCACAATATATATAACACATATATACACATACTCAAACTCAAAACATCTTATAATAAGAATTTTATTTATTAAATTATTTTTTCAATAACTTCAGAAAATTCGGGTTGTCACATATTTCGTCGAATATAATATTTTAGACAATTTAAAAAAAATGAAATTTTCCGTCGAAAATAACTTATTTCCAAGGGAATTTTTCGTCGGTATTAGAAATTAATTAGTTTTTTTAAAAAACCCATTTTTTTGTCGGAATTATCTTATTTTCTAGGGATCATCCGTCGAAACTAAACCTATTTATATTCGACGGATTAATTGCGACGTAATATTTCCCTCGAAAATAGCTTATTCTCGACGAAAATCCGTCGGATATAATTCAGTCGATAACTTGAGTGTCTCGACAAAAGTGTCGACGAATCTTATCTTCGACACGTGTATATACGACTGAATTCCCGACTGAATATTCCCTCGAAAATAAGCTAATGCTGACGGAATAGGAGTAATTTCGAGGGAATATTCCGTCAAAAATAAGGTCTCTTCTTATAGTGACATTTCGTATTTCCTCGCTAAATTAACGTTAGTGCGTTCTTCGAAAAGTCAAAAAAAATGCAAAAGCATTTTTGGGTGAATTAATAGTGTTTTTACATTTTTTTTTCTGGGAAAAATTTTGTTTTCTTATACAAACTCAAATTCATAAATTCTAACACGTAAACATATTCTAGGTCATAGAATCGATCTTTAAACATATAACACAAAATAATATTCATAAAATCTCAATTTATTCAAAAATATTAAATAAAACTTAATTACAAATCTAAGTACGATTTATCGGTCGTTAGAGTGTCTTTGGTATGTGTGACAATGACACGTGGTGAAAGTTCTTTTTGACTTTGGTGTAAAGAGGAACTGTTGATTGACATGATCATGACTATTTGTGTTACAGTTGTTAAGTCTTGGTGATAAAGTTTTAAATTGGAGAAGGTAGTAGACATTATGTTCTATATGACTCTTGTAATGGATTGCTCATTCTGCTGCAGTTGTTTGTTAAAAATTTGTGTTGTCTATTATTTTCTAAATCTCTAATTTATCACTGTTGAAAGTTATGGATAAGTTATTCTTCATTATCTTATTCAAGATATTTTTTACTAGGCTATTTGAGCTCACCCTTTTATTTCATAATTCATTCTAAAAAATGAAAGTATAATTGAGGCTAGCGGGGAGAACAAAGGAATGAAGTGATGCTCCGAGTTATTAGTTGTAATAATCCTCACTATATTGTAAAATAGTATGACTGTGACACCCCCAAATTCGGTACTTCTAGTTCCACAGGATTTGGTGTTCACGATACAAATATCATCTATCTATCTACCCATAATAATGCAAACCATGCAATAATAGAAATAAAATCTTTCTCTTAAGGGTTACAACATCTGAATAATAATACAATCCCAGGTTAAACTAACCTTAAACATCTGAGCGGAATCATAAACAAATAAGTCTTAAACAATAACATTAACTCAAGTCTTAACAAATACATCATCATATAAAACAACGGGTCTTTGTCACTTGCTAACTTTGCCCTTGCCTTTACTAGTGGAAGGTTCATCAGTTCTTTCGCTTTTAACTGCAATATTATTATAACGCAACCCACAAGTATAAAAATAAAATAACAGTATAATAACATGCGAATAAATCAAAGACATCTGAATAAAAGCTCAACTTTTGAATCAAGAGTGAATAACAAGAATCAAAAGAATTCTGAGGGTCATAAGACCTTAAACTATGTCCTAGGTTAACAAGGGTTATACTTGAAATCTTTAACAGTCATAAGACTATGGACCTTCTTCTCGTACTTAGGGGGATCAGCCCTTAGTACCATACTGTGCACAATATCTTAACGCTAAAGCGTAAATAATCCCCTATACAGGGTTGTTCATCTCAGTTTGACGTTCGAGTCCGCACCAAAGGAAGTTTGGTTTGGATAATTCATCAAGGGTTCTGAATTTTAGAACGCTCATCAACTAAGGACTAGTTGAATCATTAAGGTTTCACTAGTCTAATAAGGTTCAACAATAATTGATATTCGATTTGAATAATATTCTCAAAAGTATACAATAGGACAATTATTGTATAACTGAATCATGCTTTGAAAAGATAATCAATCTTTAATATAACATTTGAACTTGAATGATAGTAATGATAATTTACTCGAGGTAAATAATAAACTTGAACAATAATGATAAATAGGGTTAGGAAACTTACCTCGTGCGTAGATTACACTTTAACTAAGCACGTTCTTTGATTTAAATCCTACATACCATTCACATTTACAATACCAGTTAATTATAACTTAACTAATCAATATAAACCCATTCTCTTTGTCTACTTTGATTATTGACTATACTTAATCAATTTACCACTTTGTCACATAATTTGTACTTCATGAATTATCAAGCTAATTATGTATTCAATAATTCAATTCACATGTAATTATGTTATTTACATGTTAAACAACTATTTTATCATCACATTATACTTCTAACATGTTTACATGTTCATTACATTAATTCACTAACACATTGTTAGGCTTAAACATTTTAAAAATCTCATTCTTGAACTTTCTAGAGAGTGGCGCTAAGGCGCCACTGTTATGCATGACCTTCGCGCTGCGGCGCGACGGCGCTACGGTCTGAGACCTGGCGCTGCGGCGTGGTGGCGCTGCGACGCGGGTCTTCAGTTCTGGAGTTGGCGCCGCGACGTGAGACTCCAGAATTCGATTCCCAGTTCGCGAAGAACATAGAGTTCAGCGAAAAGGACACTAAATAATCATTAATTTCACTAATTTAACATACCCATATGTTATAATTCATGTATAATCATAATAAAACATCTATAAAGTGATTTTAGCCCATTAAAACATATAATCACATAATTAAAGCATAAAATTTTCCTCTGTTCTTGATGTTCTTGAAGTATTGAACATAAATTCCTAAAATTCAACGCCACGGATTCGTTATAAAGCCAAATCCGTTCATTTAAAGCTTGGTCTCTTCGTATTAACATGCATAACAACATACAAGTGTAAAATTTAGGGATACTATATGATCAATACATAAAATATCACGTATAAGGCCATATGGCCAAAACCCAAACTCTGTAATTTTGCAGCAATCATATACGACGTAAAATTATGAATTGATGATATGAAATCATGCAATATATATATATATATATATATATATATATATATATATATATATATATATATATAACATGTTATGCCACTCGAATTATTACGTATATACTTATAATTGTTACCTTATTCAACTACAGAAACTTTACAGAGGACTTAAGCCATAGTTATGGAAAACTTTAAAAGACGTAGAATAAAAGTTGGGTTGGATAAAATTACCCAAAGCGTAGATGATTAAGGATGACAATATCTCTCTACTTCAATCACAGCATTCACAATTCAATGAAATTTCTCTAATTTCTCTCTGGCTTTCTCTCTGATTAGTTTTATTGGACTTAGTAAAAATAAAAAAAAGAATACGTAAAATAAAGGAGGAGAAAACGGACGCACAAAAATGGCCAGTTAACACAATCATGGGCAACTGCTAGAAACCACTACTAAAGTCATGTTTGGCTATCCTTAAAAAGTTTAAACTTATTTAATTTAATAAAACCTTTACAATATACTTTAATAAACGTCACACTCCTTCATAAATAAATTCAATATCTTATTTAATTTATTTTAAATAAAATATAATAATTCCTCGTAAATTCACATAGTCACATAATTAATTTTCTCATTAATAATAAATGTCAAATTATTAATTCTCTAACTAATAATTAAATTAATCTAATAACATCATGCTTAATTAAATATTTTATTTAATTCAATAAGCTCACATAATTACATAACTTGATAATAACATTTCTCTACATTAATTTAATAAATGTAACTAATATAATTAAATTAATCTACTACAATTGCATCAATTAATTATTTAATCTATTAATTAAATCATCGAAAATATTTATTTAATTCAACAAATATTAAAAATTAATTTACAAAATTCTCGTTCGTCATATCTTTCCGCCCTTAAAAGGATTCTGTCCCCAGAATCACGACTCAATAAATTTTGACCCGTTACATTCTCCCCCCTTACAAAGATTTTGTCCCCAGAATCGCTTACAAATAATTAAGTAAATAAATGAGGATAATTCTTCAACATATTCTCTTCGAGTTCTCACGTAGCTTCTTCAGCGTTGTGGTTCCTCCAAATTACCTTAACAGAAGGTATTACTTTATTTCTCAGAACTTGTTCTTTTCGGTCAATAATTTGGACAGGAATTTCTTCGTAAGATAAGTCTTTCTCAAAATGTAGGGGTTCATATTCAATTACATGCTTGTAATCGGGTTTGTAGGGTCGTAACACAGAAACATGGAAAACGTTGTGGACATTCTCGAGTGCTGGAGGTAAGGCTACCTCGTACGCGAGTTTTCCGATTCTTCTTAGTACTTCAAAGGGTCCAATGAATCTTAAGCTTAATTTTCCTTTCTTTCCGAACCTGATCTTCCCTTTCCAGGGAGAGACCTTCAAGAAAACATAACTACCTGATTCAAACTCGATATTTTTATGATGTGGGTCAGCGTATTTCTTCTGTCGATCTTGAGCCGCTACCAGTCGTGCTCGGATCACTTTGACTATTTCTGTTGTCTGCTGTACCAAGTTTGGCCCTAGCAATTGTCTCTCACCAACTTCATCCCAGTAAAGCGGAGTTCTGCACTTTCTGCCGTATAAAGTTTCATAAGGCGGCATGCCAATACTAGCGTGGTAACTGTTGTTGTAGCCGAACTCTACTAATGGTAGGTGATCATCCCAATTTCCTTAAAAGTCCATCATACAAGCTCTTAGCATATCTTCTAATGTCTGAATCGTTCTCTCACTCTGTCCGTCTGTTTGAGGGTGGTAAGCTGTACTCATTCGCAATTGCGTACCCATGCATTCCTGAAGACGTTTCCAGAAATTTGATGTGAAGCGCGGATCCCTATCTGAAACAATTGATATCAGAACTCTGTGCCTCGAGACAATCTCTTTTATGTATAGCCTGGCCAACTGATCTAAATTGAATCTTATTTTGATTGGAAGGAAGTATGCAGATTTTGTCAGTCGGTCAACGATAACCCATACTGCGTCGTAGCCTTTCTGAGTCGTCGGAAGGCCAACCACAAAATCCATTGTAATATGCTCCCATTTCCATTCTGGGATTTCCAACGGTTAAAGTAATCCACTTGGTCTCTGATGTTCTGCTTTTACCTTCTGACAGGTCAGACACTTGGCAACACATTCTGTAACATCACGTTTCAAATTCGGCCACCAAAAATGTTGTCGAAGATCTTGGTACATTTTGGTACTACCAGGGTGAATCGAATATCGTGAACTATGAGCCTCGCTTAAAATATCTTCCTTAATCTCTTGTACTGGCGGTACCCAAATTCTACTCTTAAATCTCAATATTCCTTTCTTATCCATCTTAAATCTCGGTTCGGTTCCTTCAGATATCTTCTTTGTCACCTTTTTGCATTCATCATCCTAAAGCTGAGCCTCCTTCACTTTATCTAGTAGAGTTGTACCAGATTGCATCTGAAATAGCTTCTCATCAATCTCCATTGGATACTTCACTTCCAATTCCAGTTTCTCCATTTCTGTGATTAGCTCCTCCTGAGCAGTCAACATCATTAATTTCTCACGACCCTTTCTACTTAAGGCGTCGGCAACTACATTCGCTTTACCCGGATGGTATAAAATCTCACAGTCGTAATCCTTAATTAATTCTAACCATCTTCTTTGACGCATATTCAAATCCTTCTGTGTGAAAATATATTTCAGACTCTTGTGGTCCGTATATATCTCACACTTCTCCCCGTAGAGATAGTGCCTCCAAATTTTTAAAGCAAAAATAACTGCAGCTAACTCCAAATCATGGGTCAGATACCCCTTCTCGTAATCCTTCAACTGTCGTGATGCATACGCGATGACTTTACCGTTTTGCATTAGCACACAGCCAAGTCCTTTATGCGACGCATCACTAAAAATAACAAAATTGCCTGTATCATCTGGAAGAGATAACACAGGTGCCGTATTCAACCTCTTCTTTAATTCTTGAAAGCTCTCCTCACACTTCTCTGTCCAAACAAATTTCACATCTTTTCGAGTTAAATTCGTTAACGGAGTTGCGATCTTGGAAAAATCTTGAATGAATCTTCTATAATATCTCGCCAATCCAAGAAAACTTCTTACTTCTGACGGCGTTCTCGGCTGATCCCAGTTAATCACGGCTTCTACTTTGGATGGATCTACCGAAATTTCGTCTTTATCAATCACGTGACCAAGAAATTGTACTCGCTCGATCCAGAATTCGCATTTCAAAAATTTAGCGTACAACTTCTCCCTTCTCAATACTTCCAACGTTAACCTCAAATGTTTTTCGTGTTCTTCTTTGGTTTTGGAATATACCAGAATGTCGTCTATAAATACCACCACGAATTTGTCCAAAAATAGCTTGAACACACCATTCATTAGTCCCATAAATGCTACAGGAGCATTCGTTAGACCAAACGATATTACTAAAAATTCATAGTGACCATATCGCACTCTGAATGCTGTCTTTGGTACATCCTCTGGCCTCACCTTCAGTTGATGATAACCACTCCTCAAGTCTATTTTGGAAAGTATCTTGCTCCCTTTAATTGATCAAACAGATCGTCGATTCTTGGTAATGGATATCTATTCTTAATCGTGACCTTATTCAGTTATCTGTAGTCAATGCAGAGCCACATCGATCCGTCCTTCTTTTTCACAAACAACACCGGCGCTCCCCACGGCGATACGCTCAGTTGAATGTACTTTTGGTCCAGCAATTCTTGTAGTTGAACCATCAGTTCTTTCATCTCTACTGGTGCCATTCGGTATGGTGCTTTCGATATTGGAGCGGTTTCGGGCGCCAAATCGATCACGAAATCTACCTCTCTATCTGGTGGAAGTCCTGACAAATCGTCTGGAAATACGTCGACGAAGTCCCTTACAATCGGTATTTCTTCTACCTTCGGATTCTCTTTTCGACTGTCGACTATGTAAGCTAAGTATCCTACACAGCATTGTCTTAACAACCTCTTGGCCTGCATCATCGTCAGACAACTCGCTTGTCTAGGCGACTTGCTACCATAAAACACAACCTTTGACGGAGTCATAAGGTTAATACGCTTCTTCTGGCAGTCAATTACCTCCCCATAATTGGATAACCAATCTATACCCAAAATAACGTAAAATTCCCCAATCCGAATAGGGATAAGATCTACGTTCATTATATTACCCTTAATATCCACCCTACAGTTCTTAAACACGTACTTAACAGGAATTATCTCTCTATTCGCAATTTTTATATTCATGGGATATTCCAACTCATCCATAAGCAAATCTAAACTATTAGCAAAGTCTTCGGATATAAAAGAACAAGTAGCACCCGAATCAAATAAAATGTAAGCATTAATTTCATTGATCGGAATGATACCTGACACCACCTCACGAGACTGGATTGCGTCCTGCACTGTCATATTGAAAGTTCTAGCGGTTGGTCGGTTTGTTGCAGGTGGTCCGGTAATGGTTAAGGTATTTCCACTGTTATTTCCACTGTTAGCTCCTTGCACTTCTCCTCTTGATTCCTTCTTGGGCCAATCTCTTGCTAGATGATCCTTAGAACCACAGTTAAAACAAGCACCCTTCTTTGGGTTTGGACAGTTTGGTGCTATGTGGCCTTCCTGACCACAATTGTAGCACACTTGCTTCCCTTTCATGCAAACTTCCAGATGAGCTTTTCCACAGTTTGAGCACGCTTTAATTTTCTTCTTCTGCCCACCTTGTTGACTTCCAGCTGACGAATTATCCGTCCACTTCCTCTTTTGATTATGAGTACCCCCAATGTTACTCCCACCAGTCTTGTTATTTCCTTCACCTTCACTCTTCTTCTTCTTCTTCTGCTCTTGATTGTACTTGGTCACTGCATCGCTCCCACCTTCAGCGAGGATGGCCTTTTCCAGTACTCCGGCAAATGTGTTTATCTGAAACATTGACACTTTACTGTAAACCCAAGGCTTTAGTCCTTGTTCAAATCTTCTGGCCTTTCTTTCGTCAGTGTGTACTTGGTACGGGGCAAACCTTGCCAACTCATCGAATTTAGTTGAGTATTCAGGTACGCTCATGTTTCCTTGCATCAGTTCCAGAAATTGAATTTCCATCTTATTTTGCGAACTAGTTGGGAAGTACATTTCGAAAAACATTTCTTTAAATCTCTCCCACATAATTACACCTTCACCTCCTCACACTTTGTTTGCTTGCCACCAATAGCTAGCCTCAGACTTCAGCATAAATGTTGCGAAAGCGGTCTTCTGGT
This sequence comes from Panax notoginseng, assembly GCA_016801055.1. Taxonomy (NCBI): domain Eukaryota; kingdom Viridiplantae; phylum Streptophyta; class Magnoliopsida; order Apiales; family Araliaceae; genus Panax; species Panax notoginseng. The sequence continues at coordinate 91,492,988 of CM029013.1, read as the reverse complement.
CTTCTCTAACCCTAGCAACGTCAAATACTTTCTCCATTTTCATGACCCACGTTTGAGCCTCGATTGGGTTCCTGGAACCTTTGAACTCTGGCGGTCCCACCGCCTTGAAGTCTTTAAATGTTGTGTTTGGTGGAGCTTGAGGTTGATTGTTCATTGCTCCCGTCAGTAAGTTCACCAACTGCTGAACAGGATTAGCGTTGGCGTTATTGTTATTATTGGTCGACTCTTCCTGAGCCGGTTGACGTTGTTGTCTTCTCCTTAGCGGTATTTTCTGTTAAATACACGCTTATTAGAACTTTATTTATTTCTTTAAATAGTTAAGGCATTACTCAATAATTTAACACATCATCTCAAACAACTTAATATATTTAATTCAACTCAAAGTTTTAACATCAAACTATAGCATAACTGCTATTTACACCAACTATCCTGGAATAAAGAATCCATAGGACTTAAAATATTAACATATTCCTTCGTTCATAAACACATCGGAATTTACATATAAAAACTAATTAAGTCTTTCACATAATTAAACGGATTCTAATCCTGTCTATCAAGGTGCTGAATAGCCTTGCCACGCTCCTCATCCATGATACGAGACATCGTCCTGCGATCCAGCATATAAGACGGAAGTCCTTCGAACTGGATGGGGTATCTCAAAACTCGTTCCTGAGCCTCATCTATTGCATGATTAAGTGTGGAGTATGTCTCTTCAAGCTTTACCTTCTTTGCGCGACTATCATCTTCTGCACGATCAGCTCGACGTAATTCTCTTACCCATCCTTCCTCTGCTATTTTCAGTCTTCCGGAGGTTTCTTTCAGTTCCTTTTTCAACTTCTCTATCTCCTCGGTCTTATCTTCGGTTTGACCCTTCTCATGGACCAAATCCCATTCTACATTTCCCAATCGTGAGTGAAGAGTCGAAATCTCCCTCTCCTTCTCCTTTAAAGTAGACTGCTGAACAGTCGCTCGCTCAGTTAATTCTTGAACCTCGTCTTGTAATTCCACGTTACGGTCGTATAACGTGTCATACATCTCCGCATCAACGGTGTACCGTGGTAACTCCTCTTCTTCCTCTTCCTCATCAAACTCCTCCTCAGGATCAGTCTCGGGCTCATGCTCCTGACCAACAACGGTGATCAATGGAGATGACTCCCTCTGAACTAACTGTTCCCTAACAACATGTACGTCTCGGGGCTCCTCCTCTGTAGGTACTATAGGTATTCGGGGTTCTTCCTCCCTAGCTTGACTAGCTTCTCCAACATTCATCATCCTAACAACAAAATTTTAAGTTTTAGTTACTAAGTCGTACTAACGAGCACATAAATTAACACATAAACACATAATGTATTTTATTATCTTCAATGAATTACTAAAAATTCATTTCTTAAAACTCGATAAGAATTTTTCTTTACTATCTTCTTTTTATAAGGTTACTACCTAAGGTTGTTCCCCTACCTAAAGTTCATAACCTACAGCTTTGATACCAACCTGTGACACCCCCAAATCCGGTACTTCCAGTTCCACAGGATTTGGTGTTCACGATACAAATATCATCTATCTATCTACCCATAATAATGCAAACCATGGAATAATAGAAATAAAATCTTTCCCTTAAGGGTTACAACATCTGAATAATAATACAATTCCAGGTTAAACTAACCTTAAACATCTGAGCGGAATCATAAACAAATAAGTCTTAAACAATAGCATTAACTCAAGTCTTAACAAATACATCATCATATAAAACAACGGGTCTTTGTCACTTGCTAACTTTGCCATTGCCTTTACTAGTGGAAGGTTCATCAGTTCTTTCGCTTTTAACTGCAATATTATTATAACGCAACCCACAAGTATAAAAATGAAATAACAGTATAATAACATGCGAATAAATCAAAGACATCTGAATAAAAGCTCAACTTTTGAATCAAGAGTGAATAACAAGAATCAAAAGAATTCTGAGGGTCATAAAACCTTGAACTATGTCCTAGGTTAACAAGGGTTATACTTGAAACCTTTAACAGTCATAAGACTATGGACCTTCTTCTCGTACTTAGGGGGATCAGCCCTTAGTACCATACTGTGCACAATATCTTAACGCTAAAGCATAAATAATCCCCTATACAGGGTTGTTCATCTCAGTTTGACGTTCGAGTCCGCACCAAAGGAAGTTTGGTTTCGATAATTCATCAAGGGTTCTGAATTTTAGAACGCTCATCAACTAAGGACTAGTTGAATCATTAAGGTTTCACTAGTCTAATAAGGTTCAACAATAATTGATATTTGATTTGAATAATATTCTCAAAAGTATACAATAGGACAATTATTGTATAACTGAATCATGCTTTGAAAAGATAATCAATCTTTAATATAACATTAGAACTTGAATGATAGTAATGATAATTTACTCGAGGTAAATAATAAACTTGAACAATAATGATAAATAGGGTTAGGAAACTTGCCTCGTGCGTAGATTACACTTTAACTAAGCACGTTCTTTGATTTAAATCCTACATACCATTCACATTTACAATACCAGTTAATTATAACTTAACTAATCAATATAAACCCATTCTCTTTGTCTACTTTGATTATTGACTATACTTAATCAATTTACCACTTTGTCACATAATTTGTACTTCATGAATTATCAAGCTAATTATGTATTCAATAATTCAATTCACATGTAATTATGTTATTTACATGTTAAACAACTATTTTATCATCACATTATACTTCTAACATGTTTACATGTTCATTACATTAATTCACTAACACATTGTTAGGCTTAAACATTTTAAAAATCTCATTCTTGAACTTTCTAGAGAGTGGCGCTAAGGCGCCACTGTTATGCATGACCTTCGCGCTGCAGCGCGACGGCGCTACGGTCTGAGACCTGGCGCTGCGGCGTGGTGGCGCTGCGACGCGGGTCTTCAGTTCTGGAGTTGGCGCCGCGACGTGAGACTCCAGAATTCGATTCCCAGTTCGCGAAGAACATAGAGTTCAGCGAAAAGGACACTAAATAATCATTAATTTCACTAATTTAACATACCCATATGTTATAATTCATGTATAATCATAATAAAACATCTATAAAGTGATTTTAGCCCATTAAAACATATAATCACATAATTAAAACATAAAATTTTCCTCTGTTCTTGATGTTCTTGAAGTATTGAACATAAATTCCTAAAATTCAACGCCACATATTCGTTATAATGCCAAATCCGTTCATTTAAAGCTTGGTCTCTTCATATTAACATGCATAACAACATACAAGTGTAAAATTTAGGGATACTATATGATCAATACATAAAATATCACGTATAAGGCCATATGGCCAAAACCCAAACTCTGTAATTTTGCAGCAATCATATACGACGTAAAATTATGAATTGATGATATGAAATCATGCAATATATATATATATATATATATATATATATATATATATATATATATATATATATATATATATAACATGTTATGCCACTCGAATTATTACGTATATACTTATAATTGTTACCTTATTCAACTACAGAAACTTTACAGAGGACTTAAGCCATAGTTATGGAAAACTTTAAAAGACGTAGAATAAAAGTTGGGTTGGATAAAATTACCCAAAGCGTAGATGATTAAGGATGACAATATCTCTCTACTTCAATCACAGCATTCACAATTCAATGAAATTTCTCTAATTTCTCTCTGGCTTTCTCTCTGATTAGTTTTATTGGACTTAGTAAAAATAAAAAAAAGAATACGTAAAATAAAGGAGGAGAAAACGGACGCACAAAAATGGCCAGTTAACACAATCATGGGCAACTGCTAGAAACCACTACTAAAGTCATGTTTGGCTATCCTTAAAAAGTTTAAACTTATTTAATTTAATAAAACCTTTACAATATACTTTAATAAACGTCACACTCCTTCATAAATAAATTCAATATCTTATTTAATTTATTTTAAATAAAATATAATAATTCCTCGTAAATTCACATAGTCACATAATTAATTTTCTCATTAATAATAAATGTCAAATTATTAATTCTCTAACTAATAATTAAATTAATCTAATAACATCATGCTTAATTAAATATTTCATTTAATTCAATAAGCTCACATAATTACATACCTTGATAATAACATTTCTCTACATTAATTTAATAAATGTAACACATATAATTAAATTAATCTACTACAATTGCATCAATTAATTATTTAATCTATTAATTAAATCATCGAAACTATTTATTTAATTCAACAAATATTAAAAATTAATTTATAAAATTCTCGTTCGTCACAATGACAATAATTATAAAGGAATTTGTGTGTTATATACGACATTGTTAGAGAAATTTATGTATGCTGTTTGTATTTTGACGACTCAAATTAGATGATGTAGACCTAAATTTGGGGCATCACAGTATCTTCATTCCCGATCTTATAAATAATTTTCACTCATCTTATTTTAATACAAGAACTAAAATTTAATAACCATTTCCATATCCACATAGTATTAATTTAAAGCCCCCCACGTAAAATTTAAATCACTATGGGATTAATACTTTACGAGTTTTTTTATTTAAAAAAGTCTAATTTTAATTATATTTATAATAATACCTATATGAAAATGATATGTTAACATATATAAAATTGATAAAAATAAAATAATAATATATTAAATTATGTGTGTGTGTGTGTGTGCGTGTGTGTGTGTGTGTGTGTGTGTATATATATATATATATATATATATATATATATATATATATATATATATAAGTGCATATATTTTAATTATGTAATGTATAAAAGTATAATAATTTGATTAATATATAATTATTTGGGTGCGGGAAAAGCAAGTATCATCCTTTTTTCATTCTCATATAACTTTTGGTGATTCCTCATTCTCGATTAGAGTTAAAATTATCACCTCCTTCAGGACGGGGCGTGAGAATTATCGTGCGAACAAAATAAATTGTCATTCTTAATTATGGTGACAAAACATAATCATAAAAAGTAAATATAAAGTTCTACGTCAAAATGTAATAAATTGATATTACTCTTATAGACCCTCAAATGATGTAACATGGATGAAGAGAACGAATTAAATTATAGTATACAAAGCTTCAATATATATTTTTAATATTATTTTTTTGAATCATAATAATGCATTACAAGTTTATCAACATGTCAAAATATTAATAATAACAACTTAAATCGTTATACAAATATCAAATTATTTAACAATGAATGAATTCACTTTCCATTGAATTCTCACACTCCCTTTATTCCCAGTCATCGCTTTTCATTGAATTATTCACCCATCATGCAGCGAGCTTGCAAATTAGTAAAATCATTATAATTTGTATTGTTGGACTTTCTTGATAAGTTCATGCCAGGCATCAACTTACTTTGTATATACCCTGCTAGCTGTCTTCGTGCATTCTTGAATAGCACACTTGAGCCAAGTATATATATATATATATATATATATATATATATATATATATATATATATATATAGAAATGATCAAGTAAGGGATCCCTTACTTTCTTAAAATAAGGGACTTTTTTTTTTGTTTTTTTTTGCTTTTTTTTTTAAAACAACTAAAAAAAAAGTTTAATATTTTATGGAACTGAAATTTTTCCATAATACAATGTTTTGGGCGTGTTTTAAATACCTATACCAAAAAGTGGTGGTACAGTCTGCCCAGACTGTACATACATGTTTTGTTATGCGTACCCAAATCACACTCAAAACACTGTATTATGAAAAAATTTCAATTCCATAAAATATTAAACTTTTTTTTTAGTTGTTTTAAAAAAAAAGCAAAAAAAAAGCAAAAAAAAAAAGTCCCTTATTTTAATAAAGTAAGGGATCCCTTACCTGATCCTGACCCTATATATATATATATATATATATATATATATATATATATATATATATATATATATATATATGCAAAAAACTATAATTTCTTCATTTTATAATCGAAAAGATTAGAAACCAACTTCTAATAAAAGATTTTATTTCCTACCTTGGCCCCATGATCTTAATAATATAGCTTTAAATATATGATTCCTTCTTTTCAAAATATCAGATTAAGTTTAATTTTTCAAATTTAAAATTGTTGTTATTATTGTAACCAATTACAATAAATCTTGTAATTGGTTACAATATTCATAATTATATTATTTAAAAATAAATTAACTAATATCAAATTTTAATTTATATATATTTGAAAAAAATTAATATTGATACTGTTTTCTAGAACACATACTATTACTTTTTTTCAAATATTTCATCCATTCCAAAATTAAAGATACATTTATAAAATAACAACTTTTAAGGATAATTTTATGTTTTTAAATACCCTTACTACGTATTAACTAAGAATTCATGTGTGATGGTTTGACATTGAAAATGATAATAAATTAAAAACATATCAAATTAAAATAAAAAATATATATCTAATCTTAGAACTCACCAACCAAATATTGAACAGAGAGCTGAGTAATGACTCAATAAACTAATGAACAAATTGAAACTTAAATTGGTTTCCAACGTGCATGCCAGCTTTAATTTGATGCTATTTGGTAAGGAAACTTCATATTCAACAACTCCTTTTTCTCTATTTTATTTTCCCATTTTTTTTCTTTTTCAATTAAATTTATTGAATGACAAAAATAAAAAAGTAAATTTTTATGAAAAGGTCTGAATGTTCATGCCGCCTTATTTTTACTTTTTCTTCTCTCTCTTTTTTAAATTGATTTTTCACCCTTTGATAATGGATATTATAAATATTAAATTTTTTTCCAAAATAGTTAAAAGGACTTTCACCAAAAAATTTAGTCTAATCTAAATACTTTTTTAATAGTTTAACATTCTTCATCATGACGCAAACTTTTTACCAAATAAATTGTCTATTACTACAAATTTGACTAGCTAGTTCCCAAAACAGAATTCATAGTTTTAACTTTTACCCCGGTATTTGCAAAAAGTTAAGAATTAGGCATAGAGACAAATTTTCAAAGTTCTTCTACATTACATTTGTACATGTAATTAATTAACTTTAGTTTTTAGAACAAAAAGACTTTCTCTTTTGAATTATTGCATCAAAAAACAGTAGCCACATTAATATTACTTTATTCTTTTGTTGAGTTTGCAGCCTCTACTAAAAAAATGCCAACAAATAAACTTACAAACTCAAAGTCAAAGTGATGCAAAGATGTATTCAACTGTCCATTTTTATTATTTTAGTACTTTCATGCAAGGGTTGTTACCAATTGTTATACTATTCAAATCAGAATAATTAATTTTACCACAATGACTTATTTTTGCTTGTGTTAATAGGAGTAAAAAGGTAAGCTATAAATAGAGGGGTCAAGGTTGCTTAAGAGCACAAACAAGAAGCTACAATATTTGTAGTAAAAAGATGGGAAGAATAGCAAAGGGGTCCAAAATGGACTCTCTCATTTTTACTCTTGTTGTGGTATTAGTGTCCCTCAACTTGCCATCAGAAGCCACTGCTAATTACTCTTACTCCTCTCCTCCACCTCCGGCGCACTCCCCACCACCACCTTACCACTACAAGTCACCACCACTGCCACCTCCGGTGCACTCCCCACCACCACATTACCATTACAAGTCGCCACCTCCGCCACCTCCGGTGCACTCCCCACCACCTCCTTACCACTACAAGTCTCCACCTCCGCCACCTCCGATGTACTCCCCACCACCACCTCCACCACCTCCCGTGCACTCCCCACCACCTCCTTACCACTACAAGTCTCCACCACCGCCACCTCCGGTGCACTCCCCACCACCTCCTTACCACTACAAGTCTCCACCACCGCCACCTCCGGTGCACTCCCCACCACCTCCTTACCACTACAAGTCTCCACCACCGCCACCTTCGGTACATTCCCCGCCACCTCCTTACCACTACAAGTCTCCACCACCACCTCCCCCAGTGCACTCCCCACCTCCTCCTTACCACTACAAGTCACCACCACCTCCAGTGCACTCCCCGCCTCCTCCTTATCACTACAAATCCCCACCTCCACCTCCTCCAGTGCACTCCCCACCTCCTCCTTACCACTACAAGTCACCACCACCACCTCCTCCGGTGCACTCTCCTCCGCCACCTTACCACTATAAATCACCACCACCACCACCACCAGTTTACAAGTACAAGTCACCACCCCCACCAGTTTACAAATACAAGTCTCCACCACCACCAGTATACAAATACAAGTCTCCACCGCCACCTCCTCCAGTTTATAAGTACAAGTCTCCACCTCTACCTACACCAATATACAAATACAAGTCTCCACCACCTCCAAAGAAACTCAAGTCACCACCACCACCCAAGCATTATTACTACACCTCACCCCCTCCTCCTCCTCCTCATTTCTACTAAGAAACTACTTGGCCCTATCTCAGGTAATCTTTAATAGAACTTTGAAGAGTTTTCAAAATCACATTTAACAAGCACGGTTTCAAAGTTAAATTCTGCAATCACATTTAACAAGCACGGTTTCAAAGTTAAATTCTGCAATCACATTATTTGAAATGAAACGGCAGATGAGACAATAAATTTGAATTCTTTTTTTCCATACCTAATGTTCTTATTTACTCGTTACATGAGGGAATATTGGACAATAAATAAATATGTAGAAATGGAATAAATATTTACACGTGTCAACAATATTTAATTTAACCCTACATCCCACCCTTCTTCTCTCATGCAGTATATTTGTCTAGATAATTTGCTACGAACTATTTTAGCAACTGTTTTATATATGATAGTAGTAAACACATTCTTGCAGGAAAGGAGAACTACCAAAGAAAAAATTGAAGTGGATTTCGGAGTGAAAATGAAGGCTAGCAGATGAAGAAGAAGAATAATTGCAAGCAGGATCAATGCATGCCTCCAGTATTTTTATGTTTTTATTTTGGACATACTTGTTTTTTCAGTATTGGTTATTTGTTTTATTTGTATACGATTAATATATATATATATATATATATATATATATATATATATATATATATATATATATATATAATAGTTTGTGGGAAGCTTCTGATCTCTATATATAGAGATTATTGTTTATGTAATAAAAAATCAATAAAGTTCTGTTATGCGAAATTTCCTCTTTTTTCCGTTTCTTTCGTATATACTCACAACGAGGAATTCAAAAATGTTGTAACTAAGGATTAGTTTTGATTGTATTTAAATTTTTAGGCCAAGATGTAAAAGGGAACTGATAAAATTTACATCAATTTAAAATTTAAAAATATTTAAATTAAATTAGAGAAGACAAAAAGCCATTTTTTTGAAATGGATGTAGTATTTATTTATTATCAAAGATATATTTATTTACATCGTGACCTCATAATTCTTTTTCAAGAAATATTATTTTTTTTCGTAGATAGAACATAATTGTGATTCTTTAAATGCGCATAAATTATACTAATCAACAAGAATATAAAATGCTTAATTTAAGTGCGAGAACAAAGTAAAAAAAGTACGCGTATGCGTATGATACCATTAGTGTTTCTGCATGAAATTTTGTTCGAGACATCTAATTACGGGCACATCATATTTTAAATTGAAATTTTCGATAATATTTACAAAATCAAGTTTTTGGTCACGGCGGATCTCATTTCAAACCCTAAAATGGACGTTTTCATACTTTTATTAAACATCTGATTTTTTTCTTAATTTTTTTTATTACCTGTCTAATTAGGGTTGCTGAATTTTTAACCCTAATATCAATGTTGCTAAGAGTACATAAAACCTAATCTCAATCATACAAGAATTAGAACTATCATGAGGCTATTAAAGAGGACCCTTAAATTCTATTTGTCTCTGGTGGAATTTAAACCCTACACTTATCAAGAAATAAGAGCATACCTGTAGTACCTTTATCCCACCTCGTAATAAGTAAAAATTAAGGACTCCAATTGTTATTATTAATACTTTTAACTCTAAAAATATAATAAACTTATTAGTTACACGTGTGCAAGAAAATCGTACCTTTTAGAGTTTCGTATTGGTTAAGAAGAAGAGAAATCCACGAAGAGTATGAAATTGATAGATAAATTGAAGATGAGAGAAGAACAAGTGATCGATTACTTCAATGACTCGTGACATAAACGAAATGTATTATTGGGATGTATTTTGAATGGTTGATACATTTTGGCTTTAAATTTAAATGAGAATTTAGACTTTTTTTTCTTTTTATTTAATCTACAACATTTTAAAAACGTTGTGTAAATGTGCCTAAACGTTGTCTGATATACTAAATAACATTATTTTTATCCAAAAAACGTTGTGGAATCATATCTTCTACAACGTTTTTAAGCATCTGCTAATTTTTGGAAAACAAATCTACAACGTTTTTTTCCCTAAAAAACGTTGTGTATTATGCTTAACTACAACGTTTTAAAAACGTTGTGTAAGAGTGTCAAATAGACAATACCCTTAACCACGACGTTTTTCTGACTGAAACCACAACGTTTTTTTCGCGTTGTCTATTTATTGTTTTGTAGTAGCGCAAAGATCCAGAAAACCTTCTTGAGTGTTTGAGGTTGAGAGAGAAACTCCAAGTCTTCTAATCTTTCAAAAGTCCAAAAGTCCCTTCCTTATAGAATGAAAGAAGTATTTATAGAGTTTCCTGGAAAGTGGTCACGTGTCAGGAACATGACCTCTGAAAAATTCCAGAAATACCCATAGTCACCAGAGTAATGCCCAAATCGTCTTGTCCTTCTAGCCACCAATTCAATCCTTCAATCAATTCTCAAAATGAGTTACCTCCATAAGTCTTCTGCATTGTGACTCATGGAGGCTCCTTCCTCAATATGATCTCATGCTTCAAAGCTCTTTTTACTCAAACCATGCTTTCTTGCTTTTCCTTTTTTTTTTTGAATCTCGTAGCCAGAAATCCTCGGAAGAACTTTGAGCAGTACATGGGAGGCGCCGCCCTAGGGGGCCAAACCCTAGGGAGCTGAACCTAGTGGTTCAACCTTAGGGGGCCTCCTTCGATTTTCTTTGCGTTCATTTCAGCCTTTCTTGGTCGATTTTCATCATTTTCTCATTATTCTTGGTCCTTTAAGATGTTTTTCTTGTCATGGAGATTATAAGACTAATCATTTCTTGGAATTTCACAAGATTTTAGTTTCTTTCTGTAGTCCGGGCTCATTGCTCTATTATTGCATCGATCAAAACCCTTCTAGAACGTCAATTGAGAAAAAGAGGTAGCGCGCTCTAGGGGGGCCAAACCCTAATGGGGATTTTAGCTTTCTTTTGTCCGTTTTCCTTATTTCGTTTAAATAGTTCCTACCAAATCCAGTTGGGGAAGAGATTAATTTATTTTTTCCTTAGAACATTCACAACAATTTTCTTATATTTATCCCTACTCTGCAGTGTTATTGGATCATTCTGCAAAATAGGGATTCAATTTTTTCATTATGTACCCAACATGTTATTTATATTGTTTCCTTAAATAATAAAATTTAAAAATTCCAACAGTCAAAACATCAAATTAATAATTATCTTATAATTTATAAAAGAGAGAGTATAATTTATCAATTATACTCCACATTAAAATAATTTTTATTTTATTTTAAATTTTAAGTAATTTAGGGAGTGAATATTGAATGAATTTTAGTTGCAAATGTATCAATATTAACTTTTAAAAAGTTAATTTATGATATTTTTAAATTTAAATTTAATATGATTTATTTAAATTTCAAAAATAATAAATTTTATAATTAATAGTACTTTTATAATATTTATAATTATATTGACATAAATTAAATAAATTTATATCAATTTTAAATTTGAATACGTTTGAAATTAATTTTTAAAAAATAAGTCAATATTAAATTTATAATTTGAAAATAAAGTAGTAAAAAAATGTCAAAATGTGTATGATTGATGAGCTGTCCACTTAAATGAGGACGTGAAATGTCATTTTGTATATATAGAGAACGGTTTTTTGACTCCTTCACACTGAGGAGTAAAATCCTATATAGGGATTAAAATAGAGAGTCAAATAAGGATAAGAAAGTTGTTAGATAATGATTTGTTGATGTATTCTTCAAAATTGGGGATAGAGAGTTAATTAGAAAAACTGTTGTCAATGCTCTTAAGGAAGAGTCATCTTGGAGTGGTTGAATCCTGGAGTGGTTGAATCCTAGGGTGGCTGAACCCTAGAGGAACAAAACCTTAGTTTTTTCCCCTTTTTCAGTCATTTAATGCTTCGTTCATTAATTGCAGTTTTGTCCATTTTTTTTCGTCTTTTTTGTCATTCATTTTATCATAATGTGAACCATAATTTGTGCATTTAATTTAATTAAGTCATATAAATCTTAATTTGCACTTGGGTCCACACTACCCTAAAACCAATTAAACTCAAGCAACAGTAATTCTGCTTTTATAAATATAATGAACTTTATTAACTGTCATAATATTATAGAACAAAGCACCAACATATTTGCGTCATAAATGGGTTCAAAATAGTAGCATAGCATTTTTTGATCATGTTATACGAAAATTTCTAACTCCACAACTTCATGTACTAGCAAGGCCTCGCAAGCTTAAATATTTTAAAATATAATGTTGAGTACTAGTTTAGAGAAGTGTGTCAAGGCATAAGTGATAATTAATAAAGTTTTATATCAAAACACAAATAGAATTTAACGTTGAAACTTAAAGAGAAAAATTAAAGATATTAATTAATGGACAATAGATTTAATAGGTTAACTTTTTGGGTCAAAATATGATTTCAGGTAAGCATATATGAGCCGGATATTCCTAATAAAATGGTATAGTGAGACAAAATATTTTTAATTTTAGTGTTTTAATGAAAGTACTTCAGTGTATGATTACATGATTATATATGATCGATGAGTGAGTTATATACCTATTAATTAGATACTTTTAGGCTTAATAATTTGTGAGTTTTTAAGTATTTTTCGTTATGTAATTGCAAGACCCCGAATTTTATGAAATAAAAGTATTCAATTTTTTTATAATTATTATTCTATTTAATGGTTAAATTGATAAAGGGTTAAAGTTAAGAGCGACATTTGAAAATTTTGCAAAGTAAGCAAGTTGATATAAAATATTCGTTCTGTCGGAAAATATTCAATTGGTCGGGGAATATTCGTTTTAACAGGGAATATCCGTACGACGACACCATCATTGGTGGACCCCACAACGGAATAACTGTCGGAGTTAGAAAACGACAGAAATATTTTGTTATAAAAATAACGGCGAAAGTTTTACCGTTAAACTGTTGAACTATTCAGTAGTAAAAGTAAAGTAATACGCATGGTTGCATAGTAGCACACGATATTGATTATTGATGCTTACGTGAGAAGTCACTCAGTTATATTCAATTATTGCTATAGTAATTGCCGCATAGTATCTCACGTTATTTGATTCAATTATTGTCAATATTTTTTATATTATTTAATCAATAATTGAGTTGACAAAGTTATTCATATTATTATTTGCAATATTGACAATGTCTAGAAGTTCTGTCAAGGAGAGGTTTGGTCACCTAATTACGCGCTAATAAGGAGAAATCCTTATCGGAAAGCCCCATCTTTCTTGGGAACGACCTGGTTGTTAAATATTGTGAGTTATAATATTAACGATGAATAAGTTCGTGTTGATTAAAGATAAAATTGATAGTTCCATTGTGTTGGGATTATTAGTGTTAGTGGAAATCGACATTTATTTCGATGATAATTGATATCTGGAAGTTATATTGATCAATTGGGTAATTAATCAGATAAATGAGCAATTAATTGCTATTAATTCATATGTTTATAACTATTTGTTCACATGTGTGTACTATTGATTCACATAAATGTACTATTAGGGGAGGTGGTGCAAGATTAATAATACTTGCATGACTAAATTAAAAATGGAGGTATAGATGAAGGTACTATACTGTAATTATTTTTTTCACATGTATAGAACTATTGAGTCACATGATTGTACTATTGATTCATATGATATACTATTAGGGGAGGTGATGCAAGTTTGATAATACTTGCAGGACTAAATTAAAAATAAAATAAAAGATGAAGGTATTATACTGTAATATTTCGAGCCCCAAAACGTGCAATTATCGAAACTATGTTTTCCTATAAATAGAAGCTCATTCTTCCTTCATTCTCACCAATTCACTAAGACTCACAATAGCAATTATAGAGAGAGAAGCTATAGAGAGATAGAAAAAGAGAAGTTTGCTACTTCATTATTCCAGTATCCAGTCTTCTTCTGAGGTAAGGGGTATTATTTCTTTCGTATTTGTAAGGGGTATTATTTCTTTCGTATTCGTAAGGGATATTATTTTTCAGTATTCATATGAAATAATTTTTCTTCCATACTCTGTAGTATGTAAGTAATATTATTTCGTTTCATATCCCTAATTCTACACTCATTTTGTTGAACTATTGCTTCTATACTACTTAAAATTAGTAGAATATCCTTGATATTTGCGCTTCATCTAGTATCTTTTCATGAAAATATTATTCTGAGCTTTTTTTTGATAATTATTGATCTTTTTATGCTGGAATACTATTCACGAGTTACAATTCATGAGTTACTATTTACGAGTTACTATTCACCCGGTTACTATTCACTCAAATATTATTCACTCAGGTATTCGGGGCACTTTTCGTGCTGAAGTAATATTCACGAGTTACTATTCATGGGTTACTATTCACCCGATTACTATTCACTCAAATAATATTCACTCGGGTAGTCGGGACACTTTTCGTGCCGGAGTACTATTCACGAGTTACTATTCACCCGTTTACTATTCACTCAAATATTATTCACTCGGGTATTTGGGACACTTTTCATGCCGGAGTTCTATTCACGGGGTACTATTCATAAAATACTATTCCTGAAGTACTATTCACGAAGAACTATTCATAGGATACTATTCACTCAAGTACTATTAACCTGGGGTACTATTCATGATAAAAATTAAATTTTTTTCGGTCCAAATCATTTTTGATAAAATATTATTCTTGAATTTTACTCCACAAAGCAGTATCATGTTGACAATTTGGATGTTTTTAAACTCTGGATAAATTTAAAGTCTTTAATATTTATCCTTTCATTCGTTTGATTAATGCTTATATCATTGCCATCATCTTCATGCTTATATTGTGATGAAAGTCATCTTTGGCTTACGTGTGACGGCCCCAAAATTAGGTATACATCACCCATCTTGGGTCGCCAGATACATGGTACTGAATACAAATACAACTGTCGTGTATAATACGACCAAACATAATCTGTGAGTTTGAATACAAATATTGTCTTCTAGAGAGTATTCATACTCAAAAGGAGTCCTCATTACAATTATTATCACACTATTTCACAGAATAGTGAGGACTACTAATGCAATTCTCTGGACCATCACTCCGTTTCCCGACTCGTCCCAGCTATATTCTCATTTCCTGAAGAGAACAGTGAAAGAAAGGGTGAGCTCAACTAGCCCAGTAAGAAATATTATCACTAAGATAATGCAGAATAAATTATCATTAGCCTTCAACAGTGTTACACTGATAAAATATAATAGACATCAAGTTTAACTGCAGCGGAACAAGCAATCCATTAAAAGAGTCAAGTAGAAAATAAACTCTACTATCTTTTTATGATTTAAAAGGTTTTTCAACACTGTTATCGCTGGGACTCAGCTTAATAAAATAATCCACATCATCGAATCACCCCTGCACTACGGCCAAGGATATTCGTGTATTCATTAATGGTCATGATCATGCCAACAATTGTCCATCAATGCACTACGAGCCAATGAGAACTTTTACCACATCATTTGTAACATTACGGTCATGATTATACCGAATAATCCCTGGTCATAATCATACTAAGTCCATCTATGCACTACAGGCCACATATGACTTTCAACATTTTATAAACATGAGGATGATGCCAATGATATAAGAATTCAATAAAACAAGTTTAAGAATTAATTTATCCAAGAATTAACAACGTCCAAATTGTCAACATGATACTGCTTTGTGGAGTAAAATTCAAGAATACTTAGAAGAATATTTTCATGAAAAGATACTGGATGAACTGCAATTATCAAGGACATTTCACTAATTTCATGGAGTATAGAAGTTAAAACTTAACCAACTGAGTATAATAACGAATGGAATAACAAAAGAAATCACCATGCATGCGATAGACCGCACAGACAGGTTATTCTAATAGAATAATAAATAATAGAACCAGGTCCGGCGTAAACGCACAGACAGGATATTCCGACAGAATAATAAACAATAGAACCAGGTCCGGCGTAAACGCACAGATAGGATATTCTGACAGAATAATAATAAATAATGAAACCAGGTTCTGTGTAAAACACACATACATGATGTTCCAACAGAATAATAACAAGACGGAACCAGGTCAGGTGTAAAACACACAGACAAGATGTTCCAACAGAATAATAACAAGACGGAACCAGGTCCGGTGTAAAACACACAGATAGGATGTTCCAACAGAATAACAGAAGAATGTCACCAAGTATAGGGTAGACCGCGTATACAGGTTATTCTAACAGAATAATAAGAAATGGAATAACAACAGTTCTCTTCATGAATAAGAAAGAATAACACCCCTTACCATTTTAAAGAAGAACTGAAATAAGGAAGTAGTTAAGTAGCAGAATACTTTTCTGTTCTCTCTCTATAGTTTCTCTCTATAGTTTCTCTCTCTAGAGTTCAGTGAATTCGTAAGAAATAATGAAGGAATAAGCTACTATTTATAGAAAAATGGAATGCATAGTAACTAATCCATGAATGGTCCAGATTGATTACTTTAATTTGACGGTCCATATTTAAAGAAAAATCTTTTAAATAAAATATAATATATTCTATTTATAGAATAACTTTAATAAAGTATTCTGTTTTATATAAAAAGATGTTTCTATTTTATTACGTTAATAGTACGAATAAAACAAAACTTCATTATCGCTAAATAATTCATATTATTAACAGACAATAATTGAATCAAACTGAGTGACTTCTCACATAAGCATTAATAATTAATACCGTGTGTTACTATGCAACCACACGTATTACTGTACTTTTACTACCGAGTAGTTCAACAGTAACAATGGTAAAACTTCCGCTGTTATTTTTAATAAAATATTTTTGTCGTTTTCTCAATTTGATAATAATTCCATTGTGGGGTCCACTAATAATTATGCCGTTGTACGAATATTTCTGTTAAAATGAATATTCCCTGACCAATCGAATATTATATAACAACTTGCGTACTTTGTAAAATTTATAAATATTACCCACAACTATAACATTATATCAAATTAACTCCATAATATTCAAAAATGATATTTATAGAAAATTCATCTTTATTTATAAAAGTTGGGGTCTTACATTATGTGCAAAGATGGACTGTTGATTATTGATTTTACAGTTGTATATCTTTACCTTACGTGAAAAGATGGACTGTTGATTATTAGTTTTATAGTTGTATATCTTTGGCTTACGTGCAAAGATGAACTGTTGATTGATAGCTTTGGCCCGTAGTGCAAAGATGGACAGGTGTATGACATGATCGTATGACCACTGGTGATAATAACGAATATCCTTGGCCCGTAGAGCATGGATAATTTGGTGATGTGATTGGCAGGATCATGACCATTAGTTAACAGTTGAATGTCTTTGGCCGTAGTGCACTGATAGACAATTGATTGGTATGATCATGACCATTGATTTTATAGTTGAATATCTTTGGTCCGTAGTGCAAAGGTAGACAACTGATTGGTATGATCATTGTTATTACATTTGAATATCTTTACCCTTTGGGGTAAGGATATTGAGTAAAAGTTCTATTAAGCCTTTGTGGCAAGGAGAAACTGTTGATTTACATGATTATAAATATGAATTATGGATTTAACTATAATCTTTGGTGGTTCAAGTGAAGACAGGTGATGAGAGTTCTTTTTGTCTTGAGTATAACAAAGAACTGTTGATGAATATTACAGGAATGAAATATTAACGATGGATTTTTAAATCATAGAAGGTAGTAGATATCATGCTCTACTTGACTCTTCTAATGGATTGCTTATTCCGCTGCAGTTGTTGATCTAAAACTTGTTGTCTATTGTATTCTATCAGTTGTTATACTATTGAAGGCTAAGGATAATTTATTCTGCATTATCTTAGTCATAATATTCCTTACTAGGCTAGTTGAGCTCACCCTTTTGCCTTCATTGTTCTCTTCAGGAAATGAGAACGTAGCTGTGACTAGTCGAAGAATGGAGTGATGGTCCATGATAAGTGGCTTTGGTAGTCCTCACTATTTTATGAAATAGTGTGATAATAAATGTAATGAGGACTTCATTTGAGTTTGAATACTGTCTATGCGACAATATTCGTGTAAAAACTCTAAGCTACGCTGTTGTCGTATTGTATAAAAGAAGTTTGTATTTGATTTATATATCATGTATTTGGCGATTCAGAATGGGTGATACAGTAATAGTGTTTTTATTTATTTTATTGCTTCTAGTGTTTTTATTTTAATTTTTTTAGAGAAAAAGGAATTTTAGTGTCGAAATAGTAAATATTAGAGTAAGGAAACGAGATGAACAGGAGCTGAAGCCTCACGGCGCGGCACTTGGTTTGAAAGCCGCGACGCTAGCTTGGGAGCCGCGGTACTGGGTCGGTTCGGCGCAGTGCGGCTTTGGTCATGCAGGGCAGCTAGTCTCCTTTTGTTTCTCCTCGTTGTGTATATAAATTTAATATTAGTGAGAGAACTCAAACAAGTCAAGGAGACAACTAACTAATATGCAATCTGTTATTTGTAGTAATGCATCTGGACATTTATAGGAGCAGATTCATAGTATGTTAACATATACACTACAATTTAACGTGGAGAACATGCATACTATAAATTATGAATCAGAATCATGCATAGGGTTATATACCCTCAGTTGTAAGTATATTTATAATCTTACAACACATTATTAATTTTTTAAATTTTAATTGAATGACTAGATATTCTTATGTTTGTAATTGTGGGTCCAAGTACAAATTAGAATTCACTTGACCTAATTGAATTAAATGCACAAATTAGGATTCACATTATAATTAAATGAAAAGACAGAATAGCCGAAAATAAAGAAGCAAGATTTGAGAGAATCTTCCACGTGTTCCTAATTTTGGGACTCATTTTGGAAATTGAGGCAACTCATTTTGGAAATTGATTGATGAATTAGATTGGTGGCTAGAAGGGCATGACGATCTGGGCATTACTCTGATGACTAAGGATATTTCTAGAATTTCCCCGAGGTCATGTACTCTCTAGAAAACCCTATAAATACCCCTTCCACTCCATTGGGAAGGGGACTCTCTTTGGACTTTTGTAGGACTTAAAGACTCTCTCTCAACCCGAAGCAATCAAGAAGGCTCTCTGGATCCTTGCTACCCTAACAAGGTTCTCGGATATATTCTAAGAGTTCTGTCATGTGTCATTGGAGTAATCACACACCTGTTATTCTCCCCTCTTCAATTCATCAATCAATTCCATACTCTTTGTGGATTTCTCTCTTTCTCAGCCAACACGAAACCTTAACCCTAGCAAGGTACGATTTTCTTGCGCACATTTTCTTTGGCGACTTTGCTGGGGGAGGTGTAGAATTCATGAACGGTATGTCTACAACTCGAAGTGGGAGAACTATAGGAAGAGTTTTATCGACAACGAGCATTACTTCACCGGATCCAGTTCTAAGACAAGCAAATCAAGCTTTCCAATGCACAAATCTGAATCTCGATCAACCCATCCTTGAAGACGCTTCAGAAGGAAGTTCAACATTACCACACATGGCTGATCAACAACAAGTGAATGTCAGGCAGACATACAAGGGAAGGCAAGGCGAGGAAGCAAATAGAGAGCAGACAAATGTTGTGCAACTGGAGATGCTCAAGGCATTGAAGGAAGCACGAGAAGGACAAGAAATGATGATGGCTATGATGCTGGAGATACAGAGGAATCAAGAAGAAATGGGAAATTTCTGCCAACAGTTTTATGCAAATCTCCACTTTCAAGGCCATGTTTCCAGGAAATTCGCAAGAGGAACGAGCATCACTACAAAAAAGGGTCATTGCCGATGGGCATTGTTATCGCCAATGATTACACTGTCGTCATCAATGTGGTCATTGGCGACAGCTCTAATCGTTGCCACTCCCGTCGCCCCACAGGTCGTCGCCCCTGTCTCCTGTCAATCGCAGTTTACATCATGGTCATTGGCGACAGCAGACCATCGACCACGACTCATTGGCGATGGTAGTGGCGATAAACTATCTGTCGCCAATGACCATTAGAAATTATTTATCTGAATGTCATTCGTGATGGCCAAGTCGTTGCCAATAACTGATTGTTCGTCGGTAATGAATTATTATAGTATTATTTAAAGAATCAATTGCTTGTCGCCAAAACCGTCGTAGTAGGTCATTAGCGACGGGGTTGTCGTCCCCAATAACCCCGTCGGCAATGATAATTTTTTTTTAAATTGCAAAAATCCTCTGTTTATTTACATATATGTACATATTTGTACATGTTATAAACTAATGAAAAACCATCAAATAACAATTAAATATCATATGATATTATCATAACAATCAAATATCTTTTGCTATCAAGTACCATCAAATATGTAGACAACGTATATTATCATTTAATAATATACGTACGATATAGATATAAAATATAAACATCATGAAACTTTCATCAGTAAAGTTAGATATATAAACCATCAACCTACCTAGATACAAAACTCTGGTCTGTATAACTCAAAAATTGTATAAGTACATACATGAAAGTCAAAATATAAACTAACTACAACCCCAAATCAGGAGTGTCAGTACCATCATCGTCGGTCCCATCGCCATCCCCACCCTATAAAGTTTACTCGCCATCAACTCAGCGGTCATCACCATCACCTCCACGGTCATCGCCTGTGCCGCTGCCTCCACCTCCACGATTCTTGTCAACAAGACCCTACAAAATTAAAATATTAATAACAAAGTCAAAAAGAGAACATATTTAAATTATTTTAGTTTGTATTCTCAAGTTTTAACAAAGTCGGCAAACGGGCTGATAACTCGACTTCCGTATATCAGAATCGAGTCCCGTAAGTTGTAATACATGCCTAATATTTATGCGGCGCTATGTTTGTGTTTGCGTGTCGTTTTGACGCCCGAGGCTGGTTTTGGTCTCTTTTTCGACTATTGTTCTAAGTTTTTGTAAGTTAGGCAAACGGGCTGATGACTCAGCCTCCGCATATCGGAATCGAGTCTCTTAAGTTGTAACACGTGCCTAATATCTATGCAGTGCTATGTATGTGTTTGCGTGTCGTTTCGACTCCCGATGTGGGTTTTGGTCTCTTTTTTGACTATTGTTCTAAGTTTTCGTAAGTTAGGCAAACATGCTGATAACTCGGTCTCCGTATATCGGAATTGAGTCCTTTAAGTTGTAACGCGTGCCTAATATTTATGCAGTACTATGTCTGTGTTTGCATGTCGTTTTCATGCCCGATGCGGGTTTTGGTCTCTTTTTCGACTATTGTTCTTAGTTTTTCGAAAGTTAGGCAAACGGATTGATAACTCGGTCTCCGTATATCAGAATCGAGTACCGTAAGTTGTAACAGGTGCCTAATATCTATGCGGTGCTATGTCTATGTGTGCGTATCGTTTTGACGCCCGAAGCGAGTTTTGGTTTCTTTTTCGACTATTGTTTTAAGTGTTTGTAAGTTAGGCAAACGGGCTGATAACTCGGCCTCCGTATATCGGAATCGAGTCGCGTAAGTTGTAACGCGTGCGTAATATCTATATGATTCTATGTCTGTGTTCGCGTGTTATTTTGACGCCCGAGGAGGGTTTTAGTCTCTTTTTCGTCTATTGTTCTAAGTTTTCGTAAGTTAGGCAAACGGGCTGATAACTCGACCTCCGTATATTGGAATTGAGTCCCATAAGTTGTAACGCATGCCTAATATTTATGTGGTACTATGTTTGTGTTTGCGTGTCATTTCGACACTCGAGGCGGGTTTTGGTCTCTTTTTTGACTATTATTCTAAGTTTTCGTAAGTTAGGCAAACAGGTTGATAACTCGGTCTCCGTATATCAGAATCGAGTCCCGTAAGTTGTAACGCGTGCCTAATATTTATGTTATGCTATGCCTTTGTTTAAGTCGACAATAAGTCGGATAACTATTTGTTTGACAGTTTATATAAGCAATATAATTACAAATTACATGAATTAAATAAGGAAATACATTAATAATTATTTTTACCTGTCGAATATGTGGAGGAAAGATAATAATTATTGCACCGCAAGAATTATTGTTTCATTATAAGTTGCACCGCATGAATTAATAATTGTTTTTACCTATCAAATATGTTTTTACCACACATACACAGATGGCCTCCTCCCAAACTACACCCATGAGGTCGTTAGTGGCAGCTATAGGATCTATGGAGTCGTGTACAACCTCCTGAGCAAACTGGTAGATCCGCTCGCATGATGGTACGCCTGACTGCATAACACTGCTCTTCATGCACCCCTCTATGATCCACAGGAAGAAATCATCATATAATGAAGGGTCGGCCCCCGATCCACTTGCACCACTACCTCCGGTGGGTAGGCGACACTGAGATCTCGCAGCAGGGACTAAAGTGTAGGCTGGGACCCAGGGAATGCCCACAACTCTACCCATCTTTGGTCCTCCTGTAGCCTGTAACCTGTCCTCCATCTCCTCATCTATACGCGTAGAATCATCTACTAAAGTGTCACCTCTCTGGCTGCTCCGGGTCACAGTAAGTTCCTCGAACCGTCGCTGAAAAAAACACATAAATAAATGAAAAGCACAATATAAAAAAATACAAAAGAATTTCAAGATTTTAAATACATACTAAATAAAAGGATTAAATTACTTACAGCAATGCGCTCTGCCTTAGGTGAGATATAACCACCTTCACCTTTCTTCTGGTGGGCGCGCCACCAAAACTCTAAGCGAGAAGGTGGGTGCTTTAGACTAACCTCGAGTCTCTCCCTATAGAGGTCGTACGACTAAAACCCCGTGCAGTGTGGGAGACGACCCTGCTGTCGGGCAGCTGTATGTTGTGTTGACATCTTCTTGAATGCCTCGCCCTCCCAAATGCTGCACATCTGGTCCCACACCGTTTCACCAATGAAATCTGGTCGGACATCTTTAAGTGTTTGTCCATCAGCCATCTTGGTCTGGGCCTTCTTCTTCCAATCGTAGACCCACTTGTGCCAATTCATCTCAAGATATTTCTGTAGAACAATCATGCCATGGGCTTCCTACCCATCCTCAAAGAAGTAATATCTCTGCATATTACACATTAAGAAGCTTAGTAGACAATATAAATCAAAGCGGTAAAAAAAATATTCAAATGGAATATAAAACTAACATATGAATGAATGACATCTTACCCTAAACTCAGCAATAATCAGCTGACGTGTGCGGTCATCCACATCCGCCCACCTCATCCACAGGCTTGAGAATCGGTTGCGGACGATCCCAAGCAACGTGTTCCTTAGCGTCGCGTCAAGGATATTACAATTGAAATTAATACATTTGCAAATTATAAATTATATGTAAGAACTAAATAATTATGTCAAAAAATGTTATATGCTACACACATTATGAAATTACCTATTAGTCCCAACACGACATATAAGCGGCGCCTGGGGGGGATTTCCTAGCAAGCCACGTGCTAGTCCCTGACGAGGCCTACGTCGAAAACATATGTACTGTGACGACCCCAAAATGGGTATACATCACCCATTCTAAGTCGCCAAATACATGGTACAAAAATAAATACAACTTCATTAATACAATTGTCGTGCAAAATACGACAACACATATACTGTGAATTTAAATACAAATATTGTCTAATAGATAGTATTCAAACTCAAAAGAAGTCCTCATTACAATTATTATCACACTATTTTATAAAATCGTGAGGACTGCTAACACAACTGACTGGAAACATCACTCCACACCCCAACTAGTTCCCACTATATTCTCGCTTCCTGAGAAGAAAAATGGAACAAAAAGGAAAAGGGTGAACTCAACTAGCCTAGTAAAGAATATTATGACTAAGATAATATACAACAAATTATCATTAGTCTTCAACAGGAAAAAATCTGATAGAATATAATAGACAACAAGTTTTAGATCAACAACTACAACGAAAACAGCAATCCATTAGAAGAGTCAAGTAGAGACTGAATTCTACTATCTTCTAAGATTTAAAAGTCCATCATCAATATTTTATCCCTGTAACATTAATCAATATACACCTTGAATCAAATATTCGTCTTTGCACTACAGATCAAAGATATTCATTTGTATCATCAGTTGGTCATGTTCATCTCAACACCTGTTCATCTTTGCACTACGGGCCAAAGATATTCATCAGTTAATCATTCATCTTTGCACTACATGCCAAAGATATTCAAAAAATATCATCATTTAGGACTGAGGATGATGAAATATATTTTTAAGAAACGAATCTAATGAGGCAAAAGAACAAAGATTAGGGATTTGTACTTTAGATAATCCAAGTTCAAAACTACTCCATAATAAACCATAGTGGAGTAAAATTCGAGAATGAAGATCAAAACATGGATACAATCATTAGATTGTAACCATAATAGACATCTTAGACAAAAAGAAGAAAATTTTATTTTTTGGTGAATAGTACCGTATACGTGAATAGTATCGTATATGTGAATAGTAACCCCGACACGAAAAATATAGAAATTCCTCAATAAAATTCATACAAATATTTCAGCATAATGATATTGAAAGAAATAACATCATTTACGAAGAAAATAACATCCCTTACCTCAAAAGAACAATATTTCTGACTGAAATATCGGATGTAACGCCAAAGCAGACTAATTTAATAAAATAATAATTTATCAAAAATGTTCAAGCACGCCACAATTGATCAGATTTCAGCACACCTTAAGTGGGGCCCACCAAAATTAGCCAATTTTACACCAACCAAAAGTGGGGCCCACCATATTTTTAATAAAAATATTTATTTCTGAAACTTCACTAATTCATAATATATAAATAGCCCTTTTTTCAAAAAAATTCGAATATCATGTCTATTCCATAGAAAATTATATTCTCTACAACTTTGTAGATGTAAGTTTTTCCAAATTTCGAACAGAAAATTTTCGAAATCCACATACGGATGATTTTTAATACCTCCATTCTGACAAAATACTGGTAAAACACCTCAGCATTAATTTCTCCATTTATATCCACATAAAATAAATATTTCCTTATCATATAAATCAATAATTAATTATTCACAAATAATATTATAGAATCACAATTATGATAACCAGATCGTTCCCAGAAAAGAGGGGGCTTTCCGATAAGGATTTCTCCTTATTGGCGCGCAATTAGATGACCAAACCCCTTTTCTTAGACAGAACTTCCTTAGACATTGCCAATAATGTTATCTAACAATATTATTCAAATAATATGAATTATTGATCTGATAATGGAGACACTGTGCAGTGATAATTATTGAAACAACAATAATATAAAATATCAACGTAGCAATTATTGAATCAATAAAATATTGAACAGCAATTACTGTAATAATTATTGAGTACTGTCTTCTTACGTAAGAACCAATAATTCAAAAAAATATTGTGCAGTACCGTGTGTTACTGTGCAACCACGCGTATTACTGTATTTTAACCACAGGGTATTCCAATAGTGTTAACGGTAATAATTACGTCGTTATTTATAAAAACTCAAACTTGTCGTTTTTTTCATCCGACCGTTTTTCGTTATGGGGCCCACAAATGGCTATGCCATCGTACGAATATTTCCCGACAGCAAGAATATTCCACGGCCAAACGAATATTCCCCGACAATAATGAATATTTTATAACCACTTACTTAATTTGTAAAATTTGCACATTTCACCCATAATCAAAGCATTATATCAAAATAACAACTTGTTATTCACAATAATAATTAGAGAAAATTCGATTTTATTTATAAAAAAGTTGGGGTCTTACATGTAGTGAAATACAACAATATTTATAGAATCGAATATAATGTCAATACTATATAAAATTAAAAACAATAAGATGTATAACAACAAAACATATAATTATACCTGATGATCCGGCCTGATCATCACCCCCACTACCTCCACGACCCCCACGACCTGTACTACCAGCACACCCACCACGATCGCCGTGTGGTGTACGCACCATATGTATATATATTGTCAAATCATCAACAAAATATTATTATGCATTCGTAATCACAATATTTTTGAATTGTAACAAAGAGGATAACATAAGGATACAACTTAGAAAACATAAATAGTAACCTAAAACAACTAGCACCTTATTAGTAGATTACTATAAGTTTAAGATAATGATTGCACTACTACAAACTATTACATTTGAATACAACTAAAAGGACATAAAGAGTACATACTCCTAATCATTTATATCATCAAAGCTATTAATATTATAATCGTCATCTTTGAGCAGTAGATCTTCAATATCGTTGTCATCACCATCTTTGTCATCCTCAACGATTTCTTCAATTATATCCACATCCTCAACAACATTGTCTTCACTTTCGACAGCGACGACAACATCTTCTTCTTCACTAGACTCACTAATAATTATCACATCAACAAGTGTGACACTAGTAGACTTGACTTGTAAAGGTTCATCATCTTGATGAGGAGTTGTGCCTTAAAACCCATGCGCTTTGGAGGTTATAACAGCATACCATGGGCTTGCAAAAGTCTTAACACTTTGCGCGCAGTACACCTGTGTTGCTTGACTTGCTAAAATATAAGGCTCGTTTGAGTTTAGTTTTGACTTAACATTAACAGTCACCAGTCCTGAATTTTTATCTACTCTAACTCCATTCTCAACATCAAACCAATGATAATTGAAGCAAACTAACTCTTTATGACCCCAATATTTGAGAACGACAACTTCTAGCAATCGTCCATACCAAAATCAGAAGAAGTGACTTCCCAAAGATTATCGTAGTAGCTACCTTTAACCACAACACCAGAATCAGAAGAAGTGACTTCCCCAATATCGCATCACTTAAATTTGTAACCGTTGACAATGCAACATGTATAAGTACCTACAAATCTTTCAGGTCCGTCGGCTATAAGCTTTAGCCAAATGTCAACTAACTCATCTGTGAGGACCTAATGTACTTTAAGTACATAACATATTCTAAAGTTAATTACACCATAAGATTATGTCTATAATGGTAGATTCATTGAGTTGTTAATTAGTTATAATTATATGATCTTTAAACCATTGCACAAATTATCTATTTCTCAAATTTTGTAAATTCTCGTCTGATATACTCGGTTTTACTTCACGTATTTCAACATCATATTAACTGCAGTACAATTATATACTTAATGTGTATGCAAGGAACTTGACACAGTTACACCAGACATACATAGTTACGACTACTTACTTAATGTATGACGCTACTTCATTCATGTTGACAGGTGTATAAAATGTGGCAGCTTCATAATCGCTATTGGTCAAGAATCACATTTTCTTTATCGTCGAATGGTTGCACAAGATGACTAAAGGTTGTTAATTCTCCATTTTCCTCGTGCGCAATAGTCTTATTCCGACGTAAGTGATTGTGCCTCGTCTGAACATTCGGCTCAAAGTATAATGAGAAGAAATTAACAAATTCCTCGATAACACAACTTTTAGCAATTGACCCCTCTACACGGGCTCTATTCTTCACCTTTTGCTTTAGACGTCGCATATACCTATGTGATATATATGCATGTATAGATTAGAAACCAAGAATGAACATTTTAGCGTATTAAAAACATTAATGTCATTACCTCTTGGATGGATACATCCATCTATACCGCCAAACTTAGCTTTGTATGGCAAGTGAATAGACAAATGCTTCATTGAATCAAAAAATGATGGAGGGAAGATCATTTCTAACTTGCACATTATTTTCACTATCTGCATCTCCATTTTATTTATGTCTTTAAGCTGGAGCTTCGTCAAGCATAGATCTCTGAAGAAATTAGAAAGCTCTGTAAGTGCTTCAACCACACATTTCGATAACAAGTAGATAAATGCCACGGGGATCAACTTCTGCATGAATACATGAGAATAATGACTTTTGAGACCCCAAAGCTTCAGCTCTTCGACTTTACAACACTTGCTATATTCAAAGAATATCCATTTGGGAGCTTCAGTCCACTGATCCAATTACATATCAATATCAACTGTTCACTAGTTAAAGTATAATCAGCTTTAGGCGTTACCGTCTTAATACCCTCCTGATACAGCCACAAATGTTCCCTAATGTTCATTTCTACCAAATCAAGCCTCGACTTATTTTTATCCTTTGTTCTATCACTGGTATCTAGGACTGTATAAAAAATGTTGTCAAATACGTTCTTCTCAGTATTCATCTGATCTAAACAATGAAGGATGCAGAGTGTAGCCCAATAAGGTAAGTCAAAGAATATGGATCTGTGTGTCCAGTTGTGAACCTTGCTGTAACCATAAGCTCACTCTAATATGTGATTCTTCCATGGAGGTGGAAAATTCAAGTGACTAATCCAACTCAACACTGTTGTCCCAGAAGGACGGTCAGGTACTTAACGTTTCTTTATTTTTTGATTGAATTGCCTACTCTTCCGTTGATAACGATGTTCAATCTACAAAAAACTGTCTGGATGTTGCAAAAAAACTCATTTCCCCCCCATGTTTGAGCCACATAACTTTAACTGACCCCATGCACACGGGACATGATAATCCCCCGTGAGTTGACCATCCATTGATCATTCCTAATGCTGAGAAGTCATTTATGGTCCATAGTAAAGCTACCCTCATGTTAAAGTTCTGTTTAAGAGATACGTCATAAGTTTGAACCTAAATATCCCACAATATCTTCAACTCATCAACTAACGGCCTGAGGTATACATTGATGTCTTTACTTGGACTCTTATCACTCGAAATCAGTAAAGGCATGAACATGTAGGGATCTTTCATGCACATCGAAGGCAGGAGGTTATACACAACAATAATCATCGGCCAAGTTGAGTAGGGCTTGGTATAAGGCCCATTAAACGAATTAAACCCATCCGTAGCAAGTCCAAGCCTAACATTGCGAACCTCTTCAATAAACGAGGGGTGCTTTTTATCAATATTTTTCCACTCAAGCCCATTTGTCGGGTGTGTCAGTTGACCTTTGACTATATCCCGTGTAGAGTGCCACTTTATATACTCGGCGGTATGTGTTGACATGAACAACTGCTGAAGCCTCGACGCAGTGGGAAAGTAACGTAATATCTTTCTTACGTTGTTCACAGTATCTACTTGTACCGCAAATATCACATGATTGACATCACCGTAATATAACATGCAGTAATTCTCACAAGCATTAATCTTTTCATACCCTATATTCAGTCTTTTGACCATTTTCTTCACATCATAATATGATTCTGGTAACTTATTGCTTGTAGGTAAGCACTCCTTCACAATGTTTAGCAGTTCTGTTAGTTCCCGGGGGCACACAATAGATCTAGAAGGGGGATTGAATAGATCCTTTTTATTTTTCTTTATTTTCATTTATCTTTCAAGCGATTAGCAGATAATGAATAGAGGAATCAATTCATGCACAACAGAATAGATTAAGATCCCTTTCAAGGATATAACATTAAACACAGTTCTAATGTTAGATTAGTTACAAGCAGATATATCAGTTATAGTACTAAATGTAAATGACACCAGGGGTTTTAAGTGGTTCAGAGACTAAATGCTCCTAATCCACTCTTCTGCTTCAACAAGCAGGGATTCCACTAAGGATTTTATCAACTTTAAATCACTAAGATTACTTCAAGGCCAGCAATCTTGGAATACTATTTTACTAAGAACTTTTCAAGACCAGCAGCCTTAGAAACTGTAGACTAAGCCCGACAGACTTAGAATCTCTTGTACCCTCCAGTACTCAGCAAGCCCAGTAGACTTGACTTTGGTTTAGTCACTAAGATAAGGACCCTACATGCCCTGGTTGCTTGGATGGTTATTTGTTGTTTGTTGTTGTTGAGCTGCTAAGATGACATTCAACCTATTCATCCTCTGGTACTTAGAAGCTTTTGGTGATCATGTGGTATTCAGCTTGATAGTAGATCACAATTGATGGACTGCTAAAATATACGTTCAGTTTGACATCTTGTTGTTCTTAGTAGTCTGACTTATCCCTTAGTGTTGCTGATCTTTGTTGTTGATGCTTGTCTTCGTCTGATATTTAACATTTCACACCATCACCATTGATGTACTACTAAGTCTTGTATATCAGCTTGACTTATTCTGGTCCTTAGCAGTCCTTCAACACTGGTTGTCTTGTGCATAGATTTGGCTCTGTATCTTCTTCTCTTCAGCTCAGTGTGTTCATGGTGAATTATAGAGTGACTCAAGTATTCTACTTTTTGATCTGCCACTCTAGTTGTTGTCTTCTTGGCCTTCCGGCTCTCAGTACAGATGCCGATTTGTTGTTATACTCCGTTGTATTGAGTGAAGCTTTTTCATTATAAGACTCTCATTAGTTGTGCTTCACTCTTCTGTTGTGGTCTCACTCTCACTAAGACCTTTTCTCTGTTAAGCTCTATATGACTTACTTCATCTTAAGTATACAACTCTATCTTCTTTGAAGATTTGGCTCTTTATAGATTCATCTATCATCTTTCCGTTGGAAACTAGCTATTGGGACCTTCTTGAAAAGCGTCAAATTTTTTGAGATCTTTGATGTACACATTCTAGATGATGTGACAGCTCATTTGTAGCTTGCCTGACACAACAGTCTACTATTTCACCTAACACCTCTAAAATGTCACTTTTAGCAGACTAGTTAGTAGTCACCTTTTTTTTATTTTCTTCTCTTTCCTCGGTTTAGACCAAAGATGTTGGCGAGTGAATCAGGATCTTCAACTAGAAACATTTGGATGTTGGTCTTCATTGTTAGACATTGTTAAGTCTCAATAATCATACAAATGAACTCTACAATTCTGGTGCTGATGTTCATGTACTTGGTTGTAGCTTGTATGTGGAAATTATAGGGTGACTTGACTGATATCTCTTCGATTTCCAGAGAGCTCTGTGATTTGACAATATTGTATCATTTTGTACTTTGCTCTTGCAGTCAGTTCTACGATCTTGCTTGTCTTGCCTTGCTTCAAGAACTAATAAATTGGCTGACTGCTTTAGTCGTTTGGTCTATATGTCTCTTTTGATTAGTCATGCTCATCTTCCTTAACTTTTTGCACTGTGATCTCTTGATCATTCTTTATGGTGAGGCTGAGTATAGACAAACCTCTTCGCCTATTCTCTATATGTTTACCCTTGTCTCTGTAGGTGCTTTATTAGACTTTGCTGCTAATTTGTAGACACTACGATCGTTGTAGCCAACACTACGATCGTTGTCTTTTGATGAGCATTTGTAGGAGTCTCCTTCTGAATGACTTTACTTCTTAATCAGCCTTGCTGATAGAGTTGGTGCTTTGATCTTCTATTTACTTGTAGGTCATTTAGAGAATGTTTTCTGATATTCTTCAAGTAGACTGCAAACTAAAACTTGACTTCTTTTACTAGAGGATGAGATCTATGCATAAACTCTAGGATTGCTCATCTGTTGAGAATCGTAGAGTGCTCTACGGTTATGCCATAACTATATAAGCACTTGACTGACTATGACTTTGGCTCTGGTTTTACAGACTACGATTCTAATTGGTGACGACTTGTAGACTTCACTATTTTGAGTGAATCCTACGATTCTTGTTTTAGCTTGACAGGCACTCGGCATACAGCTTCTACGATTCTGAGTGTAGTCTATGATTCTACTTCGGTAGACTACGATTTTATCCAAGACTTTTGTTCTTTGATGTTGTCCTCTTCGATGTTCAAGCCTATCTATTACAGCTTATAAGATCAACCTAACAATTTTGATCTTTCTAATCATAGTCCTTGTAAATTATGATCTTTTGAAGGACTTTATAGAGCTATTCATTCATATCGTATCAACCTACCAAATTTGATCTTTTCACTCTACGTTCTTATACATATTGTCTATCATCTATTAAGTACTTTACAGCTTTTATCAATGTAGACATATTTGCATATTCATTCATTAACTCTATCATCAAATTATATAAATAAGGAATAACATTCTCATGCATATTCCTGACAATCTCCCCCTATTTGATGATAACAAAAACACTCAATGCATATGTATGAGATGAATGAATCCTATGATACAGTGAGCTGTTGTATTACTAGAACAAATAATATGAATGATATTAATGAGCATTTAATTACAGATGACACATCAAATCTAAATTCTGGATGCAGAACAAACTATTACAATTAGAGATATACCTTCTACTTTTTCATGTTTGCTCATTTATATCTTCTGGAGTTTTGTCTGTTGTTGCTACTCATCATCTTGTCCTTCTGGTTTCTGCTCCCCCTTAGATACTGATTCCATTGCTTCAGCTTCTTCTGGCTCCCCCTCATGTTTTGTCTTCATGACTTCATCTTCTTTTGGGTCTTCTTCTGTATCTTCATTCATCTCTTCTTATGTCTCTTTGAGTGTCTCTTTCTCTCCTCCTTTTTGTCATTAATCCCTTGGAAAAGATGTTGGACATTAGACATGAGTTGCTCAATCAGGTAGGATGAGTTTCTAACTTCAATCTTAGATCCTGCTGGCTGAGCTCTAGCTGTTGGGAAAGAAACTGACTGAGAGTATCTATTTTCTCTGAGAGAGACAAAATAGATTCTTCAATTTTCTTCTGAAGTTGAAAGGCTTCTTTCCTCTGTTGCTCTATGGATTTCAAATAGATCTGATCTCTCTGATGAAGCTTGATGGATATATCTGAGATAGTTACTTAAAGCTTTTTTTGGAACTCACTATTTTCTCCTTCTGGCATGGTCTTTGCTTCCTCAGTAATATAGAAAAAAATTTCAACCAATTCTTCAGAGTTTTTCAACAACTCAGGATCTTGAGAAATTTGAGCAGTTGGTTTGAGTTTCTTACCATTGTAAATGTTTTCAAAGGCAATGATTATGTCAAAGAGATCATTGTTGGATGAAGTGGGGATATCAGAGGGTATTCTAGGATTGAGGCTTGGAATACTGAGTGTGGGATTTGATGTTTGGGTATCAGGGTGAGCTTGATAACTTGCAATCGCAGAGTATGAGACCTCTATGATCGTGGGATTTGGTATGACCTTTCTACTATCTAAATTTTCTAAGAGATAGTAGGGAATGTAGATATTACTAGCATGATGGTAGACTCTGAAATGAGAGAAATCCTTGATCAACTTGGTTAGAAATATCTTAATTCTTGGGAAGTTTTTAGAAATTAGTTCCAAATTAGGAAAGTGTGAATAACACCAGATGATGTAATTCTCATCTCTAGCAGTGTAAGCCTTTAACCAGGGCATCCATAGGTAGAACCATTTTATCAGATAGTTTTTAGGATTATACAGTATTGTAGTATGATCTAACTCCATGTCTTGAAAATTGTTGAACAGATCTTCTGTAGACATCGTTACTACTTTGAGTCGTTCATTTTCATGGTTTATCAATCTTTCTAGTAGCACATCTTGTGGTTCATCAAAGACTTCCACTACTAATCTTCTTCGTACCCTTACAAGTGAAGAAACTTGATAGCCTGCTGATTCCTGATCTTCAGAGCTGGAGTCTGTCTCCATTTCTTCATTTCCTGACTTTGAACTAGACTCATGCAGGGTCATTTCAATTGATTCATCAATAGATTCTTGCAACTAATTTTCATCATTTATTCCTTCTGCAGTATCCTTCTCAGAACTATTTGACTCACTAGTTATTCCTTGCTCTTCAGACTTCAAAGTCTCTTTAGCTTCACCTTCACCTTCATCTTCTTCTTCTGACTTGGGGTCATTGGCAGTTGCAGTATTTTCACTTTCAGTGGTGGAACTGTCAGAAATCATCCTCTTTTTGCCTTTGATGTCTTCTCTCATAGACTCAAGTTCATCATCCTCATCATTATCACTAGATCACTTATTTTTGATGAAAAGCCTCCTTCATTCTTCTAGTTTCTTCTTTGAAGTACACGGCTACTCTTTCTTCTCATTGGGGGTGCAGCAGTAGGTGCTTTTTCCTTTTCTAATTCAGATTCCTTTCTACCAATAGGAGGACTCCTTGGTGGGACCTCTAGTGACCTCTTCACAACCTTAGCCTTCTTCTTGGTAAGCTTTACAGGAGTGGCCATTAGAGATGTAGAATCATCAGATTATGATGACTAACTTTTCACTACTCTTACCTTCCTCTTCTTTGAAGTACCCTTCCTACTAACAGATGTCTTTAGTTTCTTATTCTCCATGGGGTTTTTCTTCCAGTTGTCAAACAGCTTTGGAGAAATCACTTTGTGAATATTAAGGGGTTCTCCCTCATCATCCCTTATCTTGCTCTTCAGTTTCTTCTTCAGGATAATACTCGAGAGTCTTCCATGAAAAACCTTTGTGAGAGGTTTATCTAAAGACTTCTTCTTCTCAGCCTTTTCTAGCCATTTTGACAACCAATCAATTAGTAGGGCCCCAAAATTCATCTGCTGCTTTATGACGATTGCAGTCATGATTCTCAGTTATAGATCGCTAACTGTATCGTGTATAGTATCTTTGCACAAGATGCATTTTCCTGTAATCTTAGCAAGAAATTCAAACTCCTCAGGAAACTCCTTCTTCTTCATATCTTTCAGATTTGAATTTCTCTTGTAGTGCATTAACCTCATGCCTTCTTCAATTTTGACTTCTTCGAGATTTATCAGACCTTGGTTAGGAGACCCTAGACATTGGTTGATGTCTGATGCTCTTATCTTCAAATTTACTCCTTTGACTTTTGTAGATAGAAGCCCAGAAACTATCGTTGCATTTGAATAAAATTCCTTCACCAAATCAGCATAAATTGGGGTGTTGGATTCTAGGAATTCAGAAAACCCAACATTCTTTACGAGCTCAAGAATGTCTTTAAACTTCTTTTTTGATTTTTTTCAACTTCTAAGAGCCGAGTTGAATTCCAGTGATAACACGCCAATCTTCCATTTAGAGGGTTCAAAGTATGTGGGTATTCAATTTTAGAAATTTTGCAGGAGGTACTTTAAGGCGATTTGGGTATGGCTCGAGGTTTGAGGGATTTTAGGCTTTGAAGAGTATTTATAGTTTAGGGTTCAAAGAGGGAAGTCGATAGACTTTGAAAACTGTTTGGAAGATGCAATTATTTTGAATTTATTATTATGACAGTTCCTTCTAACTCTACAGATAATGCAACGTGTCAGAAAACCACTGGTTACACGAGGTCAAAAACTGTGACTCCCCAATAAACTGATTAGCTTTTTAAGTTTGACTTTCCTTCTTGGGGCATTGAGAATCATTTCCTTTAGTTAACAGTTTATTTCTCCGGTTCGTAGAGTAGCTTGATGAGATAGCTATAGACTCTACGATTTTCTATCTACTCAATGATCATCTTCAGTAACCATGCGTGTAAGACCCCAACTTTTTATGAATAAAATTGAATTTCCTCTATTTATTATTTTGAAATAGTAAGGGGTTGATTTGGTTAATGTGGTTAGTTTTGGGTAAAATATGCAAATTTTGCAAAGTAAGCAAGTGGTTATAAAATACTCATTGTTGTCGAGGAATATTCGTTTAGTCGTGGAATATTCTTGCTGTCGGGGAATATTCGTACGACGGCGCAACCATTTGTGGGCCCCATAATGGAAAACTGTCGAATGAAGAAAATGACAAGTATGAATTTTTTTAAATAACGGAGTAGTTGTTACCGTTAACACTGTTAGAATACCCGGTGGTTAAAGTATAGTAATACGCGTGGTTGCACAGTAGCACACGGTATTGCACAATATTTTTGGATTATTGATTCTTACGTAAGAAGGCACTACTTAATATTGCTACAGTAATTACTATTCAATATTTTATTTTATTGATTCAATAATTGCTACGTTGATATTTTATATTATTGTTGTTTCAATAATTGTTACTACACAGTATTTCCCATTATCAGATTAATAATTCATATTATTTGAATAATATTATTAGATAGCATTATTGGCAATGTCTAAGGAAGTTCTGTCTAGAAAAGGGATTTGGCCACCTAATTGCGCGCCAGTAAGGAGAAATCCTTATCGGAAAGTCCCCTCTTTCCTGGGAACAACCTGGTTGTCATTATTGTGATTATGTAATATTATTTGTGAATAATTAATTATTGATTTATATGATAAGAAAATATTTATTTTATGTGGATATAAATGAAAGAATTAATGCTGAGGTGTTTTATCAGTATTTTGTCAGAATTGAGGTATTAAAAATCATCCGTATGTAGATTTCGGTCATTTTCTGTTTGAAATTTGAAAAAACTTTCTTCTGCAAAATTGTAGAGAATTAAATTTACTATGGAATGGACATAAAATTTATATTTTTATGATAAAAGAGCTATTTATTATGAATTATTGAAGTTTCAAAAATAAATATTTTTATTAAAAATATGGTGGGCCCCACTTTTGGTTGTTGTGGATTTTTTGAATTTGGTGGGCTGATAAGTGGGTTTTATACCCACGAATAGCTCCTAATTCAAGCTTAATCGATGTTAATTCCTTGATTTTATGTTTTTTTTACTTGTTTAATGTTGTTTGGTGTTTAGGTATGGTGGATGGGAAATTGGAGTAAAAGAGTGGAATTATGGCAAGTTTAGAGCTCAAGTGGACATGTATTAGAAGAGCATAGCAAGCCGGGGCTAACTTTTTTATTCCTAATACCTTAGCCGGGGCTGGGGGTACTAAAGTTAGTTAACAGCAGCATAGCAAGCCGGGGCTGGCTATTTGCAAGGCAATACCCCAGCTGGGGCTGGGGTACGGGGCAGAGTAGAGTCCTGGTTCTTTTCAAATGCTGCAAAACATGAAGATAAGTGATGGCAATGACTTGGGACTCAACCATGGATGGAATTGTAATAAGAATACGTGTCTAAGCGTACAATTAATAACAAACAACAAGATTGAGGGGA
Organism: Panax notoginseng; assembly: GCA_016801055.1. NCBI lineage: Eukaryota > Viridiplantae > Streptophyta > Magnoliopsida > Apiales > Araliaceae > Panax > Panax notoginseng. Next base: position 91,455,757 of record CM029013.1, on the reverse strand, counting down.
GATACGAGGCAATTAACGACATTAAAGATAGATTTTGGAGAAAGAATATTGGAGAGAGTTTGTTGAAGGCGATTTCACAACAATTACGGTTTGGGCTATAAAGAAGGGTGGTTCTGAATTTATTCTTCTTCTTTGGTTTAATTTCTGTAATTAGGATGATATTTTCTTTAATTAATTCAATTGTTATTTCATTGATGATGAACTAAATTACTTTTTTGGCTTATAACAGATCTTTGAGTGGAACGATGATTATGTAACTTTGGTTTTCAGTTTAATAAGCTATCTTTCAGTTATCTATATTAATTTGTAATTGAATTTATGAATTGCCCGATCACTAATTCTTTGTGTACTTGTATGGATTCGAGAGAGGAAATACGAGTCTAGACTTAGTCAATATAACATGTGTTCTTGAATTCTGTGAATGAATGGAATCTTGATGTATGTTAGGGTAGAGATATGCTTAACATCGCATGTAATCGGATAGAGAACTCGAACTTAAACCTTATTTGATTGTAATTCACAAAGAGATATAGTGAGTTAGTTAATTAAGGTGTTTAACTTAATCCTTTCTAATTTGTGGATTTAAGTTAATATGGTACTAGTGCATCGAGAGGTGGCTAGTTCTACTTGAGTGTTCTTGGTTAATAAACTGGGATAGTGAATTAAACTGGAATACGATGTAATAATCAGAGTGATGCTTAGAGTGAAGTTGTAAGCCTAATTCTCCAATATTTGTATAAAGATTCAGTTTTTAAAGTTTGTTGATTGTTTGGTATTCTTAGTAGTTTTAATATTTTTAATTATAATCTTGAAATTGGTTAGTTTAATAAAATTAAGATTAATAGGAAATTGGTAATTGTGAGGATTACTTTCTAATTGTGAGGATTAATTTCTAGCTAATCTCTGTGGGAACAATACTTGACTTATCATTATATTACTTGTTGACCACGTATACTTGCGTGTTGTGCGTATATAGATTTTACCCAACAAGGTTTGGCGCCGTTGCCGGGGATTTAGTATAGATTTTAATAATTTTTGCAATATCAGTTTAATTAGTCCAGTTTTACTTAAACACTTTTTCTTTTCTTTTGTTCGTTCTTATTTCAGGTTTTTGAAGTTGGTTTATGCAAACTCGTTCCAAAAACCAAGATTTTCTTCCTTTGGAGGACGACATTGAAAAACAGTTTCAAAGGTTAAGTAAGTGGATTAAGGACAATAGGGAAGATTTTGAGAACTCTGAAAAAGAAGAAGTAATGGTTGCCGAAGGCCAAAAAGCGTTGAGAGATTTTGCTACAATTAAGGTGACTGAGCTTCAGACGAGTATCACCAGGCTAACGATTGCTGCAAACACATTTGAGATCAATCTTGGGATTATTCAGATGATTTAGAACTCGGTACAGTTTCGGGGACTTTCAAATGATGATCCAAATGAACATTTAATCAACTTTTTGGAGATATGCGACACCTTCAAATACAATGGGGTGTCGGATGACGTAGTCAAACTTCGCTTGTTTCTGTTCACACTGCGGGACAAGGCGAAGAGTTGGTCACACTCACTACCGTCGGGATCAATAACTACATGGGAAGACCTTGCTTAAAAGTTCCTGGCTAAATTCTTTCCACGAGTAAAGACTACAAAAAAGAGGAATGAGATTACTATGTTTGAATAGCAGCACAGGGAATCGTTATATGAGGCATGGGAGAGATACAAGGAGTTTCTTAGGAAATGCCCACATCACGGATTACCAAAATGGCTACAGATGAACACATTCTACAACGGGTTAAATGGGAATCTCAGAACGAGTATTGATGCAGCTTCAGGTGGAGCATTTATGGCTAAAAGATATGAGGAAGCATATGACTTAGTTGAGACAATGGCGGCTAATAACTACCAGTGGCCTACTTCGAGGGTGACACAACCTAAGGTAATTGGGGTTTTAGATGCAGATGGAGTGACCGTGTTGGCAGCTCAGATTACTGCCTTATCAAAGAAAATGGATACTCTGACAGGGGTACAACCACAACAGGTGGCGTATGTGTGCGAGTTATGTGCTGGAGAACATCCTACAGAGCAGTGCGCCATCAACCCATCATCAATTCAGTTTGTGGGTAGCTACAACAGGATACCGCCACAGAATATGTATCAAAATGCTTATAACCAGGGGAATAGGAACCACCCTAATCTTTCATGGAGCAATAATCAAAATCAATAGGCTCCACGACCTTCTTATCCCCCAGGATTTCAAAATCAACATCAATAAACAACTCAACATCAAGAGAGAAAAATAGATTTAGAGGAGTTGTTATCGAAGTATATAATGAGTAACGAGGCAGTTATAAAGTCATAGGCAGTAGCCATCAAGAATCTAGAAAATCAGATGGGACAACTGGCCTTAGCAATGAACAATAGACCGTAAGGGACTCTACCAAGTGACACCGAAAAGAATCCGAAGGGAAATCACAAACAATCTCAGGCTATCACTTTGAGAAGCGGAAAACAGCTTGAGGGGCAGAAAACAGAAAATTTGGCTGCAAAAGAGAATAAAAAAGTTGATGACAACAAAGTGGTTGAAAAGAAACAGGGAGAGGAAAAGCAAGTTGAACAGACAAAGTCGAATGACAAGCCAGTTGTGTATCCTTCACCGCCATTTCAGCATAGAGTCCAAAAACATAAATTAGATAAGCAGTTCGTGAAATTTTTAAAAGGTTTTAAGAAACTTCATATTAACATCCCTTTTGCAGAAGCCTTAGAGCAGATGCTTAGTTATATTAAATTCATGAAGGGAATTCTGTCTAGGAAAAAGAAGTTGGAGGATTTTGAAACTGTGGCATTAATAGAGGAGTGCAGTGCAGTTTTATAGAGAAAGTTACCGCCAAAGTTGAAAGATCCGGGGAGTTTTACTATTCCGTGCACGATTGGGAACATGGCGTTCAACAAATGTTTATATGATTTGGGGGCAAGTGTGAACCTTATGCCGTTATCCGTATAACTGAATTGGGGTTACCAGCTCTGAAACCGACCAACATATCTCTACAGTTGGCGGATAGATCAGTCACGTACCCAAGAGGCATTGTGGAGGATATTCTAGTCAAGGTAAACAAATTTATATTCTCCGCGGATTTCATAATTTTAGATTTTGAGGAAGATAAGAACATCCCAAACATCCTAGGGAGACCGTTCTTGGCTATGGGTAGAACTCTCATTGATATGCAAAAAGGTGAACTAACTATGAGGGTCCAAGATCAGGAAGTAAAATTCAATGTATTTAAAGCCATGAAGTTCCCTACGGATGAAGAGGAGTGTTTCAAGATGGATGTCATTGATCAGATAATCAACGAAGACATGGTTAAAAGTTTGGCTAATGATCCATTGGAAACTACACTATTGGGGGATGAAGATTTAGATGATTCGGAGTTCGTAGATTATTTGAATATGTTGGATTCCTTGCCACGAGTTAGTCGATTCAAAGCACCAATTGAGCCATTACACATGGATGAGAAAGCCACGGCAATGATGAAACCTTCACTGGAGGAGCCACCTACACTTGAGCTAAAACCACTTCCTAAACACCTCAGGTATGCGTATTTAGGCAATTCTAATACTTTACCTGTTATTATTGCTTCTGCACTTAACGAAATACAGGAAAATAAGTTGCTGAGAGTGCTAAGAGAATACAAATCGGCTATCAGATGGACAATCACAGACATCAAGGGAATCAGTCCATCCTTCTGCATGCATAAAATTCTAATGAAAGAGGATTCAAAGCCAACAGTGGAGAAACAGAGACGGCTCAATCCTATCATAAAAGAAGTGGTGAAGAAAGAGATTCTGAAGTGGTTGGATACGAGAATTATTTACCCAATTTTAGACAGTGCTTGGGTTAGTCCTATTCAATATGTGCCAAAAAATGGCGGAATGACCGTAGTAAAGAATGACGACAACGAATTAATTTCGACGAGGACAGTGACCGGTTGGAGGGTTTGCATGGACTATAGGAAGCTGAACAAGGCAACCCGCAAAGATCATTTTCCTCTGCCTTTTATCGATCAGATGTTGGATAGATTGGCGGGCCACGAATATTACTGCTTATTGGATGGTTATTCGGGATATAATCAGATAGTCATTGCTCCTGAAGATCAAGAGAAAACCACCTTCATGTGCCCATACGGTACATTCGCATTAAGGAGAATGTCATTTGGCTTATGTAATGCACCCGCAACCTTCCAACGGTGTATGATGGCTATCTTCTCAGATATGGTGGAGACAAATGTGGAAGTCTTCATGGACGACTTTTCGGTCTTTGGGGATAGTTTTGATATCTGTTTAGAAAACTTAGTCATGGTTTTAAAGCGTTGCGTAGAGACTAATTTGGTGCTTAACTGGGAAAAGTGCCATTTTATGGTTGAAGAAGAAATAATTTTGGGGCACAAGGTTTCAGTGAAGGGATTAGAGGTTGATCGAGCAAAGCTGGAAACGATTGAAAATCTTCCACCGCCATCTTCAGTTAAGGGAATTCGAAGCTTTCTTAGACATGCCGAGTTCTATAGGAGATTTGTAATAGACTTCTCTAAGATTGCAAAACCATTATGCAGTCTTTTAGAGAAGGATTCAGTTCTCAAGTTTAATGAGGAATGCAAGCTAGCATTCGATCTATTGAAGAATAAGTTAACTACAACGCCAGTTATTGTCGCACCGGATTAGGATATGCCATTTGAGTTAATGTGCGATGCAAGCGACTTTGCGGTAGGGGCTGTTTTGGGTCAACGCCGAGAGAAGACATTCCACGCCATATACTATGCAAGTAAAACCCTTACTGTGACACCCCTAAATCCGGTACTTCTATTTCTACAGGATTTGGTGTTCACTGTACAAACATCATCCATTTATCTACCCATAAATAAATGCAAACCATGCAATAGATAGAAATAATAATAAATCTCCCCTTATGGGGTTACATCAACTGCATAATAAATAAATCCCAGGTTACTCTAACCTTAAATCATCTGTGCGGAAACATAAATAAATAAGTCTTAAGTAACATCAATTCTAATTATCATTACATAACCACATAAATAATCAATCTTCATTACTTGCTAAGCTTGCCCTTGCCTTTGCTAGTGCTAAGGCTTCGCGCTGCGGCGCCGTGGCGCTGCGGCTTGGTACATGGCACTGTGGCGCTGCGGCGTGGGGCATTAGTGTTGGGGTTGGCGCTGCGGCGCGGGACATCAGTTCTGGAGTTGGCGCCGCGTCGCGACACTCCAGAATTTGATTACCAGTTCGCGAAGAATACAAAGTTCAGCGAATTAAACATTATATGATCATTATTTCCCCAAATTAACATACCCACATGTTAGAATTAATATATAATCAATACCCAATGTTTATATGGTGATTTTAACCCATTAAAACACATAATCACAGAATTAAAATATACAAATTGTACTGTTCTTGATGTTCTTAAGCATAAACATGGAATTTAATACTACGGATTCATTATAAGGCCAAATCCAACCATTCAGGTTTCGTTTTGTTCGTTTTATCATGCATAATCAAATAAGAGTATAAATTTTACAAAACCATTTATGTTTGACACATTAAATTTACGTATAAGGGCCATATAGCCAAAACCCAAACTCTGTAAATTTTGAAATAACAGGTCATCATATTGCGAAACTTATGATATGGAATCATATACAATATATATTAAACATGCTATGCTACTCGAATTATTACATATATTCACATAATTGTTACCCTTTCCAACTACAAAAACTTTACAGAAGACTTTAAGCCATATTCATGAAAACTTTAAAAGACGTAAAATAGAAATTGGGTTTGAAGAGATTACCCAAAGCGTAGTGTAGATTTTAATAAGAGGTGAATTCCTTCTCAAGAAATATCAATTTCTCTCTGACTTCTCAACTCTCTAATTCTCTCCCTCTCTGTTTTACCAGACTTAGAAATAAAAATGAATGAAGAAGAATACGTAATAAAGTAACTGAGTCTTTATGCGCAGAGTTGAGGTCAGTTACTCCATACGTGGTTTAACTGCCCTCAACTCCTCTTAAGGCCTCATTTGGCTAGCCTTAAAGGCTTATAACCATTTAATTTAATAAAACTTTTTATTATATAGTTTAAATCATGTCACACCCATACACAATAATTCAAATATCTTATTTAATTTAAATTAAATAAAATATAATAATTTATCATAAATTCACATAATCATATAATTACTTTTCTCATTAATTAATTACATTAAATTATTAAATCTTTAATTAATTATTAAATTAATTAAAATAAACATTAGGCTTATTAAATATTCCTTTTTAATTCAATAAGCTCACATAAATACATACTTTGAATAATAAATATTCTCCACATTAATTTAATAAATATAACACATATAATTAAATTAATCTACCACAATTGCATCAAATAATTATTTAATCCAATAATTAAATCATCAAAAAATATTTATTTAATTCAATAAATATTAAAATTAATTTACAAAAATCTCGTTCGTCACACTTATGGATGCCCAATTAAGCTACACAACTACAGAAAAGGAGTTACTTGCAGTAGTATATGCCTTTGACAAATTTCAGGCGTATTTAATTGGGACAAAGGTTGTGGTTTATATAGATCACTCGGCAATCCGGTATTTAATTTCGAAGAAGGATGCTAAGCCTCGACTTATCAGATGGATCCTCATTCTACAGGAATTTGACTTGGAAATAAAAGATAGAAAGGGGACGAAAAATCAAGTTGCAGATCACTTATCGAGGTTGAAGAATTCGGGTAAAAATGAAGAGGATAAATGTGTAATCAATGAATCATTTCCAGATGAGCAGCTGTTTGGAGTCAATGCAGAATTTTTGTGGTACGTGGATTTTGCTAACTATCTAGTGATCAACATCCTTCCCCCTGATCTTACACAATAGTAGAAAAAGAAATTCCTACATGACGTCAAGTGGTACATGTGGGATGAGCCATACCTATTCAAATAGTGCGCCGACAAGATGATTAGAAGGTGTGTGCCCTACAACGAGGTGAAGAATATAATGCACGAGTGTCATTCATCTGCATACAAAGGTCATTATGGAAGTAAGAGAACAACAACGAAAATTCTTCAAGCAGGGTTCTATTGGCCTACAATATTTAAAGACGCCCACCAATTTGTAAAGAGCTGTGATAGATGTCAACGGGTGGGTAAAATATCGAAAAGGATTGAGATGCCACTACATACTATCTTGGAAGTTGAATTTTTTGACGTTTGAGGCATTGATTTTATGGGGCCATTTCCATCATCATTTAGTAATCAGTACATCTTGCTTACGGTTGACTATGTATCAAAATGGTTTGAAGCCGTATCACTCCCCAGTAACGATGCCAAAGTAGTTCTGAAGTTCTTGCAAAAGAATATTTTTACAAGATTTGGCACGCCTAGAGCTATAATAAGTGTGAGGGTAGTCACTTCTGCAACAGATCGTTCACAGCTCTGTTGGCAAAATATGGAGTCAACTATAAGGTGGCGACAACATATCATCCCCAAATAAGTGGGCAAGCTAAAGTTTCGAACAGGGAGGTGAAGAGAATTCTGGAGAAGGTAGTAAATCTGAATAGAAAAGACTGGTCTCTCAGATTAGATGATGCATTATGGGCTTACAGAACTGCTTACAAGACACCAATTGGGATGTCACCATATCAATTACTATACAGGAAAGTATGTCACCTACCTATCGAGTTACAACATAAGGCCTACTGGGCAATTCAGAAACTCAACTTCGATCAAGTAGCAGCAGGTGAAAATCATACAGAGAACGTTAGAACCGGGGCAATCAGTACTATTGTTCAACTCAAGATTACGGTTGTTCCCAAGAAAGCTAAAATCAAGGTGGTCGGGCCCATATACCATAAAAAGAGTTTTTTCACATGGCGCCGTTGAATTAAATAGTAGAAACCCATTGGAGACTTTCAAGGTCAACGGTCAACGGTTGAAGCATTATTGGGGTGGCGAGTCCAATTGGGGTGTCATCGCAATCATACTTGCTGATGCGCCATAAACAGGGAGTAGTCAGGCTGAACGACTTAAAATCAAGCCCTAGTTGGGAGGCAACCCAATTTTTCTTTTGTGTTATTCACATTAGTTAGATTGTAGTTCATAATAATATTTAGTCTAGAATAAATTCATGTCAATTCATTAAATAGTATTTAAAGTATATTTGATTTTTAGACAATCTTACCCTCCATGCTTAAAATTACTCAATATCTACTTATAGGTATGTTTTAATGATGTTCAAGTACTTAAGAAGTTAATGGATGCACTAAGGATGCAAGGAAGAGGAAAAATAAAGGCACTAACAGACCCCAGGCCAGCCGGGGCTGGCCCCTTTCAAGCATAATACCACAGCCGGGGCTAGGGATCCTGAATTAATTACAAACTACTAGCCAGCCGGGGCTGGCATTCAAAGTATTATACCCCCCGCCGGGGCGGGGGTTCGGACTCACAAAACAGATAGCAGGCCAGCTGGGGTTAGCTTTCCAAAGCTATTACCCCCAGCCGGGGCTGGGGTTTGTAAACTGAAGGGGCGGTTGGGCAGTTAAAAAGCATCAGTTTTCAACATTTTTCCACTTCAACTTCATACAACCCCACTACTCCTATACGTTTTTACACACGATTTAGCAAACTAATCACCATCTCCCCACTCCATTATACCACTTTCCCACTACTCCCACTACATTCAAACACTTACCCACCTACACCTCTCAATAAAACCACTCCTTCACCCCACACCATAACAATATCAATTCACACCATTCAGAAGTTTAAGGCTAGGGTTTGAGCGAATATCTGTAACCAACTTGGAGGTATATAGAGAGTGAATAGTTTGTTTCTTGCAAAATCTCCACATCTATCACTAGAGTTGAAACAAATTCACTAAGTTGTGGGGATTTCACGTCTCGCACACCAAGTGTTTGACAAAATGCTTAAGTGAAGTTTTAGGAATTTTTTTTTTGAGTATCACTAATTCCAAGTCAATGGCACCTAAACCGGCATCAAAGAGACAATGTGGAGAGAGTTCCGGGACCACACCACCAACATGAACCTTTGACCGACAAAAATTCATAAGTGTCGCCACCGCCGATCGTTACGACTACCTTGTAACAAAAGCACTCACACCGGAGCGGGGGTTGGCACCTGAACATGTCGACAACGAAATGATGCAACAAATATATCAAAAAGGTTGGAATAAATTCGTGGAAGAGCCCGAGGTTGCAATTGTGAGTGTGGTCAAAGAATTATATGCTAACGCCGAGGATAAGGCCCCCTTCAACGCATTTGTGCAGGGCAGGTTAGTTCCTTTCACGAGTTACTATTCACAAGTTACTATTCACGGGATGCTATTCACCCGAAAAATATATTTCTTTTTGGTCCAAATCATTTTTGGGTACAATATTATTCTATGAGGAGATGTGTTAATTTTTCAGACCGTTGGTTGAAATTATAATAGAAAATCAACATGGATCATTGATTTAAAGTTTTAATAGTAACTTGTCCCTTCAGTTTTTCAAGAGTTATTTGTCCCTTCAATTTTTCAAGAGTTATTTGTCCCTTCAATTTTTCAAGAGTTATTTGCCCCTTCTGTATTTCAAGAGTGAATTTGCCCCTTCGCAAATAGTAGTTGTCTCTTCAATATTACCAAGAGTCATTTTGACCCTTCGTTAAGACCAAGATCCACTTTTAGTTCTTCTATAAATAGAAGCTCATTCCTTAATTATTTCTTACGAATTCACTAAAACATTAGAGAGAGAAACTACAGAGAGAAAGAAGAAAAGTATTCTGCTACTTCACTTTTTCAATATTCAGTTTCTTCTTAGGTAAGAGATATTATTTGTTGTACTCGTAAGGGGTATTATTTCTTTCGTATTCATGAATAGAACTTCTGTTATTCCATTCTTATTATTCTGTTGGAATAACCTATATACGTGGACTACCGTATACATGGTGAATTCTTCTGTTATTCCATTCCTCATTATTATATTGAAATAACCTGTTTATGCGAAGTACCGCATATATGGTGAAATTCTTCTATTATTTCGTTCTTTATTATTTTGTCAGATTAGGTATACATCACCCATCTTGGGTCGCCAGATACATGGTACAGAATTCAAATACAACTTACTAATACAACTGTCGTGTACAATACGACAAAATATAACTGTGAGTTTGAATACAAATATTATCTTCTAGAGAGTATCCATACTCAAAAGGAGTCCCCATTACAATTATTATCACACAATTACATAGAATAGTGAGGACTACTAATGCTATCATCTAGGACCATCACTCTGTTTCCCGACTAGCCCCAGCTACGTTCTTATTTCCTGAAGAGAACAGTGAATGAAAGGGTGAGCTCAACTAGCCCAGTAAGAAATATTATGACCAAGATAATGCAGAATAAATTATCATTAGTCTTCAACAATGTTAAACTGATAAAATACAATAGACATCAAGTTTAACTGTAGAGGAACCAATAATCCATTAAAAGAGTCAAGTAGAGAATAATTTCTACTATCTTGTATGATTTAAAAGATTTTTCATGACTTTTATCGCTGGGACTCAGCTTAATAAATAATCCACATCATCGAATCACCCCTTCCCTACGGCCAAGGATATTCTTTAGTATCACGACCACGAATTATCCATGCACTACGGCTAAAGATAATCATGTTTTCATCAACGGTCCTGATCATGCCATAAAATAATTCATCTTTGCACTACGGCCAAAGAGAATCTATAGCCATAATCATACCAAAAATTATTCATCAATGCACTACGGGCCAATGAGGACTTTTTTCACATCATTTGTAACATTACGGTCATGATTACACTGAATAATCCCTGGTCATAATCATACCAAGTTCATCTATGCACTACAGGCCATAGATGACTTTCAACAAAATATAAACATGAGAATGATGACAATGATAAAAGAATTTAATAAAACAAGTTCAAGAATCTAGGAACTGATAACGTCCAAATTGTAAACATGATACTGCTTTGTAGAGTAAAATTTAAGAATGCTCAGAAGAATATTTCCATGAAAAGATACTGGATGAAGCGCAAATATCAAAGATATTCCACTAATTTCATGGAGTATAGAAGTCAAAGTTTTAACCAATTGAGTATAATAAAGAATGGAATAACAAAAGAAATCACCATGCATGCGGTACTTCGCATAAACAGGTTATTCCAACAGAATAATAATAACGGAACCAGGTCAGGCAAAATTCGCACCGACAGGATGTTCCAACAGAATAATAAAGAATGAAATAATAACAGAAATCACCATGCATGCGGTACTTCGCATAGACAGGTTATTCCAACAGAACACTAAATAATGGAACCAGGTCCGGCGTAATACGCACCGACAGGATGTTCCAACAGAATAATAAAGACGGAACCAGGTCCGGCGTAAAACGCACAGACATGATATTCCAACAGAATAATGAATAATGGAATCAGGTCCGGCGTAAACGCACAGACAGGATATTCCGACAGAATAATAAAGAACAGAATAATAGAAGAATTTCACCATGTATGCGGTACTTAGCATAAACAGGTTATTCCAACAGAATAATAAAAAATAGAATAACAGAAGTTCTCTTCATGAATACAAAAGAAATAACACCCCTTACGGGTACAACAAATAATATCCCTTACCGTTTTAAAGAAGAACTGAAATAAAGAAGTAGTTAAGTAGCAGAATATTTTTCTTCTTTCTCTCTATAGTTTCTCTCTCTAGAGTTCAGTGAATTCGTAAGAAAATAATGAAGGAGTGAGCTTATATTTATAGGAAAATGGAATGCATAGTAACTAATCCATGAACGGTCCAGATTGATTTACTTTAATCTGACGGTCCATATTTAAAGAAAAATCTTTTAAATAAAATATAATATATTCTATTTATAGAATAACTTTAATAAAGTATTCTGTTTTATATAAAAAGATGTTTCTGTTTTATTACGTTAATAATACGAATAAAACAAAACTTCATTATCGCTAAATAATTCATATTATTAATTGACAATAATTGAATCAAACTGAGTGACTTCTCACATAAGCATTAATAATCAATACCGTGTGCTACTATGCAACCACACGTATTACTGTACTTTTACTATCGAGTAGTTCAACAGTATCAACGGTAAAACTTTCGCCGTTATTTTTAATAAAATATTTTTGTCGTTTTCTCAATCCGACAATAATTCTGTTGTAGGGTCCACCAATAATTATGCCGTCGTACGAATATTTTCCGACAAAAATAATATTCCCCGACCAATCGAATATAATACAACAACTTGCATACTTTGCAAAATTTATAAATACTACCCACAACTATAACATTATCTCAAATTCACACCATAATATTTAAAAAATATTTCAAAAAAATTAAATCTTTATTCATAAAATCTGAGGTTTCACAAGGATTTTATGGCTTGGGAATCCTATATAGGCTATATGCAGATTTTTGATAAGGGATTTGATCATTGGTGATGAAATCTTAGGAGTATGGCATTTTTGAATGATTAAATGCATTATTTGTTAAAGTATAAACAATTGAAATAAATTATTTATAAGTTTAAGAAGTGATTAAAATATTGTTATAATATTAATAATATTAGATTATGAGTTTATTAAGTGATTGATAATATTTGGATAAATTTAAAGTCTTTAATATTTATCTTTATTTTTGTTTGATTAATGCTTATATCATTGTCATCATTCTCATACTTATATTGTGATGAAAGTCATCTTTGGCTTACGTGCATAGTTGGACTTGGTATGATTATGACCAGGGATTATTCGGTATAATCATGACAGTAATGTGACGAATGATGTTGTAAAAGTCCTCAGTGGCCTGTAGTGCATTGATGGACAGTTTTTGGTATGATTATGACCAGGGATTATTCGGTATAGTCATGACCATTGATGATTTAATGAATATCCTTGGCCCGTAGTGCAGGGATGATTCGAAGATGTGGTTTACTTATTAAGCTGAGTCTTAGTGATAAAAGTGATGAAAAACCTTTTTAAATCATAAAAGATAGTAGATTTTATTCTCTACTTGACTCTTTTAATGGATTACTTATTGCGCTGCAGTTAAACTCGATGTCTATTGTATTTTATCAGTTTAACATTGTTAAAAACTATTGATAATTTATTCTGCATTATCTTAGTCATAATATTTCTTACTGGGCTAGTTGAGCTCACCCTTTCTTTCACTGTTCTCTTCAGAAAATGAGAATATAGCTGGGACGAGTAGGGAAATGAGTGACGGTCCAGATGATAGCATTAGTAGTCCTCACTATTCTGTTAAATAGTGTGACAATAAATGTAATGAGGACTCCTTTGAGTGTGGATATTGTCTCGATGACAATATTCCTATTAAAACTCTCAGTTTATGTATTGTCATATATTACACGACGGTTGTATAATTAAGTTTGTATTTATATTCTGTACCATGTATCTGACGACCCAAGATGGATGGTGTATATCTATTTTGGGGGTGTCACTGTTGGTATCAAAGCTTAGGGATATGATCCCTGGCTGAGATGTGAGACAAGAACTAGGAGGGGAGAGACGGGGAATTCCTTCGCTAGTATGACCTACCTAAGTTTATTTGGTATTTAATTGGTCGGTTAGAGTAAAGGGATAATATATGATATGTTAATTATCCCTTGTTTTGTGGCAGTGTTTGCAAATGGCATCCGAAAATGTTGAGATAAGCAATGAAGCACATGAGACCGTTGAGACACCTTTAATCACTAACCAGGTTAGTGTGATGTCAGACGAAGAAGAAATTAGAGATATCTACATGGTGCGTGAAGAACTAATAGTTGCACCCGAGCTAGTTGTAGAGGTAGCAGCTGAGAGTGAGGAAGAAGAGGAAGAAGGGGAACCTGAGGAGAATTTATTAGAAGAATTTTATGATCAAAATTTAGAATTACAAAATTGTATTCATGAGTTAGAAAAGCAGGCTGAAGAACGGCAGGCGGTCGTTGTAAGACCCCGAATTTTATGAAATAAAAGTATTCAATTTTTCTTATAATTACTATTCAGTAAATGGTTAAATTGATAAAAGTTTAAAGTTATGAGTGAAATATGATTTTTTTTCAAAATAAGCAAGTGGTTATAAAATAATCATTGTTGTCGGGGAATATTCGTTTGGTCGTGGAATATTCTTTCTGTCGGGGAATATTCGTACGACGGCGCAGCCATTTGTGGGCCCCATAACAGAATAACTGTCGGATGAAGAAAACGACAAATTTGAGTTTTTACAAATAACAGCGTAGTTGTTACCGTTAACACTGTTGGAATACCCGGTGGTTAAAATACAGTAATACGCGTTATTGCACAGTAGCACACGGTATTGCATAGTATTTTTGAAATTATTGATTCTTACGTAAGAAGGCACTACTCAATAATTGTTACAGTAATTACTGTTCAATATTTTATTTTATTGATTCAATAATTGCTACGTTGAAATTTTATATTATTGTTGTTCAATAATTGTCACTGCACAGTATTTCCCATTAGCAGATCAATAATTCATATTATTTGAATAATATTATTAGATAACATTATTGGCAATGACTAGAAAGTTCTGTCTAAGGAGAGGTTTGGTCACCTAATTGCGCGCCAGTAAGGAGAAATTCTTATTGGAAAGCCCCCTCTTTCCTGGGAACGGCCTGGTTGTCATAAATGTGATTCTGTAATATTATTTGTGAATAATTAATTATTGATTCATATGATAAGAAAATATTTATTTTATGTGGATATAAATGAGGGATATATTTTTGTGGTTAAAAAATGAAGGAGTTAATGTTGAGATTTTTATCCGTATTTTTGTCGGAATGGAGGTATTAAAAATCAGGGTTTTTGAGATATTTTGCGGGGTTATAATTTTTAATCCGACCGTTGGATCGTGGTAATTTTTGGATATGTTATACATATATAAGTTGAGTATATGTCCACAAATTTTGAACCGTTAAAAATGAACGTATGATTTGTTATGAATTTTACGAGATGACTGGTTCAGAAATTGTTGAATTTTCGGAGTTTATCATTTTGGTGGAAAATTCTAGAATTGGTGGGCCTCACTTGTGGTTGGTGAAGAAATGTGCTGAATTATATTTCAAATGTGGTGGGTGGGAATAGTAGCAGGTAAAGCCATCAGGTTGCAGGTCAAACCTACCAAAATTTTCCTATAAATAGAGGGCTAAGTTAGAATTGAAAATCACACCAGAAACATAAGCTTTCTCTCTTTCTCTCTCTATATTATGAGCATATTTTGTGAGTTTTTAGATACTTGGTGAGTTGCTATTCATCAGTGCAAGTTTCCTTCAGCATCATATCCGATATCCAGTCAGAAGTACTGCTCTTTTGAGGTAAGGGATAGTAAGGGATAGTAAGGGATATTAAGGGATTTTAAGGGTTGTTATGATTTTTAGTTTCGTAATTTTTCTGATCTTCAAAAATTCTGGAAAAATTTGAAATGATATTTTGATGAGTTTTCTTGATTGTGTCCAAAAATGGTGATTTTTGGATGTATAGATTGAGAGTTATGAATTTTATGAGAAAAGACTATTTTAAAAGTAACAGCTTATAATTCCTTGTGGTTAACTCCAAAATTGATGAAATTTTTATTGGGAGTACATGTATATGATAGAAGTATACTCTGTAAATTTCAGAATTTTTAGACAAAAGTACAATTTTTGATAAATGTCTAAATATTCGGCTGTTTTGGCCATATGAAAAATAGTAAATGACTTTTAAAAATTCTGAGAAAAATATATGTTCACTATGGGACTATATTATGCTAAATTTCAGAAAAGAAATATTTTTGGAACGGATTTGGTATTTTTCATGAAAATAGTCTAGTTATGAGTAAATGAATTAAATATGTTATGTGAAGTAAGAAAATTGGAAAATAGGATTTTATGGCTTGAGAATCCTATATGAGGTATATGCAGATTTTTGATGAGGGTTTTGGTTATTGATGATGAAATTGTAAGAGTTGGCATTTTATGATGATTAAATGCATTAATTAGTAAAGTGTAAACAATTTAAATAAATTGTTTATAAATTTAAGTAATGTTATTCTTTCAATATCATTATACCGAAATATTGGTATGGATTTTATTGTGGAATTTCTATCTTTTGTGTCGGGGTTATATTCATGAGTTACTATTCACGATTTACTATTCATGAGTTACGAATATTACTCTTGAGATTAAAACTATATGTTGATCATATTATTTTTATCATCATATATAACATTTTTATAACCCTGATGTTGAAATTCTCTTTCACTGGAGTGTAAAGATGGGTAGATTATTGGTATGATCATGACTAGGGTTCTCTTTGGCCTGTAGTGCAAAGTTGAATTGTGACTGGTATGATCATGACCATTGAATTTATAATTGAATATCTTAAGCTTAAGTGCAAAGGTGAATTGATCAACATGGTTATAATTATTGTTTATATAAATTCTGAAATGATTATATATTTCTTTGAGATATGAATATATTTGGCCTGTAGTGCAAATATGAATTGTTGATGAATATCTTTGGCATGTAGTGCAAAGATGGCCTGTTGATGAATATCTTTGGCCTGTAGTGCAAAGATGAACTGTTGAATATCTTTGGCCCGTAGTGCAAAGATGGTTTGTTGATGAATATCTTTGGCCCGTAGTGCAAAGATGGTTTGTTGATGAATATCTTTGGCCCGTAGTGCAAAGATGGATTTGTTAGTATGATTATAAACAGGAATTGTGATTTGGTATAACCATGATCTTTGATGTTTCAGGTAAAGACAGGTGATGAAAATATTCTTCGTCCTGGGTGCGAAGAAAAATTTATAGTCACAATTATGATTATGAGTTATTCATATGATTGTGGAAAGGAACTGTTGAGTGATGTTACATGGATAAAATATTGTTGGTGGATTTTTAACATGGAGAAGATAATAGACTTTATAGTCTATTTGACTCTTCTAATGGATTGCTCGTTCCGCTGCAACTATGGTTGAAATTTTTATCATTTACCATATGTTCTAAATCTCTGATTTATTGTTGATGAAAGCTATTGATAATTGAATTATCTTTAGTCATGATATTCTTTACTGAGCTAGTTGTGCTCACCCTTTTGCTTCACAATTCCTTTCAGGTAATAAGAGTGTAGCTGGGTCGAGCGGGGGTAACAAGGGAATAGAACGGTGGTCATCATTTAGTAGTTATATTTGGTGAAGAAAATAGGGTGAGGCGAACCCAACGTTGGAAGGGTGTTTTGTCACTATCATACAAGATGTCTAATGACATACAACCTCGTGTCGTCATAAGACAGGGATGTGCTCATCCACTTGCTGAGTATATATACGAGCACTACCTATATAATCTTGGTGTTTGTTTGAAGTATAATTCTCAATTAGAGACAGTGGAGATAATGATAAGTCAAGAGAAGACTCACCATTGGGAAGAATATGATAGTAATCTTCTCGTTTTTCTTTGGGGTCTATTGGGTAAACCAAGGATAATTCTGTGGTCATATGATATCTATCACAACCTAGAAGCATGGCCTCCCATGTACGAAGGTTTCCTTAAGCACTTCCCAAAGATTCTAATTTCAAAACAGTTTTTGACTATACCTTTATGTAAGGTGACATTGTGAGGTGATGTCCACGATTGGAACATGAGTCACATTTGGTATATATTTGTATCCAAACTCACAGCATATGTGTTGTTATATTTTGCACGACAATTGTTGTAATAAAGTTGTAGTTATTTTCTGTACCATGTATTTGGCGACTCAGAATAGGTTGGATTGAATGGACCTATTTTGGGGTCGTTACAGTCGTGGAGTAAAGAGATGCAACAATTTAAAATTATGTTACCCGATGTGCGATACTTGAACAGAAGCACTCTTTGGCAGAGTATAAGATATTAGAGCTGGAATCTGAGAATGCTATGATCAAAGTTCTGATGAAAGCAGAAACAACTGAACGAAGGAGAATAGGTGATGCGTGGATAAAAGCCGCACGACGCGTTTATATTGTCGAAAAAGACGTCCGATCCAATAAAGTCAAAATAGATGAAATGGATTTTTCTTTTTGGACAACAATTGGGAGAATCCAACATCGAATTCAGAATTACCCTGTGTGTGACGCCCCCAAAATTAGGTATACATCACCCATCTTGGGTCGCCAGATACATGGTACTGAATACAAATATAACTTAATAATACAACTGTCGTGTACAATACGACCAAACATAATCTGTGAGTTTGAATACAAATATTATCTTCTAGAGAGTATTCATACTCAAAAGGAGTCCTCATTATAATTATTATCACACTATTTCACAGAATAGTGAGGACTACTAATGCTATCCTCTGGACCATCACTCCGTTTCCCGACTCGTCCCAGCTATATTCTCATTTCCTGAAGAGAACAGCGAAAGAAAGGGTGAGCTCAACTAGCCCAGTAAGAAATATTATGACTAAGATAATGCAGAATAAATTATCATTAGCCTTCAACAGTGTTACACTGATAAAATATAATAGACATCAAGTTTAACTACAGCGAAACAAGCAATCCATTAAAAGAGTCAAGTAGAAAATAAACTCTACTATCTTTTATGATTTAAAAGGTTTTTCAACACTGTTATTGCTGGGACTCAGCTTAATAAAATAATCCACATCATCGAATCACCCCTGCACTACGACCAAGGATATTCGTGTATTCATTAATGGTCATGATCATGCCAACAACTGTCCATCAATGCACTACGGGCCAATGAGGACTTTTACCACATCATTTGTAACATTACGGTCATGATTATACCGAATAATTCCTGGTCATAATCATACCAAGTCCATCTATGCACTACAGGCCACAGATGACTTTCAACATTTTATAAACATGAGGATGATGACAATGATATAAGAATTCAATAAAACAAGTTCAAGAATTAATTTATCCAAGAATTAACAACGTCCAAATTGTCAACATGATACTGCTTTGTGGAGTAAAATTCAAGAATACTTAGAAGAATATTTTCATGAAAAGATACTGGATGAAACGCAATTATCAAGGATATTTCACTAATTTCATGGAGTATAGAAGTTAAAACTTAACCAACTGAGTATAATAAAGAATGGAATAACAAAAGAAATCACCATGCATGCGATAGACCGCACAGACAGGTTATTCCAACAGAATAATAAATAATGGAACCAGGTCCGGCGTAAACGCACAGACAGGATATTCTGACAGAATAATAAATAATGGAACCAGGTCCGGCGTAAATGCACAGACAGGATATTCCGACAGAATAATAATAAATAATGGAACCAGGTCCGGTGTAAAACACACAGACAGGATGTTCCAACAGAATAATAACAAGATGAAACCAGGTCCGGTGTAAAACACACAGACAGGATGTTCCAACAGAATAATAACAAGATGGAACCAGGTCCGGTGTAAAACACACAGACAGGATGTTCCAACAGAATATAGAAGAATGTCACCAAGTATAGGGTAGACCGCGTATACAGGTTATTCCAACAGAATAATAAGAAATGGAATAACAACAGTTCTCTTCATGAATAAAAAAGAATAACACCCTTACCGTTTTAAAGAAGAACTGAAATAAGGAAGTAGTTAAGTAGCAGAATACTTTTCTTCTCTCTCTCTATAGTTTCTCTCTATAGTTTCTCTCTCTAGAGTTCAGTGAATTCGTAAGAAATAATGAAGGAATGAGCTGCTATTTATAAAAAAATGGAATGCATAGTAACTAATCCATGAACGGTCCAGATTGATTACTTTAATCTGACGGTCCATATTTAAAGAAAAATCTTTTAAATAAAATATAATATATTCTATTTATAGAATAACTTTAATAAAGTATTCTGTTTTATATAAAAAGATGTTTCTGTTTTATTACGTTAATAATACGAATAAAACAAAACTTCATTATCGCTAAATAATTCATATTATTAACTGACAATAATTGAATCAAACTGAGTGACTTCTCACATAAGCATTAATAATCAATACCGTGTGTTACTATGCAACCACACGTATTACTGTACTTTTACTACCGAGTAGTTCAACAGTATCAACGGTAAAACTTTCGCCGTTATTTTTAATAAAATATTTTTGTCGTTTTCTCAATCCGACAATAATTCCGTTGTGGGGTCCACCAATGATTGTGTCGTTGTACGAATATTTCCTGTTAAAACGAATATTCTCCGACCAATCGAATATTATATAACAACTTGCGTACTTTGTAAAATTTATAAATATTACCCACAACTATAACATTATATCAAATTAACTCCATAATATTCAAAAATGATATTTATAGAAAATTCATCTTTATTTATAAAAGTTGGGGTCTTACAACCTCCCCTTCTTATGAAATTTCGCCCTCGAAATTAGGGTACGTACCTGGTATGTCGAAGAGGTAAGGATACCTTGATTTCATTTCAGATTCTAACTCCCAAGTCATTTCCTCAACATCGTGGTTTCTCCACAAAACTTTGACTTGAGGTATAACCTTGGAGCGTAGAATATGTTCCTTCTTATCCAAGATTTGAACAGGAACTTCTTCATACGTCAAATCTTCTGCTATTTCGTCCGGTTCTAACTCAATAATGTGGTTCGGGTCTTCCACATATTTGCGTAACATGGATATGTGAAAAACGTTATGAACACGAGACATACTTGGCGGTAAAGCGAGTCTATAAGCCACAGTTCCTACTCGATCGAGGATTAAAAATGGACCGATGAATCGAGGATTGAGCTTTCCTCTCTTTCCAAATCTCGTAACTCCTTTTCATGGAGCAACACGTAAGAACACATGATCTCCTATATCAAATTCCACGTCCTTTCGATGAAGATCAGCATAACTCTTTTGTCGATCTTGTGAGGTTTTTATACGTTGTCGGATCGTTTGAATCTTTTCTGTAGTCATACGTACCAATTTCGGTCCCAACAACGTTGCTTCACCCACCTCATCCCAGCATACTGGAGAACGACATTTTCTTCCATACAATGCTTCGAATGGAGCCATGCCAATACTTGCTTGATAACTGTTGTTGTAGGAAAACTCCACCAATGGTAAGAACTTGTCCCAACTTCCCTTAAAATCAAGGACACAGAGTCTTAATAGATCTTCAAGAGTTTGAATAGTCCTCTCTGATTGTCCGTCCGTCTGAGGATGATATGCTGAACTAAATCGTAAATCCGTGCCCATAGCTTTTTGTAAACTAACCCAAAATCGTGAAGTGAATCTTGGGTCTCGGTCAGAAACTATGGATACTGGCATACCATGCAGTCTTACAATCTCTTTTATGTACATACGAGCAAGACGTTCAAGTGTATAAGTTTCTCGTATCGGTAAGAAATGAGCAGACTTGGTCAATCTATCAACAATGACCCAAATCGCATCAATACCTTGAGAAACCCTAGGAAGACCGGTAACGAAATCCATGGTAATGTGCTCCCACTTCCATTCTGAAATTTCAAGTGGTTGCAATGGACCTTTTGGTACTTGATGCTCCACTTTGACTCGTTGACAAGTTAGACACCTTGAGATAAACAACGCTATCTCTCTCTTCATATTGCTCCACCAAAATGTATGACGAAGATCATGATACATTTTGGTACTTCCAGGATGGATTGCAAACGGTGTGTTGTGCGCCTCCATCATGATTTCATACTTTAAATCAGGGTTGTTAGGAACAAAAAGTCTGGAGTTGACTCGAAGTATTCCTTCTTCATCGATTCTTGCTTCCGGCATAGCACCTTCTTGCACTTTCTTCCTCATACGCATCAGCTCCAGGTCTGTAGCTTGAGCAGCTTTAACTTTATCGATTAAAGTTGGTTCTACTCGTATATTCGCCATCATTACATGGGTCCCTGGAGTCTTTAACTCTATCTCCATCCTTTGCAAGTCGCACAAAATGGGCCTTTGTGTTGACAATATCGCACTCGTACTTGCATATGATATTCTACTCAATGCGTCAGCTACCACGTTTATTTTTCCAAGATGGTATTGAATGGTATGATCATAATCTTTCAACAGTTCAATCAAACAACGTTGTCGCATGTTGAGTTCCTTTTGAGTGAAGAAATATTTGAGACTTTTATGATCCGTAAAGATCTCCACCTTCTCCCCATACAAGTAATGCCTCCAAATTTTAAGTGCAAAGACAACAGCTGCCAACTCTAGATCATGAGTAGGATAATTCCTCTCATATTCCTTGAGTTGTCTTGATGTATAGGCTATGACTTTTCTATGTTGCATGAGAACACATCCCAACCCTTTGCTCGAAGCATCATTGTAGATGACAAATCCCTCCGAGCCAGATGGTATTGTTAGAACAGGTGCTGAAATGAGTCTCCTCTTGAGTTCTTGAAAACTCTTTTCACATTCTTTGCTCCAACCGAACTTTGTATCTTTCCGAGTCAGCTGAGTTAATGGAGTAGCGATTCGAGAAAATCCTTCCAAGAATCTCCGATAATAACCAGCTAAACCAAGAAAGCTACGTACTTCGGTCACTGATTTCGGTTGCTCCCAGCTTTGAATAGCTTCAATCTTTACCGGGTCAACAGATATTCGACGACTTGATACTACGTGCCCAAGGAATGCTACCTCTTCCAGTCAGAACTCGCACTTCTTTAACTTGGCATAAAGCTTGTATTCACGAAGCTTTTGGAGTACCAGCCTCAAGTGTTGCTCATGATCTTCACGGCTTTTGGAATAAATAAGAATGTCATCAATAAAGACGACCACAAAGTGATCCAAATATTCTTTGAATACCCGGTTCATCATATTCATGAAGGCAGCAGGAGCATTAGTCAATCCAAAGGACATGACTAGGAATTCATAATGCCCGTACCGAGTTCTGAAAGCCGTCTTTGGAATATCCTCATTTCTAACCTTCAGCTAATGATATCTAGAACGAAGATCGATCTTTGAAAAGAATTGTGCTCCTTGCAACTGGTCAAACAGGTCATCAATACGTGGCAATGGGTACTTGTTTTTTATGGTGACATGATTCAACTCCCGATAATCAATACAAAGTCGCATACTTCCATCTTTCTTCTTCACGAATAGCACAGGAGCACCCCAAGGAGAAGTGGACGAATAAAGCCAATGTCTAACAATTCCTGTAGTTGGATCTTTAACTCCTGAAGTTCAATAGGAGCCATTCGATATGGGGCTTTGGAAATGGGTTTTGTACCGGGTTCAAGGTCGATACAAAATTCAATTTCACGCTCTGGGGGTAGGCCAGGAAGTTCTTCAGGGAATACGTCAGGGAATTTATTAACAATAGAAATATCACTCAAAACTGACGTATTTTTGTTTAGATCCGTGACATGAGCTAAGAAAGCTTGACATCCATTTTTCAATAAACGAATAGCTTTATGGCTTGAGATGATAGCGATTGATTTTAATGGTTTGGTTGCTTGAATTCGCATAATAGGTCCATTAGGAATATAAAAGCTAACAACCTTACGAAAACAATCAATTTTTGCATGATGAGTAGTTAACCAATCAATCCCTAGAATCACGTCAAATGCAAGTATTTTTAATGAAATAAGATCGACATGTAATGTGTGGGTATCAACTTGAACCAAACAAGACTTATAAACTGTGGATGTAATGAAGGTTTCTCCCAATGGAGTTTCAACAGATAAGTCAAAGTCTAATTTCTCCGGAATCAAATTTAATCGATGAGCACAAGTAGGAGAAATAAAAGAATGGGTAGAACCGGTATCAAATAAAGTATAGACTTCGTTAGAGTTTATGATAAGCTTACCCGTGATGACCTCATTCGGGTTCCTTACTTTCTGGGAGGTCACAACAAACGCTCTCCCTTGCACTACCGGTTTTGACTTTTCTGGGACGGCCTTTGGTGTCTCCATCTTGGCTGAACTTGTTTTTGGTAAACGATAAAATCAAACTAAATGACCTTCTCTTCCACAATTATAACATGCTTTAGATGGCATCGCGCAGTTTGGACTGATGTGCCCCTCCCCTCCGCATTTGAAATATATGATAGGTGGCCGTTCTCCTTCCTTAACAACGGGTGCTGGTGCTGACGTCTTTCCATCGTTGTTGAATCTCCTCTTCTTGAAATGAACATTCTTATTATTTTGGCCCTGATTACCACAGAAGTGGTTACCATTTCTGGCCTGTTGATTCCCTCCACGCTTGTTATCACCGCTTCGATGACTGCTCTCACTGGTATTATCATTTTGTCGACTGCTCTCTTTTGGTTGCGTTGACTCGTTATCGCGCTCCACTAACTGAGCCCTATTCACAACATCTGAATACAAACACAGTATATGAGAAATAAGATGTTGACGTATCTCAGGTTTCAAACCTCGCAAAAACATTCGCGTCATTTGCTCTTCATTATCCACCAAGTGGGACGCAAACCGGGATAACTTAGCAAATTTAGCCTCATACTGCGACACGGTCATATTATTCTGATCCAATTTGATGAACTCCACCTCCTTCATGTGACGAACACTTTCGGGAAAGTATTTGTCATTGAACAGCTCTTGGAACTTCTCCCAAGACATCTTCAGTGCGGCAGGTTGAGTACGCTTAATCGATTCCCACCAGTAATCTGCCTCTCCTCGCAACATAAAGGCGGCAAAGGGAACCTTTTGCTCCTCGGAGCATCCCAAGACATCAAATATCTTGGTGATCTGCTTTATCCATGTTTCCGCTATAAGTGGTTTTGGCTTTCCCTTAAACTCCGGTGGTCCCAACTCCTTGAACTGTTTAGCGGTGACCGTCCGAGAGTTTTCAGTGTTTCCACCTACATTTTGAACAGGAGCCGCTCTCGCCTGCTGTTGCATGAACTGCATAAAGCTTCTGAACATTCCATCATTCATCATTTGGTCAGTATTGTTGTTTGCATGAGGATTGTCGCCTTCCTGATGCACATTATCCCGATTATTGATATGTGGTGAATCCACAGTCGCCTGTGCTCCATTTCTATTCTCAACATTCTCGAATGCCATTTTCAGATACTGCCACAAAATAAAAGTTAATTGATATGTCATATATTATCCTTATATTATGACCGACCAATTAAATACCATGCAAATAAACCTAGGTAGGTCATACTAGCGAAGGAATTCCCCGTCTCTCCCCTCCTAGTTCTATTCTCACATCTTAGCCAGGGATCATATCCCTAAGCTCTGATACCAACTGTGATGCTCCCAAAATTAGGTATACATCACCCATCTTGGGTCGCCAGAAACATGGTATTGAATACAAATACAACTTAATAATACAACTGTCGTGTACAATACGACTAAACATAATCTGTGAGTTTGAATACAAATATTGTCTTCTAGAGAGTATTCATACTCAAAAGGAGTCCTCATTACAATTATTATCACACTATTTCACAGAATAGTGAGGACTACTGATGCTATCCTCTGGACCATCACTCCGTTTCCCGACTCGTCCCAGCTATATTCTCATTTCCTGAAGAGAACAGCGAAAGAAAGGGTGAGCTCAACTAGCCCAGTAAGAAATATTATGACTAAGATAATGCAGAATAAATTATCATTAGCCTTCAACAGTGTTACACTAATAAAATATAATAGACATCAAGTTTAACTGCAGCGAAACAAGCAATCCATTAAAAGAATCAAGTAGAAAATAAACTCTACTATCTTTTATGATTTAAAAGGTTTTTCAACACTGTTATTGCTGGGACTCAGCTTAATAAAATAATCCACATCATCTAATCACCCCTATACTACGGCCAAGTATATTCGTGTATTCATTAATGGTCATGATCATGCCAACAACTGTCCATCAATGCACTACGGGCCAATGAGGACTTTTACCACATCATTTGTAACATTACGGTCATGATTATACCGAATAATCCCTGGTCATAATCATACCAAGTCCATCTATGCACTACAGGCCACAGATGACTTTCAACATTTTATAAACATGAGGATGATGACAATGATATAAGAATTCAATAAAACAAGTTCAAGAATTAATTTATCCATGAATTAACAACGTCCAAATTGTCAACATGATACTGCTTTGTGGAGTAAAATTCAAGAATACTTAGAAGAATATTTTCATGAAAAGATACTGGATGATCCGCAATTATCAAGGATATTTCACTAATTTCATGGAGTATAGAAGTTAAAACTTAACCAATTGAGTATAATAACGAATGGAATAACAAAAGAAATCACCATGCATGCGATAGACCGCACAGACAGGTTATTCTAACAGAATAATAAATAATGGAACCAGGTCCGGCGTAAACGCATAGACAGGATATTCTGACAGAATAATAAACAATGGAACCAGGTCCGGCGTAAATGCACTGACAGGATATTCCGACAGAATAATAATAAATAATGGAACCAGGTCCGGTGTAAAACACACAGACAGGATGTTCCAACAGAATAATAACAAGATGAAACCAGGTCCGGTGTAAAACACACAGACAGGATGTTCCAATAGAATAATAACAAGATGGAACCAGGTCCGGTGTAAAACACACAGACAAGATGTTCCAACAGAATATCAGAAGAATGTCACCAAGTATAGGGTAGACCGCGTATACAGGTTATTCCAACAGAATAATAAGAAATGGAATAACAACAGTTCTCTTCATGAATAAAAAAGAATAACACCCTTACCGTTTTAAAGAAGAACTGAAATAAGGAAGTAGTTAAGTAGCAGAATACTTTTCTTTTCTCTCTCTATAGTTTCTCTCTATAGTTTCTCTCTCTAGAGTTCAGTGAATTCGTAAGAAATAATGAAGGAATGAGCTGCTATTTATAAAAAAATAGAATGCATAGTAACTAATCCATGAACGGTCCAGATTGATTACTTTAATCTGACGGTCCATATTTAAAGAAAAATCTTTTAAATAAAATATAATATATTCTATTTATAGAATAACTTTAATAAAGTATTCTGTTTTATATAAAAAGATGTTTCTATTTTATTACGTTAATAATACGAATAAAACAAAACTTCATTATCGCTAAATAATTCATATTATTAACTGACAATAATTGAATCAAACTGAGTGACTTCTCACATAAGCATTAATAATCAATACCGTGTGTTACTATGCAACCACACGTATTACTGTACTTTTACTACCGAGTAGTTCAACAGTATCAATGGTAAAACTTTCGCCGTTATTTTTAATAAAATATTTTTGTCGTTTTCTCAATCCGACAATAATTCCGTTGTGGGGTCCACCAATGATTGTGCCGTTGTATGAATATTCCCTGTTAAAACGAATATTCCTCGACCAATCGAATATTATATAACAACTTGCGTACTTTGTAAAATTTATAAATATTACCCACAACTATAACATTATATCAAATTAACTCCATAATATTCAAAAATGATATTTATAGAAAATTCATCTTTATTTATAAAAGTTGGGGTCTTACACTGTGCATAGCAGTCAATCCCAATTTGATATGGATCGGGGGTTAATGATTCGAATCATGGATCAGAAATGTGACAAAGCAATTAAGGGTGGATGTACTCTATATCAAAGTCAAATCTGGTAGTTTAAGTGAGAGCGTTTATCGAGAAACCTGAACGAAGTTATTACGGGTAAGTTAATTATAAACTCTTGCAAAGTCTATGCCTTATTAGATACCGGTTCTACCCATTATTTTATCTCTCTTGCTTGCATTCAATGTTTAAATTTGACTCCAGAGAAATTATACTTTGATTTATCTGTTGAAACTCCATTGGGAGAAACCTTCATTACATCCATTGTTTATAATTCTTGTTTAATTCAAATCGACACTTTCACGTTACCTGTCGATCTTATCTCTTTGAAAATACTTGCCTTTGATGTGATTTTAGAAATCGATTGGTTAACTACTCATCATGCTTTTCGTAAGGTGGTTAACTTTCATATTCCTAACCAACCTGTTATGCGAATTCAAGCAACCAAACCACTAAAGTCAATCATTGTCATATCAAGCCATAAGTAAAGAGCCCTAAGCCTTTATCTGGTGACTTCCTTGTGTGGAATGCACCGAAGCTAGACTTTCTGTAGGCGACGTCATGAATGACGATGGCAAGTTGATAGGTATCAATGTGACGTACTATCCAAGTCTTGGGATGAGGGTCACATTTTTGAATGATATTTCTATCTTTAATAAATTTCCTGACATATTTTTGAAGAACTTCATGGCCTACCCCCAAAGCGTGAAAATAAATTTTGTATTGACCCCAGTACAAAAACCCATTTCGTATAACTTACAAATGATGAAGATAGAGTTAAAGACTCTAGGGACCCACGTGGTGATATTAAATATACGAGTAGAATCGACTCTAATCGATAAAGTTAAAGGCCGCTCAAGCTACACACCCGGAGCTGATAAATGTGAAGAAAAAAGTTCAAGAGGGCGTTATTCTAGAAGCAAGAGTTGATTAAGAGAAGAAATCTCAACTCTCGATTTTATTGGCCCATTTGAAATCCTGGATCGAGTAGGAACTATGGCCTATAGACTCGTTTTATCGCTAAGTATTTCGCGTGTTCATAATATTTTTCACGTATCGATATTACGTAAATATATGGATGACCCGAACCACATTATTAAATTAGAACCAGATGAGATATCAGAAGATTTAACGTATGAGGAGATACGTGCTAAAATCTTGGATAAGAAGGATCGTATTCAACACTCAAAGGTTATACCTCAAGAGTTAGAATCTAAAATGAAGTCAAGGTATCCTCATCTCTTCGGCATACCAAGTACGTACGTAAATTTCGAGGGCGAAATTTCATAAGGAAGGGAGATTGTGAGACCCCAAATTTTATGAATAAAGATTTAAACTTCTCGAAATATTTTTTAATATTATGGTGTGGATTTGATATAATGTTATAGTTGTGGGTGATATTTATAAATTATACAAAGTATGCAAGTTGTTATAAAATATTCATTTGGTCGGGAAATATTCTTTTTGTCGGGAATATCCGAACGACAACACAATCATTGGTGAACCCACAACGAAAGTATTTTCGTAGTAAGAAAACGACAGAATTATCTTTTTATAAAATAGCGGCGGAAGTGTTACCGTTAAAACTGTTGAACTACCCGGTAGTAAAAGTACAGTAATACGTGTGGTTACATAGTAGCACACGGTATTGGTTATTGATCCTTACGTGAGAAGTCACTCAGTTATACTCAATTATTGCTATAGTAATTGCTGCATCAAATCTCTCATATTATTGATTCGATTATTGTCACAGTATCATCTGCATAATATGTTATATTATTAAATCAATAATTGAGACGACAAAGTTATTCATATTATTAAATTGCAATATTTACAATGTCTAGAAGTTCTGTCAAGGAGAGGTTTGGTCACCTGATGCGCGTCAATAAAGAGAAATCCTTATTGGAAAGCCCCATCTTTCCTGGGAACGACCTGGTTGTTAAATATTGTGAGTTATAATATTAATGATGAATAAGTTCGTGTTGATTAAAGATGAATTTGATAGTTCCATCGTGTTGAAATTATTTGTATTAGTGGAAATCGACATTTATTTCGATAATAATTGATGTTTGGATGTTATATTATTCAATCGGATATTCGGAGCACTTTTCGTGTCGGAGTACTATTCACGAGTTACTATTCACGGGATACTATTCACCTGCAAAATATATTTTTTTTCGGTCCAAATCATTTTTGGGTACAATATTATTCTATGAGGATATGTGCTAATTTTTCAGACCATTGGTTGAAATTATAATAGTAAATCAATATGGATCGTTGATTTAAAGTTTTAATAGTAACTTGTCCCTTCAGTTTTTCAAGAGTTAGTTGTCCCTTCAGTTTTCCAAGAGTTATATGTCCCTTCAGTTTTTCAAGAGTTATTTGCCCCTTCGGTGTTTCAAGAGTTAATTGCCCCTTCGCAAATAGTAGTTGTCTCTTCAATATTACCAAGAGTCATTTTGACCCTTCGTTAAGACCAAGGGCCACTTTCAGTTCTTCTATAAATAGAAGCTCATTCCTTCATTATTTCTTACGAATTCACTAAAACTCTAGAGAGAGAAACTATAGAGAGAAAGAAGAAAAGTATTCTGCTACTTCACTTTTCCAATATCCAGTTTCTTCTAAGGTAAGGGATATTATTTGTTGTACTCGTAAGGGGTATTATTTCTTTCGTATTCATGAAGAGAACTTCTGTTATTTCATTCTTATTATTCTATTGGAATAACCTGTATACGTGGACTACCGTATACATGATGAAATTCTTCTGTTATTCCATTCCTCATTATTATATTAGAATAACCTGTTTATGCGAAGTACCGCATACATGGTGAAATTATTCTATTATTTCGTTCTTTATTATTTTGTCGGAATATCATGTCTATGCGTTTACGTCGGACCTAATTCTATTATTTATTATTCTAT
Source organism: Panax notoginseng (assembly GCA_016801055.1). Taxonomy (NCBI): domain Eukaryota; kingdom Viridiplantae; phylum Streptophyta; class Magnoliopsida; order Apiales; family Araliaceae; genus Panax; species Panax notoginseng. Next base: position 91,425,217 of record CM029013.1, on the reverse strand, counting down.
CGAAATATCATGTCTGTGCAATTACGCCGGACCTGGTTCTATTATTTATTATTCTATCAGAATATCCTGTCTGTGCGTTACGCATGACCTGGTTCTATTATTTATTATTCTATTGGGAATAACCTGTCTGTGCAGTCTATCGCACGCATGGTGAATCCTTCTGTTATTCCATTCTTTATTATTCTTTTGGAATAACATGTCTATGTGGATTACAACATGCATGGTGAATGATCCTTTGTATTCATTCCTTATTAAATTGTGGAAATGATCTGTATATGTGGATTACCGCATGGCGGGTGAAAATCCATTTGCAGTTTCATACAATCTATTATACTCAGTTGGTTAAAATTTTGGCTTCTATATTCCTTGAAATTAGTGGAATATTCTAGATATTTGCGCTTCATCCAGTATCTTTTCGTGAAAATATTCTTCTGAGCATTCTTGAATTTTACTCACCAAAGCAGTATCATGTTGACAATTTGGACGTTATTGAGTTCAGGATAAATTAACTTATTAATCTTTAAAACATATTCTTAAACTTATTTTATTAAATTATTATGTCATTGTCATGATGAGTTATGTTGGTTATTATGTGAAAACATAGAAGTTTCTTAGAAATCACAAAGGGTTGAAAATCAGATTTTGGTAAAAACGGAGTATGAAATTCAATTGACCATATCTCCTATTATATTTCAAATTTTTGAGTGTGGTCAAGTTCTAGAGTTAGATCTATGAGTTTTCTAACTTATCCAAGTGGAATCACTGAAAAAGGTGTTGTAGATTTTCGTGTGGACTGATTTTAGCAAAGGAGTCAAAAACTGCAAATTACCAAAAAAGGCTACTGCCCAGAAGTTTAAAAGGGCATTTTCAGCCACTTAGCTTGTGAAATAAATTTCGGCCTTTTGGGACATGAAAATATATGGTATAAAGTACCTCCTGTCCAAAAATGAGCTCATTCCGACTTAAAATGAGCAAGTTATGACTATTTCAAAATTTAGGTTTTTTCGACGAAAAATGCTATAACCGGAGTTTTATAACTCCGATGACCATAAAACTTAAACTGGAAGCTCACATTAACATATGTAAGATCCTGCCAAGATTTGGGAATTTCTGGAGTTAAACTTGAGGTAGCTAATTTCTTAAGGAATTAATTAGAAATTGATTTTTGAAAAATACTTAAGGGAGTTGAAAAATTATAAAAAAAAGATACTTGTTGTGTATGAAATATATGTATATATGTTTGGGCAAAGGATAGAAAAATAACAAGTTCATTTGGCAATTTTTCATGAAAATGGTTTAGTTACGAGCCTATGAGTTAAATATGTTATGTGAAGTAACAAAATTGAAAAATAGGATTTTATGGTTTGGAATCCTATATAGGCTATATGCAGATTTTTGATAAGGGATTTGATCATTGGTGATGAAATCTTCGGAGTATGCCATTTTTGAATGATTAAATGCATTATTTGTTAAAGTATAAACAAATAAAATAAATTATTTATAAGTTTAAGAAGTGATTAAAATATTGTTATAATATTAATAATATTAGATTATGAGTTTATTAAGTGATTGATAATATTTGGATAAATTTAAAGTCTTTAATATTTATCCTTATTTTTGTTTGATTAATGCTTATATCATTGTCATCATTCTCATGCTTATATTGTGATGAAAGTCATCTTTGGCTTACGTGCATAGATAGACTTGGTATGATTATGACCAAGAATTATTCGGTATAATCATGACCGTAATGTGACGAATGATGTGGTGAAAGTCCGCAGTGGCCTGTAGTGCATTGATGGACAGTTTTTGGTATGATTATGACCAGGGATTATTCGGTATAGTCATGACCATTGATGATTTAATGAATATCCTTGGTCCGTAGTGCAGGGATGATTCGAAGATGTGATTTACTTATTAAGCTGAGTCTCAACGATAAAAGTGATGAAAAACCTTTTTAAATCATAAAAGATAGTAGATTTTATTCTCTACTTGACTATTTTAATGGATTACTTGTTCCGCTGCAGTTAAACTAGATGTCTATTGTATTTTATCAATTTAACATTGTTGAAAACTATTGATAATTTATTTTGCATTATCTTAGTCATAATATTTTTTACTGGGCTAGTTGAGCTCACCATTTCTTTCACTTTTCTCTTCAGGAAATGAGAATATAGCTGGGACGAGTCGGGGAAAGGAGCGACGGTCCAGATGATAACATTAGTAGTCCTCACTATTCTGTTAAATAGTGTGACAATAAATATAATGAAGACTCCTTTGTGTGTGGATATTGTCTAGATGACAATATTCCTATTAAAACTCTCAATTTATGTATTGTCATATATTACACGACGGTTGTATAATTAAGTTTGTATTTATATTCTGTATCATGTATCTGACGACCCAAGATGGGTGATGTATATCTATTTTGGGGGCGTCACATGGGATACAGTGTAATAATCAGAGTGATGCTTAGAGTGAAGTTGTAAGCCTGATTCTCCAATATTTGTTTAACGATTCAGTTTTTAAAGTTTGTTGATTGTTTGGTATTCTTAGTAGTTTTAGTATTTTTAATTATAATCTTGAAATTGATTATTTTAATAAAATTAGGATTAATAGGAAATTGGTAATTATGAGGATTACTTTCTAGCTAATCTTTGTGGGAACGATACTTGACTTATCATTATATTACTTGTTGACCACGTATACTTGCGTGTTGTGCGTATATAGATTTTACCCAATAAGGGCCCCATTTGTGGTGTGCTGAGTTTGGTCAAGAGGTGTGCGTGAAATTTTTTATTAAAATATTATTTTATTAAATTTTAGTCTGCTTTGGCGTTCTGGCATTTTCCTATAAATAGGGTTTTTAGGTTAGAATTGAAAATCACACCAAAATTAGAAGTTTTCCCTCTCTATAATATCGAGCGTATTTTTGCGAGTATTTAGATACTTTGAAAGTTGTTATTCAGTGCAAATTTTCTTCAACATTATATCTGATATTCCAGTCAGAAGTACTGTTCTTTTGAGATAAGGGATGTTATTTTCTTCGTAAATGATGTTAATTCGTTCAATATCATTATGCCGAAATATTGTTATGAATTTTATTAAGAAATTTTTACCTTTTTATGTCGAGGTTACTATTCACATATACGGCACTATTCACGAATACGGCACTATTCACAAGTACTATTCACGAAGTATGATTTTTCTTGTGAAATTTTTACCTTTTCGTGTCGGGGTTACTATTCACGTATACGACACTATTCACGTATACGGCACTATTCACAGAAAAATTAAATTTTCTTTTCTTTGTCCAAGTTGTCTATTATGGTTACTATCATTGATTGTATCCATGTTTTGATCTTCATTCTTGAATTTTGCTCCACAATTGATTATTATGGAGTATTTTTGAACTTGGATAAACCAAAGTACAAATTCCTAATTTTTGTCCTTTTATCTCACTGAATTCATTTTCTTTAAGATATTTTTCATCATCCTCAGTTCTAAATGGTGATATAACTGAATATCTTTGGCCTATAGTGCAAAGATGAATGATTACCTGATGAATATCTTTGGCCCGTAGTGCAAAGATGGACAGGTGTTGAGATGAACATGACCAAATGGTGATACAAATGAATATCTTTGGTCGTAGTGCAAAGATGAATATTTGGTTCAAGATATATATTGATTGATGTTACAGGGATAAAATATTGATGATGGACTTGTAAATCATAGAAGATAGTAGACTTCATTATCTACTTAACTCTTCTAATGAATTTTTATTTTCGCTGCGAATATTTGTAACAACCCGATATTTTTTATATAAATAAATCAGAAATTTTGCGTATAAATTTTTTTAATATTAAAGATGAGGATTTGTACAAGATAATGTGTATATGTATTTATGTGGTAAATAAAAATATATTTATTACATAAATATTTTCAAATAATTTTATTTTAGAATTACTGATTATTATAAAGACTATTCTTATAATAATTAATTTTATAGTAGAAATGTTTTATTAATTATTTTCCATGAAATTATAAATATATATTATTTCAATAATATATGAAATGATTTTTAGAATAATTATAATAATTATTCTATTATATGAATCAATTGTGAGTTTAAGACTGTTATATAACTGTGTTATATGATTTATGTTGTGTATTAAATAATTAATTAGGTAAACCCTAATTAAAAAAAATTCAAAAACCCTAAATAATTTTTAAAAAACCCTAAGTTATTAAAAACCCTAATTTTAATTGCTAAATCCTAATTTGAAACTCAAATTAGAGTTCAAGATTGATTGATAATTGTGTTAATGTGATTAATTAACAAGTATTAGAATTATAATTGTTTATTATGGAAACCCTAAATTTTTAAACCCTAATTACTATACTAGAACCCTAATTTGGTAATTAGAAACCCTAATTTGCTAATTTGGTAATCCTAATTTATTAATTGTAAGCTAAATGCTAATTAGTGGTCACTAAAACAATAATGTTCATGTATAGTGTAATTAGAAAATCAATTTAATTAAGAAAACCCCAATTTCAAATTTTTAGAAACTAAAATTTAATTATTTATTTATTTTTACTTAATTAGAAATCCTACAAAATTTATTGTGCAAGACCTTAGGATTAAACCTTAAGGGTGCGGGACGAGATTACACAAATGCCATTAAAATTGTATGAAAAATGACTATTATGCCCTTATTGAATTATTGAGGTTTACTTGTAGAACTTGGTTTAGTTGGAGTGGTTGGCCAACCCTAGGGTAGCCATGTGACAAGAATTGAAAATCTCAGCCTTTTAGCTAGCCAAATTCATTGTATTCAAGTAGTATAAATAGATCAAAGAGAGAAAAATTCATTTGTTACCTCATTTGGCACAAGTACACAACCTAGACTCTCTCTCTCTTAAACCATCGAAATTATAAGACAAATTAGTCCCATATTCAAGCCCCACTAATATCTACAACAAATCAGTAGCCTAAGATCAAGATTGATCAAAGTAAAGGTATAAACCCTACTTGAAAATCTGTCCATTGATCCCATGTTAGATGTTGTTTTTTTTGTGTTAAATATGTTATATGCAGTATCTAATGATGATCTGGGTTGCTAGATGTTAGATCCATAACATTTAGAAGCTCAAATTTGAAGATTTGCAAAATCTGAAAATTTTATTTTTTTTGTGTCTGACAGTGAATGTCAGGCCTTGTAGATCTCTGTCTGTGTTTGATTTTTGTGTTTTAAGTGTTGGATATTGGAGTCTGATATGTGGTCTTTGATCTGGATCAAGAATCAAGCCTAGATTAGTTTTATATTGTAAGTTATTAGTGGTCAAACTACGTTGACCGGTATTGACCACACGTTTCTGGGTAACCCAGAACGTGCTCAAAAGTCTGACAGCATGTTCATGCATTTAGATCTTGCTTGTGTTTACGTTTTAGACCCTTTTATTGTTGTAATGTTGTTGTCTGACGTGTAGGCTACATGACCATGCCTCTAGAATCATTAGATCCTTCTCTGAATCAAAGTAATCAGTGGTCAAAGTGGTGAGGACGAAACTACCGGATGAAGTTTCTGGGTAACCCAGAACCCTTCATAAGCAGTTTCTGACCACTACTTTGACCGGTCCATATCTGCTTTTTGTGATGTTGTTAAAATATTTTTATATAATGAATCTGTAGTCTTACATGTTGTCTACACACTGAAGGCTTAATATCACTAAAACATCAACATAAATACAAGTTGTGGAAGCCCAAAATGGACAGGTCGAACTGTTCTTCATTTCTGGGTAACCCAGAAAATGAAGAACAGTTCTGACATCTACTTTGAAGGCTTAGATCTCGCTTGTTTTGTGCTTGTTGATTATGTTTGTTGTTGGATCTTGTAGTATTACATTAGTACTATAACCTCTAACCTTTATCTTTCTCAGAAACTTCATGATCTTTCATTAAAGGTTGGTCAAAGTTGCTCACTCGAAACTGTGTATGAAGATCTGGGTTTGCATGACGAACATGAAGAACACCTATAGCGACAGTTCTGTCACTATAGGTGGTTTTTAGCGACAGTTTCAATATAAAAATTATATTTTTATTAAATAATTATAGAAAATTAGTTTTTAATTATTCAAAATACAGGATAAATTATTAAAAATTATTTTAAAATCTAAAAATTAGTTTTTAATTATTTTTAATATATTTCATAAATATTTAATATTTTTGAATTGTTTAAAGTATTTAATTTATTTAATTATTATATTAAATAAATTATTTAAAAATAATTTTAATACATAAAAAATCATTTAAAAATATATTATGATATAAGAAAATATTTTAAGTTATTTTTAATAACTTTTAGTATTATGTGATGAATTTTATTAATAAATTAATATTAATGATAATTATTTTATTTAATAAATACATTAAATAAATTATGGAAAAATAGAATTAATGATTTAAAAATTGTGTAAAAATTGTTTAAGTGTTATAAAAAATATTTTAAGTTATAAAATATAACTTTTAATATTTAAAGGTTGATTTTATTAATAATTTTATATTAATGATTATTAACTTATTATTAATAATATTAAATTTATTTAATAACTATATTAAATAAATAATTTAAAAATGATTTTATTAATTTAAAAATCATTTAAAAAGGATATAAATGAATTAAAAATATTATTAAGTTATACTTAATGACTTTTAATATTTTGATAAATAGTACATTAATAATTAAATATTAATGAAAATTATTTAAAAATAATTTTAAATATTTTAAAAATCATTTAAGGGTAATATAAATGTTTTAAAAATATTTTGAGTTATTATAAATAACTTTAATATTTTGGTAATGGTTTTATTAATAGTTTAATATTAATTAAATATTAATGATAATAGAATTGTTTAATATTTAAATCATTTAATAATGATTCCGATGTTTGAAAATTCATGATAAATTATAATAAATGTTTAAAAATTATTATAAGGTCATGAAAAATAATACAATTGATATATAAGTTATCTAAATGGATATTGAACTGTTATATAGACTCTTAGACTCAATAAATACTCGGTAAAGTTGTCGGTACACTGACATATTTCATAAATTGATCTGGACTTTGATAGATTGACCTGATAAATGTTATTTGTGATTCAATGGTTGTTAAACTTACATGACAATGTGATTAGGTTATGTGCTGACTGCAAATAGCAGTACAATATGTCATGATATATTATTCTAATCGAACAAATGATCTATTTAATGATAGGGCTTGGTATAAAAGATAAATCTAAGTTGTGTAAGCAGCAGACAAGGCAAGTATCTAACCCTTTTCATTTACTTTATGCAACGTACATGTGAAAGATAATATCTGAACTATTCATTTCAATTGTTCAAATATTTCAACCTTTGTATATACTTATGCAATGATTCTGTATAAGTAAGTTATTAAATTATAATTGTTGTACAAGTTCCTTTTATTCTATTATTGTAAATCAAGATATATATTCTGTTCGTTAATTTCTAAACATGGTTATACAAGTGTCCTCACCTAGATAATCATTATATTTTATCACATGTTGATACATACATATCGGTGTCCAGTATATACACGTTGAATTAAAAGTTGTGTAAGCTATTTGATATGGCTAGACACAAACTTAAAAGTGTTGTTGAACAAGATAAGAACTTTATTATTATTCAACCGAATTATTTTGGTTTGGATTCTAGACTGGTATGAACATCCCAAATATGGAAAACTTTTATGGGCCTAAGGCGGATATGCTGGACGAAAATATCGTCCTTGAATATAGTATTGATCAATACAGGGCATAACAGGCTGATCACCCCCGTGCCCATAAGTTATGACGGTTTACAGATGAAGTTTTGTTTAACCTTTTCAAAAATAGAAAACAATGTTCATAGTCTGTCAACTGATCCTCATTTATAGTCAGTACATAGTTTCAAAAATTTTAAATCGAAATGATATGTTGTTTATTATTGGTTTAGCTTACTTTACAACTGTTAATTCGTTGTAGAAGTATTGTTTAAAGAAAATATTTAATTCGTTCAGCTAACTGTTTTTGTTGCTATTACTTGCTGGGCACTAAAATGCTCATCTTTGCTTAATTTAAATATTTTCAGCTAAATGTGATAAACCTAAAGGACCTGCCAAGAACAAAGGGAAAGGGAAGGTCGCTGAATGAATGATAATGTTATCTTTTGTAATAACTAGACTTTATTAGGATAATGATGATATATATTAATTATCATGTAATGTAACGAATGTTTAAATCTTTCGTACTTGGGATTTAAAACTCTGATAATATGTAAATTATATTTGATAATCTATATTATTGTTATTATTATTAGTTATATTCCGCTCATAGAATGGTATCGTGAAGCACCGAGTTCGGGTTTCAAGTACCTGAATTTGGGGGCTGTACAGGTTTGTATCAGAGCTTAGGGTTAAAAACCTTAGGTGGGCTAGACCTTAGGCTATAACCTTAGAACAGAGGGAGACGTTAAAAATATAAATAACTCATATAAAGTTTAAAAAGAATTGAATCGAATAAATTCATCTTCAAACAAAATAAAAGATAACTTATATAAAACTATTATTTGCTGTGTGTATATACTATATGCTAATCAGGATAATTTATGTGTAGATGTCTGGTGAAAAAGGCTTGTTATATGCTTATAGCATGAAGAATGATCAAATCCATACACCCGAGCCCATATCGAAGCCAATAGCTGAAATAGAGGCTCATGATGAAAACAACTCAGACGAGGTGATTATTATAGAAAACAGAATACCGGATCCAGAGATGGTAGAACTGACAGATAGTGATTCAGACACTAAAGTTGAAGCTGATCAAGCATCAACGGAGGTGCAGAATCTGAGGAACAAGGTTTCTTCTCTGGAGAAGCTGTGGGAAATAGAAAAGCTGCTAAATAGTCAGTTGCAAAAAGCCTTACTAGAAATAATGGAAGAACAAGATAAGCTTAAAATCCAAATTGATCAGATGGGAGCCACAAGCAACACATCATGTGCAGCTCCGAGCAATAAAGGAAAAAGAAGGATAGAAGATCATGACTTAGGAAAATTCGATAAGAGGAAAGGGAAAAGAATATGTTACATTTACGGCTATGAAGGACATACAATTCTGTATTGTCCCGACTATAAACCAGGTGCATGTTTTGTTTGTGGAATGGAAGATCATCAGGCGAAAGGTTGTCCAAGGAAAAAAAAAGAGGCGTAGTAAATAGGTAGTATAGGTTCTGTCGTGTAGGTCTGTTTATGTTTGTGTAATGTAATGTTCCCAACTTTAGTATTAGTCAAGACTGCAAATCCCGACTTTTGTGGTCACAAAGGGATAGCTGATGTTTAAAGCATTATGTGTTATGCTATGTAAATTATTCGCTAAATGAATATGAATCTAAGTTTGAGTAATGAAACAAGTTTAATATATTAAACTTATGCGATAAGGTTTATAATGTAAGTTAAATTTATGGTTTTATTTAATCAGATAATGCCGCTAAGACGTCGAACTCGCAATCAAAGGGCAGAAGAGTCTGTCAACAACGCTGAGGGACAACAACAAGCAGACCCGATGCCAAACTTCGCGAATATGGTAGCTTGGCCTATGCAACAGGGAATACCAACCGCAGGGAACCCGCCCGACAATCGCTTGACGAACTTTAAAGATTTTAAGGCTGTAGGACCGCCGAAATTCAAAGGTACAACTGACCATGTTGAAGCCCAGACTTAGGTCAAAGAGATTAAAAAAGCATTCGTGATAGCTAAAGTAGCTGAAGGGCAGAAGACTACTTTTGCCACTTACATGATGAAGGGGGAGGCAAACTTTTGGTGGGAAGCGAATCAGGCGAGGGCAGGAGAAGATGTAGTTATATGGGATAGGTTCAAAACTTTGTTTTTCGAAAACTATTTTTCATCTAGTATGCAGGCTAGAATGGAGGTAAAATTTTTAGAGTTGAAGTAGGAGAATATGACGGTGTCCGAATATGCCGCCAAATTTAATGAGTTATCTAGGTTTGCCCCGCATCAAGTTGATATAGAGGCTAGAAAAGCGAGAAGGTTTGAGCTGGGATTAAAATCCTGGCTCTATAACAAGGTGGCAGTGTTGCAGATACCTACATTTGCAGCACTCATGGAGAAAGCGATTATTGCTGAGGAGGAAAGTGAGGCCATGAGCCTATACAACAAGGAAAGAAGGAACAAAGGTAAGGTTAAGGGAGCTGGGAAGGTAGGAACAAACAGTGGGAATAGGAATGAAAAGAGGAAGGGAAACAACTTTGGGGGTATGCAGGTGAAGCAGTAAGGTACAAAGAAGAAGCAGGTGGTGCAATGTGGGAACTGTGGAAAGAACCATTTGGGGGAATGTTTGAAAGGTAAATTTGCTTGTTTTAAGTGTGGGCAGGAGGGTCATATCTCTCCCAACTGCCCCAATCCTAGAACTATTAGTGGGTATTTTCTGTGCGGATCAAAGGAGAATAAGATGAAGGACTGTCCGAAAAGGAGGACGGAGGCAGAAAGCGTGAACATGGGGAAAAGCAGCGGAACTTTGGCGATCACAGGACCAACATCATCTAACAAGCCGACAAAATCTACTGCAAGGGTCTTCAACATGACAGTCCAGGATACGGCGACAGCTGGCAATGGAACTCCAGGTATTATTCGTATAACTTTTATTTTATTATACATGATTTTCATATATATAGTAAATTATTTTATAAGGAAAATTTTGAAGGAGGAATTTGAGTTCTTTTAGAAATCAAATTCCCGTTAATCAGAAAGACAAGCTTTATGTGAATGTTAAAGATCAGTTCGATCAAAGTTGACCGAGATCTACTTATAATGATTGTATATGCTATGTACCCTAGTTTGTATAGATTTTAAAACGGTGATTCCGGGGACGGAATCTTTATAAGGAGGGTGAATGTAACAACCCTATATTTTCTATATAAATAAATCAGAAATTTTGTGTATAATTTTTTTTTATATTAAAGATGAGGATTTGTACAAGATAATGTGTATATGTATTTATGTGGTAAACAAAAATATATTTATTACATAAATATTTTCAAATAATTTTATTTTAGAATTATTGATTATTATAAAGACTATTCTTATAATAATTAATTTTATAGTAGAAATGTTTTATTAATTATTTTTCATGAAATTATAAATATATATTATTTCAATAATATATGAAATGATTTTTATAATTTTTATAATAATTATTCTATTATATGAATTTTAGTACAGATTATTAAGTTAATTATTTTACCTTAATTATTAAGGTTAAATTGGGAAGAATAAATCAGATATGGAATCCAAACCCTAACTTTGGGATTTTATCAAGGAATGAGAATAATAATATAATATTAATTATATTTTGATTTTTCAGTGCTATAAATATGTACTGTATGTACGTACTGAGGATGGTTGGTCAATTATGGTGTTCAATATCAAAACTCTAGTTTTACTGTGGGAAACCCTAATTTGAAAATCAATTGTGAGTTTAAGACTGTTATATAACTGTGTTATATGATTTATGTTGTGTGTTAAATGATTAATTAGGTAAACCGTAATTAAAAAAAATTTAGAAACTCTAAATAATTTTTAGAAAACCCTAAGTTATTAACAACCCTAATTTTAATTGCTAAACCCTAATTTGAAACTCAAATTAGAGTTCAAGATTGATTGGTAATTGTGTTAATGTGATTAATTAACAAGTAATAGAATTACAATTGTTTATTATTGAAACCCTAAATTTTTAAACCCTAATTACTATACTAGAACTCTAATTTGGTAATTAGAAACCCTAATTTGCTAATTTGGTAATCCTAATTTATTAATTGTAAGTTAATGCTAATTAGTGGACACTAAAACACTAATGTTTATGTATAGTGTAATTAGAAAATCAATTTAATTAAGGAAACCCTAATTTCAAATTTTTAGAAACTAAAATTCTAATTATTTATTTATTTTTGCTTAATTAGAAATCCTACAAAATTTATTGTGCAAGACCTTAGGGTTAAACCCTAAGGGTCAAACCTTAAGGGTTTAGGACGAGATTACACAAATGCCATTAAAAATGTATGACAAATGACTATTATGCCCTTATTACATTATTGAGGTTTACTTGTAGAACTTAGTCTAGTTGGAGTGGTTGGCCAACCCTAGGGTAGCCATGTGACTAGAATTGAAAATCTCAGCCTTTTAGCTAGCCAAATTCATTGTATTCAAGTAGTATAAATGGATCAAAGAGAGAGAAAAATTCATTTGTTACCTCATTTGGCACAAGTACACAACCTAGACTCTCTCTCTCTTAAACCATCGAAATCATAAGACAAATCAGTCCCATATTCAAGCCCCACAAACATCTACAACAAATCAGTAGCCTAAGATCAAGATTAATCAAAGGAAAGGTATAAACCCTACTTGAAAATCTGTCCATTGATCCCATGTTAGATGTTATTTTTTTGTGTTAAATATGTTATATGTAGTATGTAATGATGATCTGGGTTGCTAGATGTTAGATCCATAACATCTAGATGCTCGAATTTGAAGATTTGCAAAATCTGGAAATTTTATTTTTTTTGTGTCTGACAATGAATGTCAGGCCTTGTAGATCTATGTCTGTGTTTGATTTTTATGTTTTAAGTGTTGGATATTGTAGTCTGATATGTGGTCTTTGATCTAGATCAAGAATCAGGCCTAGATCAGTTTTATATCGCAAGTTATTAGTGGTCAAACCACGTTGACTGGCATTGACCACACGTTTCTGGGTAACCCAGAACGTGCCCAGAAAGTCTGACAGCATGTTCATACATTTAGATCTTGCTTGTGTTTACGTTTTAGACCCTTTTATTGTTGTAATGTTGTTGTCTGACGTGTAGGCTACATGACCATGCCTCTAGAATCATTAGATCCTTCTCTGAATCAAAGTAATCAGTGGTCAAAGTGGTGAGGACGAAACTGCCGGATGAAGTTTCTGGGTAACCCAGAAACCTTCATAAGCAGTTTCTGACCACTACTTTGACTGGTCCATATCTACTTTTTGTGATGTTGTTAAAATGTTTTTATGTAATGAATCTGTAGTCTTACATGTTGTCTACACACTGAAGGCTTAATATCACTAAAACATCAACAGAAATACAAGTTGTAGAAGCCCAAAATGGACAGGTCGAACTGTTCTTCATTTCTGGGTAACCCAGAAAATGAAGAATAGTTATGACATCTACTTTGAAGGCTTAGATCTCGCTTGTGTTATGCTTGTTGATTATGTTTGTTGTTGGATCTTGTAGTATTACATTAGTACTACAACCTCTAACCTTTATCATTCCCAGAAACTTCATGATCTGTCATTAAAGGTTGGTCAAAGTTGCTCACTCGAAACTGTATATAAAGATCTGAGTTTGCATGAAGAACATAAGGAACACCTATAGCGACAGTTCTATCCCTATAGGTGGTCTTTAGCGACAGTTTCAATATAAAAATTATATTTTTATTAAATAATTATAGAAAATTAGTTTTTAATTATTAAAAATACAAAATAAATTATTAAAAATTATTTTAAAATCTAAAAATTAGTTTTTAATTATTTTTAATATATTTCATAAATATTTAATATTTTTAAAATATTAAAATTATTTAATTTATTTAATTATTATATTAAATAAATTATTTAAAAATAATTTTAATACATGAAAAATTATTTTAAAAATATATTATGATATAAGAAAATATTTTAAGTTATTTTTAATAACTTTTAGTATTATGTGATGAATTTCATTAATAAATTAATATTAATGATAGTTATTTTATTTAATAAATACATTAAATAAATTATGAAAAACTAGAATTAATGATTTAAAAATAGTATAAAAATTGTTCAAGTGTTATAAAAAATATTTTAAGTTATAAAATATAACTTTTAATATTTAAAGGTAGATTTTATTAATAATTTAATATTAATGATTATTAATTTATTATTAATAATATTAAATTTATTTAATAATTATATTAAATAAATAGTTTAAAATGATTTTATTAATTTAAAAATCATTTAAAAAGGATATAAATGAATTAAAAATATTATTAATTTATACTTAATGACTTTTAATATTTTGATAAATAGTACATTAATAATTAAATATTAATGAAAATTATTTAAAAATAATTTTAAATGTTTAAAAAATCCTTTAAGGGTAATATAAATGTTTTAAAAATATTTTGAGTTATTATAAATAACTTTAATATTTTGGCAATGGTTTCATTAATAGTTTAATAGTAATTAAATATTAATGATAATAGAATTTTTTTAATATTTAAATCATTTAATAATGATTTCGATGTTTAAAAATTCATGATAAATTATAATAAATGTTTAAAAATTATTATAAGGTCATGAAAAATAATATAACTGAAATATAAGTTATCTAAATGGATATTGAACTGCTATATAGAGTCTTAGACTCGGTAAATACCCGATAAAATTGTCGGTACACTGACATATTTCATAAATTTATCTGTACTTTGATAGATTGACTTGATAAATGTTGTTTGTGATTCAATGGTTGTTATACTTACATGACAATGTGATTACGTTATGTGCTGACTGCAAATAGCAGTTCAATATGTCATGATATATTATTCTAATTGAATGAATGATCTATTTAATGATAGGGATTGGTATAAAAGATAAATCTAAGTTGTGTAAGCAGCAGACAAGGCAAGTATCTAACCCTTTTCATTTACTTTATGCAACGTACATGTGTAAGATAATATCTGAACTATTCATTTCAATTGTTCAAATATTTCAACCTTTGTATACACTTATGCAATGATTCTTTATAAGTAAGTTATTAAATTATAATTGTTGTACAAGTTCCTTTTATTCTGTTTTTGTAAATCAAGATATATATTCTGTTCGTTAATTTCTAAACATGGTTATACAAGTGTCCTCATCTAGATAATCATTATATTTTATCACATATTGATACATACATATCGGTGTCCAGTATATACACGTTGAATTAAAAGCTGTATAAGTTATTTGATCTGGCTAGACACAAACTTAAAAGTGTTGTTGAACAAGATAAGAACTTTATTATTATTCAACCGAATTATTTTGGTTTGGATTCTAGACTGGTATGAACATCCCAAATATGGGAAACTTTTATGCGCCTAATGCGGATATGCTGGACGAAAATATCGTCCTTGAATGTAGTATTGATCAATACAGGGCATAACGGGCTGATCACCCCCGTGCCCGTAAGTTATGACGGTTTACAGATGAAGTTCTGTTCAACCTTTTCGAAAATAGAAAACAATGTTCATAATCTGTCAACTGATCCTCATTTATAGTCAGTACGTAGTTTCAAAAATTTTAAATCGAAATGATATGTTGTTTATTATTGGTTCAGCTTACTTTACAACTGTTGATTCGTTATAGAAGTATTGTTTAAAGAAAACATTTAATTCGTTCAGCTAATTGTTTTTGTTGCTATTACTTGCTGGGCACTCAAATGATCATCCTTGCTTAATTTAAATGTTTTCAGCTAAGTGTGATCAACCTGAAGGATCTGCCAAGAACAAAGGAAAAGGGAAGGTCTCTGAATGAATGATAATGCTATCTTTTATAATAACTAGATTTTATTAGGATAATGATGATATATATTAATTATCATGTAATGTAACGAATGTTTAAAAGTTTCATACTTTGGATTTAAAACTCTGATAATATGCAAATTATATTTAATAATCTATATTATTGTTATTGTTATTAGTTATATTTCGCTCATAGAATGATATCGTGAAGCACCGAGTTCGGGTTTTAAGTACCTGAATTTGGGGTGTCACAATATTGATCTAAAACTGGTTGTCAGTTATATTTTATCTGATATATTGAAGACTAACGATAATTTGTTCTACATTATCTTAGACATAATATTCTTTACTGGGCTTGTTGAGCTCACCCTTTTCCTTTTTGTTCCATTTTTCTTCTTAGGAGGCTTGAATATTCCGAGAACTAGTCGGGGTGTGGAGTGATGGGTCCAAACAATTGTTTTAGCAGTCCTTACTATTTTGTAAAATAGTGTATCAATAATTATAATGAGGACTTATTTGAGTTTGGATATTGTCTAGAAGATAATATTTATATTTAAACTCACAGCTTATGTGTTGTCGTATTTTGCACGACAATTGTAATAATAAAGTTGTAGTTGTTTTATGTACCATGTATTTGGCGATTCAGAATGGGTTGTGTGGACCTATTTTGGGGGCGTCACAATGCTTTAGTGAATAACTCTTCACTTATCTTCAACTGGGAGTTGCATGATTCATTATCAGCTTGAACTCTTCTCTTGTCTTCCAAGATTTATTCCTCTCAACTTATTAACTAGGAACATCTTCTTCTGAGAGACTTCTATATGCTCTGCAGAGGTTCTTGTGATGTATTCTATTTCAGCTCTTCTTTTGGGTTAAGGAAGCTCAGAAAGGGTTGGCCTCTTAGTTTAAAACTTAGGTCTAGGTTTGTCTCTGAGGCGCTTATCAGAAGAAGGAATGTATAGACTTGGTGGTAAGAATTTCATCACGACATGCCTTTTTTCTAGAGTTCATTTACCAACTTTGGATGTACTTTGATATTGGCATTTGTCAATGTGAGAGGGTGAAGTGCTTTCAGTTATTTCATTTGTATGGTCATGAGAGTGTATCAGAATAGTACTACAATCGCAGAGTTAGTATACTCATACTCTACGATTAGGATGTTGATTGTTGGGACTCTACGATTTAGACAGTGAGGCTGACTTGATTATCAGTCGTAAAGTTTTAGGACTCTACGACCAGAGATTAAAATTCATTTGGTTCATCAGCCTTAGAGTTTTGGGACTCTAAATCTGAGAAAGGGTTGTTTGGAAAGTGGAGTATCAACCCAAGGACCATCGGAGTTTTTCACAATACTTGAAGAATGATGCAGGTGAATAGTTCAACATGAAGTATTGTTGGATGAAGTACTGAAGATGAATAGTTGATGGTCAGTTTCTGAGCATGCCGAAGAATTCTTGGTCCAATACTTTTGAATGTTCATTGTTGGTTCAAAAGAACTTAGTAATAGAGGGCAGCTGCTCTGTGGAATGGTCATCAGAGATGTAAGGAAGGTTAAACTATCTTTTGAGCTCATCTCTGAATTTAGCAATGAATTCCACTTCTTCTTCCCCTTTAGTTTCTTCATCATGCCACTTCATGATCTTCATATCTTCAGTTATTCTTACCTTAGCATTAGGTTCAGCTGCCTTCATTGTTTGAGAGATTTAAAAGATTTAGCTTTAATGTGTTCCTTTTCAATTTGGGCATTGCTAGGCTTTAGCAGACTATTGCTCCCCCATAGTTGATACTTCCATCTTAGAGGTAGATGGACTAACTTCTGTATATAGATCTTTGTAAGGTTGCCTTACACTTCTCCTTCTAGCTGGAATCTTATATACTGATCTAATATCAACATGGGTGGATCGACTTCATTGGAACGTAGATGACTGGTTACTCTACAATTTGCTACGAACGTGGGGTCTAGTATTAAGATTTCAACATCTTCTGCTTTCGTAGAGTTCCCACTCTACGACTTATGCTTCACTACCATTGTCAGATGGTCATAGATACAATCTTTCTTTTTGATCCTCTTGGGTTGAGATGCTTTGGACGGATAAGCTCGAAAGTTCTTATACTTCTTGACATGAAATGGAGACTTACACATTTGACTGATCATGAAGATCATACTATAGATGTTAGGATCCCATAATATGCTCATGAGATTTCTTCAACTTCAGAGACACAATGTCTTCAAGAGCGAGCTCTGGCCTTGAATTTTCTATGAATGGGAGGATAGCTGAGGGATTTTGATGTTGCAGTTGGTAGGAGCTTGGTGACTCAGCTTCAGCCTTTCTTAGTTAAAGTCAGATAGCATCAAGTACTTGCAGGTTAAATAATTTTCTATTTTGGTACCCATTATGATTTGGTTCCTGCTAGGTTAGTTTCTCAAAAGCCCTAGTCATTCAGACTTTTAGGTTTTCATTATGTATGGAGATAAGCATTAACACTCGTGAAGCATGTATACATGTAGATGATGATAGTTATAAAGCATGATTGTGGGTGTTTGTATGAAATGAGAAATTTTGATAGATTAAGCTTTCTCTTTGGTTGATAAGCCTTTTGCTTTTGTTATGTTCATAGATTTTGAACTTTCATGGAGTGAGAATCAACTCTAAGGTTTGCATTTAGTTGGTATATAGAGTTTATCAGTCTCCAAGAACCTTCAAGATACAACTGTAGTGTTGATCATAAACTCTATGATTTATCAAAAGCACAAAACATTAATTTGTATGTATTTCTAGACATACCAATCCATCAGCAAAGGTCGAGCAACTTAAGGTTTAAAGTTTAATTTACTTAAGGCATATATCAGATAACTTAAAAATTTATTTTCAACTTCAAACATGGGTGGAGAGAAAGTCTTTCAATGAATAGTTTCCAACCTCAAGTGTACTTCTTTCTTTTCCCTTTTTGAGGAAGAACATGGTCTTTTGACAGAATACTATTAAAGCACATAAGGTGATGCAGTATGATAAATGTAAACAGTGATGAGGATACATACCTTGCTACTATTAGTCTTTTGATAGTTAGTTATTTTGTTTATTTGCACAATTATATGAGGCATTATTGTGTATAAGTTTGTATTGTTAGTACTGACATCATTTGCTGCTCAATGTGGTTTTTGATCAATCAAATAGAGTCTTTGAATTATGA
The DNA here is from genome assembly GCA_016801055.1 of Panax notoginseng. Classification (NCBI taxonomy): domain Eukaryota; kingdom Viridiplantae; phylum Streptophyta; class Magnoliopsida; order Apiales; family Araliaceae; genus Panax; species Panax notoginseng. The sequence continues at coordinate 91,406,374 of CM029013.1, read as the reverse complement.
TCAGAGGAAAGTCTTGGCATCTCAAATTCATTGAAGCTCTTGAACCTCAAGGTTCGAATTCATAGATCTTTTTTATTGTGCATTTGAAGAGTTTCTTTAACTCCTTCATTGGAGATGCAGACTACTGATTGACTTTGGTTTAAATTAAGATTGATCTGATGGTCATTTCTCTTCCGCTCATGGATCAATCAGAATTGTAACAGGTGGATCTATATATATTTACATGCACAAAAAATTTTCAACTTGTGAGCTCATCTTCATTTAAAAGTGACTTACAACTAATACAAAGCTTAGAACTTATTTGTGCCACGGATCAAACTCAAAGCGTTAGCTTATGAATACAATGTAAGAACCTACTCTGATATCAATTGTTAGTTCCCGGGGGCACTCAATACATCCAGAAGGGGGGTTGAATAGATCCTTGTTATTTTTCTTTATTTTCTTTTATCTTTCTAAGCGATTAGTAGATAATGAATAGGGGAATCAATTTTCTTTTATCTTTCTAAGCGATTAGTAGATAATGAATAGGGGAATCAATTCATGCACATCGAAATAGATTAAGATCCCCTTCAAGGATATAACATTAAACACAATTCTAATGTTAGATTAGTTGCAAGCAGATATAGCAGCTATAGTACTGCATGTAAATGACTTAAAGTAAATGACACCAGGGGTTTTAAGTGGTTCAGAGACTAAATGCTCGTAATCCACTTTTCTACTTCAAGAAGAAGGGATTCCACTAAGGATTTGATCAACTTCGAATCACTAAGATTCCTTCAAGACCAGCAGCCTTGGAAAGAACCCTTCAAGACCAGCTGCCTTAGAAACTGTAGACTAAGCCCGATAGACTTAAAATCTCTTGTACCCTCTGGTACTCAGCAAGCCCAAGAGACTTAACTTTGGTTTAGTCTCTGAGATAAGGACCCTGGAGGCCCTGGTTGCTTGGATGGTTGTTTGTTGTTTGTTGTTGTTGAGCTGCTAATATGACATTCAACTTGTTCATCCTCTGGTACTTAGCAACTTCTGGCGATCATGTGGTATTCAACTTGATAGTAGATCACAATTGATGGATTGCTAAGATGTACGTTCAGTTTGACATCTTGTTGTTCTTAGAAGTTTGACTTATCCCTTAGTGCTGCTGATCTTTGTTGTTGATGCTTGTCTTCATCTGATATTCAGCATTGCACAATATCACCATTGATATACTTCTAAGTCTTGCATATCACCTTAACTTCTTCTGGTCCTTAGCAGCCCTTCAACACTAGTTGTCTTGTGCACAGATTCGGCTCTGTATCTTCTTCTCTTTAGCTCAATGTGTTCATGGTGAATCGTAGAGTGACTCAAGTATTCTGTCTCCTGATCTGCCACTTTAGTTGTTGTCTTCTTGGCGTTCCGGCTCTCAGTACAGTTGTCACTTCGTTGTCATACTCCTTTATATTGAGTGAAGCTTTTTCATTGTCAGACTCTCATTAGTTGTGCTTCACTCTTCTGTGGTGGTCTCACTCTCTAAGACCTTTTCTCTGTGAAGCTCTATATGACTTACTTAATCTCATGTCAACAACACTATCTTCTTTGAAGCTTTGGCCCTTTATAGATTCATCTATCATCTTCCCGTTGGAACATAGCCGTTGGGAGCTTCTTGAAAAGCTTCAAATATTTAATGATCTTTAATGTAGATATTCTGGTTGATGTGATAGCTCCTTTTTGACTTGCCTGACACAGCAATCTACTCTTTCACCTAACACCTCTGAAATGTCACTTTTAGCAGACTTGTTAGTAGTCACCTTTTTTATTTTCTTCTATTTCCTCTGTTTAGACCAAGGATGTTGGTGAGTGTATCGGGATCTTCAATTAGCAATGTTCTGATGTTGGTCTTTATTTTTGGACATTGCTAACTCTCGATAATCAGACAAATGAACTCTACGATTCTGGTGCTGATGTTTATGTACTTGGTCGTAGCTTATCAGTAGAAATTGTAGGGTGACTTGACTGATATCTCTTCGGTTTCCAGAGAGCTTTGTGATTTGACAATGTTTTAGCATCTTGTACTTTGCTCTTACAGTCTGTTCTACGATCATGATTGTCTTGCATTGCTTCAAGAACTGATAAATTGGCTGACTGCTTTAGTCGTTTGGTCTGTATGTCTCTTTTGATTAGTCATGCTCAGCTTCCTTAACTTTTTGCCCTTTGATATCTTGATCATTCTTTATGGTGAGTTTGAGTATAGACAATCCTCTTCATCTGTTCTTTGTATGTTTACCCTTATCTTTGTAGCTGATTTATTAGACTTTGCTGCTAATTTGAAGACACTACGATCGTTGTAGCCAACACTACGATCGTTGTCTTTTGATGAGCACTTGTAAGAGACTCCTTCTGAATGGTTTTTCACTTCTCAATCAGCCTTGCTGATAGAGTTGGTGTTTTGATCTTCTATTTGCTTACAGGTCATTTAGAGAATGCTTTCTAATATTCTTCAAGTAGACTGCAATCTGAAACTTGATTGCTCTTACCAGAGGATGAGATTTATGCATACACTTCAGGATTGCTCATCTGTTGAGAATCGTAGAGTGCTCTACGATTATGCCATAGCTATGTAAGCACTTGGCTAACTACGACTTTGGCTCTAGTTCTACAAACTATGATTCTAATTGGTGACGACTTGTAAACTTCACGATTTCATGTGAAGCCTACGATTCTTGTTTTAGCTCGAGAGGCGCTCGACAGACAGCTTCTACAATTCCGAGTGTAGTCTACGATTCTGCTTCGATAGACTACGATTCTATCCAAGACTTTTGTTCTCCGATGTTGTCCTCTTCGATCGTTCAAGCCTATCTATTACAGCTTATAAGATCAACCTAACAAGTTTGATCTTTTTATTTATAGTCCTTATACATTATGATCTTTTGAAGGACTTTATAGAGCTATTTATTCATATATAATCTGCCTACCAAATTTGATCTTTTCAATCTAAGTCCTTATACATATTATCTATCATCTATTAAGGACTTTACAGCTTTTATCAATGTAGACATATTTTCATATTCATTCATTAACTCCATCATCTTTATCATCTTCATCATCAAATTATATAAATAAGGAATAACATTCTCATGCATATTCCTGACAAGTTCATTAAGACCTCTCTCACTATAGTCATGCTCGTTCTTGAAGTGTAAAAACTTAGTCACTGCGGATAAGACGATGTGCTTTTCGTTCCCGTCATATAGTGGCATCGCTGATTCATGAAATAACTCATAGAAACCCTTAGCCCCATCATTCGACTCTTGCTCAATGCTACCATCATCCCTGTCTGTATTCCACTGGAAATATGAACCAGTAGCTTCGACTATCATGTTAGTATAGTCAAAGGTTTCGTCACCTCTGGATTCTAGTTTTGATTCATGTTCATCTAACCAGGCTTCCCCATGATAGATCCATGTCGTATAACCCTGCTTGAACCCATACGCAAATTAGTCGCACATGACATCACTTATTTCCTTCAACACTTCATTCACACACCTCTTACAAGGACATCTGATCTCATCGTCGCTGACTTGCTCAAATGCGAAATTGAGAAACTGTTCAACCCCACTACGGTACTCAGAGCTAAGCCCACTCTTATCAGTGGCTACCCTATGTTCCATTCAACTTCGATCAACAGACATCTTGGTCTATGCACTATGGGCTGCCATATATATATATGAGGAAAAACAAAACACAAATAGGAGGGTTAATGTCTATGCATACAACATATGAGTGTCCTAACTTCATCTCCACTCTAACGGGTCAGGCTTCTAACCCATTCCTGAATGCGTCACCACACCTGATGCCAACACCATGAACACATCTTTATATTTTAAGAAATTTTGGCAGCACCTCCCCATGGTCTTCAAGTACACGAAATAGACTACCACTTCGTAGCCTAAATATGCACCCAAAGAACATCAAGAGATATTAACTGAAAATTCTCAAAATATAAAGACGTGCTCAAGCTGTTAACACCGACCTAAGTGGGATCAAAACATTCGGGAACAGTCTCAAAATGGGGACTATTCAAGATTCAATTCTATTAAGTGAATCTCGAATGAGTTTCTAAGATTCCTAAACTATATGGAAAATATGAAAATGCAATAATCACAATGATATGTTTGATTATTGAAACAATATTATCTTTGGAGTATTACAAAGAACAACAGTCCTTAAGCTAGATCAAGAAACACGTAATAGGTGGACATCATTAGCTTATTAAACACGTAATAGGTAGACATCAAGTTAGGCAAATGGGTTTTAACAATTGCTAATCCTAACAGAAATAGTAAATAAAATTAAAAACCATAAGTTATGACTCTAAGTGACTAACTAGACTAACTTGTTGAGCAACACTAGTTTCCTTTTTTAATTGTCATTTAAGACAGGTATGTTATCAAAACTACTCCAACCCATTAACAAAACTACTCAAACCCGCCTCTTTTACAAAACTACTCCTACCCCTATTCACCTTCGACTAGAAACTACTCCTAATCCTCCTCTTAAAATTCTCTTCATTTAAAACTTTAGATGTATACAGTCTTTGAACATCCACAAAGCTACTCTTCTTTGAAATTTCAGCACCTCCTCCATTTTATACACTAATTTCCATTAGAATTCCTCAATTCAAATACTCCCCAATTTTCAAATCCCATCATACACATGCAACACTTTCAGATAAGAAATTCGCATAAAAATTAGCAAACATCCAAGCAAACCCATACATGTAAATAACTAATCAATATTTAACCATAATTCAAACGAAAATCAACTCATTTCTAAATCTAGACCGATCAAATAAACCAAAATAATTAAAAAAGAAAATGAGAAATGATTTTTGTTTCGTGTTTCGATCTGATGGAAAATGTTGTATCTCTATCACATATTAAAGCTTGCATTAGTTTATAATGTTTAATTTACAAGAGAGAGTGACCTCAATGTTGGATCCAGAAAGAGTTGGTGACAGTAAAGTCGATGTAAACATCTTATCAATCAAAACTTTGTGTCAAAACTCAGACGAGTTCCTTTGTTTACACGATACTCGTTTTGTCCTAAAGTCGTATAAAAATCATATTTATGTAGTAGAGGAAACGGAAGCTACAATCTCACTTTAAATAAATTTTTATGATTGTAAAACATTATGGCATTGACATTTAAATTTACATAGTTAAAAGGCAATTTGGAAACTCATTACAAAATAGTCCTTTTCCTAATTCTAATTTTCCAATAGGCACAAAATCTATCCAAGTTAATTCACTCCTTGGCCACAACTGAATATTTTCTCTAATGTCAAATATTTTCATAAAACATACACAGAAGAAATAAACTTACATGAACTGACATACATAATACATGAAAATTTTTCAAATAAACAAACATGAACTAACATACATAATACTCCAAAAAAAATAGAAGAGATAATAGAAAAACTTACACAGAAGAGAGATATTAATGGCAGAGAACGTCAATGCCTATTTCTATGTACTGCCCAAAACAAAACAATAGAAAATTAGAAAGCAAAAAAACCCAAATTAAACCCTAACATAACTTAATTGGAGCTTATATACAAATTAAACCCTAAGAAGAAAAAGATTGTAACTTACTAATTGAAAGCCAACAATGAGAAATGTAGAACCAGAGCTGAGAGGGGACGAAAAGAGGGGGAGATTGTAACAGAGTAGCAGGCCAAGTAAAGGGGAGGAAGAAAAAGGGAGGCCAGACGGTGGAAGTTGGATGACGATGGCGAGGATCGACGACGAGTAACGACGACGGGGATCGACGGGACAACGACGAAAAAAGGAAGAGAAGGAAAGAACAGAACGCGAGGGAAAAGAAAATGGAGAGTAAAAAGGAAACTAAATCAGAGGATTAAAAATAATACCTTATTCTCGACGGCGTTGTCGTCGATATTAATTCCATCGAGAATAAGGTTAGTATCTGTGACGCCCCCAAATCCAGGTCTCTTCCAACCCGATATATGGTGCTACACGGTGCTACAGTTCACACAAACATTCAATTGAAAAGCCTCAAAAGAACGAATATGTCTTACATATATTCCAAAACAATAATACCATTCTCTAAGTTCTTTATAACCGTTACATTTGTTCTTGTCATAATAAAAAATATTATCATTACAAACATATACTATTACATAGGTAATCTACAGGTTCGCCTTAGCCTTCTCTTTTTTCCTTGCCGGATCCTTTGGTCCGTTCGGTCTAAGCTGCATTCATATGGTTCAAGCAAGAGTGGGCATAACAAACACAACAAGTACAACAATTTCTTTTAAACAACATGCTTGAAACATAGGAATCGTATATCTTCAATAATTGGATAATAGTTAAGAAGTACTATTGATAATTCAAAATAGCATCTCTTTTCCTTCAAAACGTTTTACAATGACAATATTCAGTAAAACATCAATTCTGGTCCACGACAATGAGCATTTTATAATTTCTTTGAAAAGGACAACCCGACACTAATTCCGTAAGTCCGGCATAGTTTACGACCACTTCTAGGTGATCAGCCTATAGTACTCTATGTTGATCAACACTACATCCATTAAACGTATGTACGTTTAAGTTTTTGGCAACCTCACTTGCCCATCGAATAATCGATGAAAATACATTTGTTTGTTCATAGACAAACTTACCTTTGAATCCGTACCAAATACTTGGCATAGGATAGCGTTAACAGTTCTATATAGAAAAACTTGAAAATAAATCAATCAATCTTTAAGATTAGTCTAGCCGAGTTAAAACTGGCATCGACTTTTTCGTAAAACCATTCATACATCTCATAGCATGAATCATTGAAAACCTGACGAACACGAAGGTTAGACAAGCGTTTAAGAAAAACTTGCCTTTAGCGTCTGCTACAGTAAAAATTACTTCCCTTTGAGTCTTTACAGTCTCTACAACACATAACCACATAACATACCACATTAGGTCATGAATGAACATACATGGTTCCTAATAAATTTTACCCTTCTTCTCAATCTAATCATGTATTAGATTTGTTATTATTGGTTCCGGCTTGCCGTTATAATTTACATCGTTCTTACCAACTTCTTTCTCTTCTATGTCTTAAATGAATTTACTTCATCAATAAAGGTCAGTTCGACTTCTTAATCTTCCTAATAGCTTACTAACGTTCTTACATTATTAATCGAAACTCGATTGACATTGATGCAGTACACTTATTGCATACCGTTCATGTTTAAGTAACCTTTAACAACTTTTAGTTGTAATTCTCAACGTTATAGTCATCATCATTGTAAGACCCCGAATTTTATGAAATAAAAGTATTCAATTTTTCTTATAATTACTATTCAGTAAATGGTTAAAATGATAAATGTTAAAGTAAAGGGTGATATATGATTTTTTTTTTCAAAATACACAAGTGGTTATAAAATATTCATTGTTGTCGGGGAATATTCGTTTGGTCGTGGAATATTCTTTCTGTCGGGGAATATTCGTACGACGGCGCAGCTATTTGTGGGCCCCATAACAGAATAACTGTCGGGTGAAGAAAACGACAAATTTGAGTTTTTACAAATAACGGCGTAGTTATTACCGTTAACACTGTTGAAATACCCGGTGGTTAAAATATAATAATACGCGTTATTGCACAGTAGCACACGGTATTGCACAGTATTTTTGAATTATTGATCCTTACGTAAAAAGACACTACTCAATAATTGTTACAGTAATTACTGTTTAATATTTTATTTTATTGATTCAATAATTACTGCGTTGATATTTTATATTATTGTTGCTCAATAATTGTTGCTGCACAGTATTTTCCTTTATCAGATTAATAATTCATATTATTTGAATAATATTATTAGATAACATTATTGGCAATGTCTAGAAAGTTCTGTCTAAGGAGAGGTTTGGTCATCTAATTGCGCGCCAGTAAGGAGAAATCCTTATTGGAAAGGCCCCTCTTTCCTGGGAACGGCCTGGTTGTCATAAATGTGATTCTGTAATATTATTTGTGAATAATTAATTATTTATTCATATGATAAGGAAATATTTATTTTATGTGGATATAAATGAGGGATATATTTTTGTGGTTAAAAATGAGGGAGTTAATGTTGAGGTGTTTTATCTGTATTTTTGTCGGAACGGAGGTATTGAAAATCAAATTAGGGTTTTTAAGATATTTTGCGAGGGTTATAATTTTTAATCCGACCGTTGGATCGTGGTAATATTTGGATATGTTATACATATATAAGTTGAGTATATGTCCACAAATTTTGAACCGTTAAAAATGAACGTATGATTTGTTCAGAAATTGTTGAATTTTCGGAGTTAATCATTTTGGTAGAAAATTCTAGAATTGGCGGGCCCCACTCTTGGTTGGTGAAGAAATGTGCTGAGATTTTTATTCAAATGTGGTGGGTGGGAATAGTAGCAGGTAAAGCCATCAGGTTACAGGTTAAGTCTGCTTCGGCGTGCTAATATTTTCTTATAAATAGAGGGCTAAGTTAGAATTGAAAATCACACCAGAATTCATAAGTTTTCTCTCTTTCTCTCTCTAGATTATTGAGTGTATTTTGTGAGTATTTAGATACTCTGTTAGTTTCTATTCATCAGTACAAGTTTCCTTCAGACTTATACCGATCAGAAGTACTGCTCTTTTGAGGTAAGGGATAGTAAGGGATAATAAGAGATTTTAAGGGTTGTTATATTTTCCAGTTTCGTAATTTTTCTGACTTTCAAAAATTTTGGAAAAATTTGAAATGATATTTTGATGAGTTTTCTTGATTGTGTCCAAAAATAGTGATTTTTGGATGTATAGATTGAGAGTTATGAATTTTATAAGAAAAGACTATTTTAAAAATAACCGCTTATAACTTCTTGTGGTTAACTCCAAAATTGATGAAATTTTTATTGGGAGTACATGTATATGATGGGAGTATACTATGTGAATTTCAGAATTTTTAGATAAAATTACAATTTTTGATAAATGTCTAAATATTCGGCTGTTTTGGCCATATGAAAAATAGTAAATGACTTTTAAAAATTTTGAGAAAAATATATGTTCACTATGGGACTATATTATGCTAAATCCCAGAAAAGAAATATTTTTAGGACTGATTTGGTATTTTTCATAAAAATAGTCTAGTTATCAGTAAATGAATTAAATATGTTATGTGAAGTAAGAAAATTAGAAAATATGATTTTATGGCTTGAGAATCATATATGAGTTATATGCAGATTTTTTATGAGGGTTTTGGTTATTGATGATGAAATCTTAAGAGTTGGCATTTTATGATGATTAAATGCATTAATTAGTAAAGTGTAAACAATTTAAATAAATTGTTTATAAGCTTAAAAAATATATTTCTTTCAATATCATTATACCGAAATATTGGTATGAATTTTATTGTAGAATTTTTATCTTTTTGTGTCGGGGTTACTATTCGTGAGTTACTATTCATGAGTTACTATTCACGAGTTACTATTCACAAGTTACTATTCATGAGTTACTATTCACGAGTTACTATTCACGATAAATTTGGTTTTTTTTTCTAACCAAATTATAGTTGATTTATGAATATTACTTTTGAGATTAAATCTATATGTTGATTATATTGATTTTATTATCATATATAACATTTTTATAACCCTAATGATGATATTTCTCTTTGACTTGAATGTAAAGATGGGTAGATTTTTGGTATGATCATGACTATGGGTTCCCTTTGGCCAGTAGTGCAAAGTTGAATTATTGACTAGTATGATCATGACCATTGAATTTATAATTGAATATCTTTAGCTTAAGTGCAAAGGTGAAATGATCAACATGGTTATAATTATTGTTTATATAAATTCTGAAATGATTATATATTTCTTTGAGATATGAATATATTTGTCCTGTAGTGCAAATATGAATTATTGATTAATATCTTTGGCCCGTAGTGTAAAGATGAACTGTTGTTGAATATCTTTGGCCTGTAGTTCAAAGATGGTCTGTTGATGAATATCTTTGGCCTGTAGTGCAAAGATGAACTGTTGTTGAATATCTTTGGCCGTAGTGCAAAGATGGATTTATTAGTATGATTATGAACAGGAACTGTGATTTGGTATAACCATGATCTTTGATGTTTCAGGTAAAGACATGTGATGAAAATATTCTTCGTCGTGGGTGCGAAGAAAAATTTAGAATCATAATTACGATTATGAGTTATTTATATGATTGTGGACCAAAACTGTTGATTGATGTTACAGGGATAAAACATTGTTGGTGGATTTTTAACATGGAGAAGATAATAGACTTTATAGTCTATTTGACTCTTCTAATGGATTGCTCGTTCTGCTGCAACTATGGTTGAAATTTTTTATCATTTACCATATGTTCTAAATCTCTGATTTATTATTGATGAAGGCTATTGATAATTTAATTATCTTTAGTCATGATATTCTTTACTGAGCTAGTTGTGCTCACCCTTTTGCTTCACAATTCCTTTCAGGTAATAAGAGTGTAGCTGGGTCGAGCGGGGGTAACAAGAGAATAGAACGGTGGTCATCATTTAGTAGTTATATTTGGTGAAGAAAATAGGGTGAGGCAAACCCAACGTTGGAAGGGTGTTTTGTCACTATCATACAAGATGTCTAATGACATACAACCTCGTGTCATCATAAGACAGGGTTGTGCTCATCCACTTGCTGAGTATATCTACGAGCACTACCTATATAATCTTGGAATTTGTTTGAAGTATAATTCACGATTAAAGACAGTAGAGATAATGATAAGTCAAGAGAAGACTCACCATTGAGAAGAATATGATAGTAATCTTCTCGTTTTTCTTTGGGGTCTATTGGGTCAACCAAGGATAATTATGTGGCCATATGATATCTATCATAACCTAGACGCATGGCCTCCCATGTACGAAGGTTTCCTTGAGCATTTCCCAAAGATTCTAATTTCTAAAATAGTTTTTGACTATACCTTTATGTAAGGTATCTTTGTGAGGTGATGTCCACGATTGGGACATGAGTCACATTTGGTATATATTTGTATCCAAACTCACAGCATATGTGTTGTTGTATTTTGGACGACAATTGTTGTAATAAAGTTGTAGTTATTTTCTGTACCATATATTTGATGACTCAGAATGGGTTGGGTGGAATGGACCTATTTTGGGGACGTCACAATCATTATTGAATACAGTTCGCGTTCTTATACTTTCTGTTCGTCGTTTAACTACTCATTAAACAACATTAAATCCCTAAAGTCATCACTATAAAGTGATTTAGGAAAGGTTTTATCATGTTCAGTAAGTAATTACATGTCCCATACTTGTCTTTCAAACCATTGGGTTCACAATCAACTTGGTCAACAAAATTCTCTTGCTGACGCCGCGGCGCGGCAGCCCTTTGTACTAGTGGCGCTGCGGCGCCACTTTCCAGTACCCAACATCCAGTCTCGGCGCTGCGGCGTGAGACTCATGCCTACGAGTGGCGCTGTGGTGCGACTCTGCAGTGGCACTCCCTTCGCCCCGGCGCTGCGGCGCGGCTTAAAGAGCTCTGTCTGGCGCTGCAGCGCCAAACCTCAGTACCAAACAATTTTGACAGTTAATTTCTTAGGTGAGCTTCCCGGGCTCATAACTTCTTCGTTATAAGTCCGAATTGACTTGTTCAAGAACCTATGGTTCACAAATCATATACCCTACGTGTTCATGTAAGAATTTTATTTTTTTGACTTCGTTAACTAAAAATTCACCTTTTAGTTCATTTTAATGAAAACGATAAATGTTCGTGAACGTTCAACGCTCGTTTCTTTGTTCTAAGTCAGAATTTGGTCATTCTTGAGTCCGCAACTCTATAATGCCAAATAAGACTTATTTCCATTGAAAACCAATGTTTTCAAGCTCAATATCAAAATTTGACTTCCATTCCGAGAATTTCACGAATTCGACGATTATCGTCTAATCGTGAAAATTACGGCTTAACTTCATTTCTTATGATTTGTTCATTGTTTCAAATGGATTCAATCTATCATACTAACATTTTAACATACGTACTTCATTAACTTATAATCATGATAAGTTATTACTTGTTCTTTATGAGTTTGTAACTTATAAAAATATAAATTACTTATGAATTCTTTTCTCATGACTTATGATAGTTCATGACTTCTAACTATTATTCTTGCTTCTTGTTATCATACCACTTCATTCATGCAACATATTACACTTTCTTATAAGTTCTCACTTAGTTCATAACTTTATTTATTACTTATCTTACAACATGGCTTATTTACGGCTTATTAAGACTTAAGCTCTTTGATTCATTATTCCTACTCCTTCTTAGCATACATGTTCTACCACTACCCACTTCTCTAACAATGAAAGAGAAGAAGAATCATGGTTTAGGATATTACCCTTGAAGATCACTTGGTTTAAACTTTGTTCTTCCTTCTTGCTTCTTAGATTAAGAAAGACTAACTCTTACTTTTCTTGCTTTTTCTCTCAAGCCAATAAGCTCTTAACTTATAAGTTATAAAGTGTTGGATAAAATAAACAACCAACAAAAGAAATCCAAGCTTGCTATTTATAAGATTTCTAAAGTTAGGGTAGTTTGGTCATTAGGCCATCCCACCTCCTTAATCACCTCCTTACTATTCCTAGCTTAAGCACTAAGTTAACTTGCTCCCCACAACACTTGGCCATTAAGTCTACTTGGTCATTTTGTCTACTTGGTTAGCACACTTACTTAGCCATTAAGTTACTTGCTCCCTTCTTTGGATCATCCATGGTTTGCCCCATGGGTTTAAACCATCCCATAACCCATTGGTTCTTACTTTGGGCCTTTAGCTTAATTAATTTAACTTATACATTGGGCTTATAATTAAACAAATACTTGGGCTTGTTCATTAATTTACATTGGACTTAACCATCCCTACATTTGGGCCTTATCATAATTCCCATTAGACAATACAATTTCCCACACAATCCTACAAGTCTATTACTCGTGGCTTAAAGCCTTATAACGTATTGTATACGTATTATTCTCGTATCCTAACTCGTATACTTGTTCAACATATACGACATACCATCATTCATACATACTCGTATAATACCTCGTATCATACTAGTATTTATTATATCGTACAATACCTACGTGTTATACGTTTATCGCTTAATTCCTTATACGCATTTAAATTCCTTCTTGGAATTCACGTTCCCTAATCATTAGGTTTTAAGTCCGTAGGCGAAAAGCTGTGTTTTTCATAACTAAAATATTATTGGATATTCCATCTCACCTTGATATTCTATCATTACGTATTTCTCAAAAGTTCAAAAATAATTCCCAAGCAGAAATGCGTGAATAGTATTTTTCGAAAAAATTTCTCGAAAAGCTTTTATTTTCATCTTGGAAATTCAAACACTTTAATTCTACAACGTAGCCAAAATACTAGGACGTTCCGATATATCTAGGTCATAGAACGACCTTCATTTAGCTTACTCCCATAAATAATCAATTAAATTCATTTAATCCACATAATTAAATAAAAATTTAATTATCATAAAATTCGATTTTTCTGGGGCGTTACATTCTTCCCCTTTTATAAGGATTCTGTCCCCAGAATCTCGCTAATAATACATACACCTTTAAGGAATTTTTTTTTCCTTATTTTAATCTCAAGTCCCCATGTTACTTCTTCGGCATTGCGGTTCCTCACATTCACCTTCACCGAAGGTATTATCTTAAATTACATGACCTGTCACTTCCTATCAATAATTTGAGTTAGAAGTTAAACACTTACTAATATATTATGCTATCTTCCTTTTATTAGTTCTTCTTTTAACTTTAAAATTATTTGGAACTCAAATTCCTCCTTCAAAACAAGATTGTACTTGATCTTCTCTTTATCCTGCATCCCCTTCTTCCTTCGGTCACATTTCTCGTTACCTATTTGTACTTACTCAACTCGTTCCGTTTTCGTGGATTGAGTCTACATTGTGAATAACTTTTCTACCACTTCATCCTGTAATTTAACTTCTAACTCCGTTTTCGCCATTTTCGTTATTAACTCATTCTGAGTCGTTAACATCGATAGCTTTTCCTACCCTTCCTACTTAACACGTCGGCTTCTACGTTCTCTTATCCATTCTAATCACCTTCTCTACTTCATATTCAACTACTTCTGTGTGGAGATATATTTCAGACTCTTAGAGTCCGTGTATATCTCACCTTCCTTCCCTATATAAATACTATCTTCAAAATTTTTATTCAAAACTACCGTTGCCAATTATAGATCATAAGTAGGATAGACCTTCTCATAATCCTTTAACTGGCGTGATGCATATGCAATGACCTTACCATGCTACATAAGCACATAATCTCGTCATCCATGCGAAGCATCGAGATACACTACAAAATTCCTCATATCATCTGATAAAGACAATACAAGTACCTCACTTAACTTCCCTTTTTAGTTCCTGAAAACTATTTTTCTCACTTCTCATTCTCAACACACCTATCAGTTTGCCACCGACTTGTTCGGCGCCCCTTACGGAAAATCTAACTTTAGTACATCAGTCAACCCAAATGACATAACCAGAACTTGTCATAACTATAACGAGTTCTGAACGTCATCTTAGGTACCTTCCCTCTTCTTCACTTCAACTGACGATACCCCATAAACAAATCTATCTTAAAAAAATACTTTACCCCCTTCAACTGATCAAATAGATCATCGATCCTGAGCCATGGGTATTTATTCTTAACAGCTAGCCGAATAGTCATATATTTGACTTACGCATTGGTTTACTTAACTTTATTTCTTAGGGTTCGCGTTCTTTCAACCTAAGTTTATGCGACCTACTTTTATTACCGACTTATAGCTTCATGACATACAGAGATGTCTTACTTAATACGTTCACATCTTTGATGATTTACATTCTTATCTTTTTCTTATTACTTCTCTAGGTCTCAGCACACATCGTTTCTCAGCTAGTAGTCCATATAGTACTTTGAGTGGTTTCCCACAAACAACCAACAAACAAGTTCATGTCTCATCTACACTGCCATCATAGTGAGTTAGATCGGTTTCCAGTTTCGTATATACCTTCGCTCTCTGAAGGAATTGTTTAGCCCAGCTCCCATATGTCAACTATCAAAGGTTACGATTGTACCACAACCTAAATTTATCTTAACATCCTTCTAGATTGCGTCATGATTAGACAACAAGAAAATTTTGATGATTTATTACCGTAAATTACTACCTTGGGCTTTCTTAAAAAAAACAAAGATTCATACTTTTCTTCTAACAATTTATTAAAGTTCTATGGTTAATTAACTCATTCATACAGAGAATTGCTTCAAATTCTCTTAACTTTATCGGTACTTATTTACCGATACTTACTTACCATTCTTATTCATGAAACCATTTCCACGAATATAATCAACGAAAGTTATTTCCCCATTCTCTACCTTAACATATAAAGGTATTTGTAATTCTTTCGGAAATGAACTTGATCACTTAGCAAATTCACATGCTAAAAAGAAAAGTAGCACTCCAATCACACAGCACATAAGCATTCATTGTATTGACTAGAATGACACCTGCTACTAAATCTTCTGATGCAACCGCATCTTGGACTGTTATAATAAAATTACGGCTATAGGTCTACCCGACGATGGTGGTCCAGTAATGGCTAACTTACCACTACTAACACCTTTACTCTCCTCTAACCCCTTCTTTGGGCAATTTCTTGCCATGTGGTCCAATGACCCACATATAAAACAGCCATGGTTTTTCTTAGAATTAGGACAATTGGGTGATATATGACCCTCCTATCCACAGTTATAACAAACTGATTCCCCTTTCAGACAAACTCCTAGATGATTCTTTCCACATGTTTTACATGCTTCGATCTGCCTCACTCCCCTCTTCTGCTATAATCGCCTTTTCCAGAATGGTTCCATAGGAAGCCCTCTGAAACACCGAAATCCTACTATAGAGTCAGGGTTTCAGGCCCTGTTCAAACCTACGAGCCTTCCTCTCCTCAGTGTCCACTTGGTGTGGAACAAACCTTGCCAATTCATTGAATTTGGCCGCGTACTGGGGAACTGTCATGTCCCCTTGCTTAAGTTCTAAGAATTTAATCTCCATCCTTGCTTGCATGCTTGTAGGGAAATAATTCTCTAAGAAAACTTTCTTGAATTGTTCCTATGTTATCGCATCTGTTCTAGCCCTACCCTGGTGAACCTTCCACCAAAAGTTGGCTTTCCCTTTCATCATGTAAGTCGCAAAAGAACTCCTTTGCGCCTCAGCTACGTTTGTAATAACAAACGCCTTCTCTATTTCTTTTACCCATGTATGGCCTCTATTGGGTCTGTTGTTCCCTTAAACTCCGGCGGACCGACGCTTTTAAACTCTTTAAAGGTAGTTGTTACGGCTACCCTAGGTTCCATGGGTACTCTACCCCCGGTTTGGTTAAATGCTATAGTTAATATTAACGAACTCTTGCATAGGGTTTCTTTGACCCCCTTGGTTATCATTATGTGATTTCGCTTCCTGATTATGTTGTCTTCTCCTTGGCGACGTTATGCTGATTAAATAAATAAAATTTCATCATTATCTATTTACTTACTTCGTTATTATTTGCCACATACAATTCATACCATAACAAAGCATATTAAATGAAAACTTCATTATATTTATATGCTTCTTCATAGTTTGAAACTATTTACAATTTACTTCCATAGCCAAAAGCTATTACATTTCTATCCCGCAATTGAACTTCACAAAAGTTGGGATTCACAAAAAGACTACCCTTTTTTACAAAAGAGGATTTTTACGTCACTACACACATATTTATCAATCTAAACTTCTAATAATGCATAACAGCATTCTCGTGTTTCTCATTCGCAATCTTTGCTACAGTATCCTGACTAATCGTATGTCGAGTATGTCCCTACTCAATGGAATAACAAGCAACTCTTCTCTTGAAATTCTCATGAGTACTCTTATGGATGTAAGACATCCGTGCTATCTTCTGGTCTTTCTCAACCAGTCTACTACGAAGCTCATCAGCGTCTTCCTTATAGTCCCTATCCTGCTCTGTCATAAGCACCTGTTTATCGTGCTCTGACTCAAAATCTACTTCTGCAGACACTTAGCTTCGTGGAGATAACTAATCTCTTCACTCTGATTTTTCACAACTGTACTCAGTTGCGCATTCCTGTCAATCACTGCCAGATACAATGCTCTCATTACATCTAGAGGTGATGACTCTTGTATAGGTAGCACCATATCAACCGATGTTACCTCTATTTCTCCCTCCACATTAATCATCATCTTAAGATATGACGCTATAGCCATCTCTCCCTCGGAGTAGTTCTCCTCAGAAAAGTACTCCCCTGGCTCTGACTCCTCTAGAATCACTAATGGTACCTCCGCCACTGGCATGGGTACAGGCTCTACTCCGTTCACCAACTCTTCGTTCACCACATGTATATCTCTATACATCAAGCTATCGATCGACATCCTACATAACATGTTGATTAGTACATAATACACAATAGTATAAGCACAAATCACATTTAATTTATTTAGGGTTAATTTTCATCTTTTAAATCCTTCGGTACTGAGTTTCCTCAATACCTTATTAACTCATTCAACTCAAGTAAAACTCGAGTTTACTTCCTTCAGACTTTTCCTTCCTTAACGAGGTTATTAGCCTAAGGTTCTTCCCCCCTTAAGTTTTATAACCTAATGCTTTGATACCAACTGTGACGCCCCCAAATCCGGGTCTCTTCCAACCCGATATATGATGCTACACGGTGCAACAGTTCACACAAACATTCAATTGAAAAGCCTCAAAAGAACTAATATGTCTTACATATATTCCAAAACAATATTACCATTCCCCAGGTTCTTTATAACCGTTTCATTTGTTCTTGTTATAATATCAAATATTAACATTACAAACATATACTATTAAATAGGTAATCTAAAAGTTCACCTTAGCCTTCTCTTTTATCCTTGCCAGATCCTTCGATCCGTTCAGTCTAAGCTGCATTCATATGGTTCAAGTAAGAGTGAGACAATTTCTTTTAAACAACATGCTTGAAACATAGGAATCGTATATCTTTAATAACTGGATAATAGTTAAGAAGTACTATTGATAATTCAAAATAGCATCTCTTTTCCTTCAAAATGTTTTACAATGACAATATTCAGTAAAACATCAATTCTGGTCCAAGACCATGAGCATTTCATAATTTCTTTGAAAAGGACAACCCGACACTAAGTCCGTATGTCCGGCATAGCTTATGAGCACTTCTAGGTGATCAGCCTATAGTACTCTATATTGATCAACACTACATCCATTAAATGTATGTACGTTTAAGTTTTTGGCAAACTCGCGTGCCCATCGAATAATCGATGAAAATACATTTGTTTGTTCATAGACAAACTTACCTTTGAATCCGTACCAAATACTTGGCATAGGATAGCGTTAACAGTTCTATATTGAAAGACTTGTAAATAAATCAATCAATCTTTAAGATTAGTCTAGCTGAGTTAAAACTGACATCGACTCTTTCGTAAAACCATTCATACATCTCATAGCATGAATCATTGAAAACCTAACGAAAACGAAGGTTAGACAAGCGTTTAAGAAAAACTTGCCTTCAGCGTCTGCTACAGTAAAAAATACTTCCCTTTGAGTCTTTACAGTCTCTACAACATATAACCACATAACATACCACACTAGGTCATGAATGAACATATATGGCTCCTAATGAATCTTACCCTTCTTCTCAATCTAATCATGTATTAGATTTGTTATTATTGGTTCCGGCTTGCCGTTATAATTTACATCGTTCTTACCAACTTCTTTCTCTTCTATGTCTTAAATAAATTTACTTCATCAGTAAAGGTCAGTTCGACTTCTTAATCTTCCTTATAGCTTACTAACGTTCTTACATTATTAACCGAAACTCGATTGTCATTGATGCAGTACACTTATTGCATACCGTTCACGTTTACGTAACCTTTAACAACTTTTAGTTGTAATTCTCAACGTTATAGTCATCATCATTATTGAATACAGTTCGCGTTCTTATACTTTACGTTCGTCGTTTAACTACTCATTAAACAACATTAAATTCCTAAAGTCACCACTATAAAAGTGATTTAGGAAAGGTTTTATCATGTTCATTAAGTAATTACATGTCCCATACTTGTCTTGTAAACCATTGGGTTCAGAATCAACTTGGTCAACAAAATTCTCTCGCTGGCGCCGCGGCGCGGCAGCCCTTTGAATTCGTGGCGCTGCGACGCCACTTTCCAGTACCCAACATCCAGTCTCGACGCTGCGGCGCTGCGGCGCGGCGGCGCGAGACTCATGCCTACGAGTGGCGCTGTGGCGCGACTTTGCAGTGGCACTCCCTTCGCCTTGGCGCTGCGGTATGGCTTAAAGAGCTTTGTCTGGCGCTGCTGCGCTAAACCTCAATACCAAACAATTTTGATAGTTAATTTCTTAGGTGAGCTTCCTGGGCTCATAACTTCTTCGTTATAAGTCCGAATTGGCTCGTTCAAGAACCTACGGTTCACAAATCACATACTCTATGTGTTCATGCTAGAATTTTATCTTTTTGACTTCGTTAACTAAAAATTCACCTTTTAGTTCATTTTAACAAAAACGATAAACGTTCGTGAACATTCAACACTCGTTTCTTCATTCTAAGTCAGAATTTTGTCATTCTTGAGTCCGCAACTCTATAATACCAAATAAAACTTGTCTCCATTGAAAACCAATATTTTCAAGCTCAATATCAAAATTTGACTTCCATTCCGAGAATTTCACGAATTCGACGATTATCGTCTAATCATGAAAATTACGGCTTAACTTCGTTTCTTATGATTTGTTCATTGTTTCAAATGGATTCAATCTATCATACTAACATCTTAACATACGTACTTCATTAACTTATAATCATGATAAGTTATTACTTGTTCTTTGTGAGTTTGTAACTTATAAAAATATAAATTACTTATTAATTCTTTTCTCATGACTTATGATAGTTCATGACTTCTAACTATTATTCTTGCTTCTTGTTATCATACCACTTCATTCACGCAACATATTACACTTTCTTATAAGTTCTCACTTAGTTCATAACTTCATTTATTACTTATCTTACAACATAGCTTATTTACGGCTTATTAAGACTTAAGCCCTTTGATTCATTATTCCTACTCCTTCTTAGCATACATGTTCTACCACTACCCACTTCTCTAACAATGGAAGAGAAGAAGAATCATGGTTTAGGATCTTACCCTTGAAGATCACTTGGTTTAAACTTTGTTCTTCCTTCTTGCTTCTTAGATTAAGAAAGACTAACTCTTACTTTTCTTGCTTTTTCTCTGAAGCCAATAAGCTCTAAACTTATAAGTTATAAAGTGTTGGATGAAATAAAAAACCAACAAAAGAAATCCAAGCTAGCTATTTATAGGATTTCTAAAGTTAGGGTAGTTTGGTCATTAGGCAATCCCACCTCCTTAATCACCTCCTTACTATTCCTAGCTTAAGCACTAAGTTAACTTGCTCCCCACAACACTTGGCCATTAAGTCTACTTGGTCATTAAGTCTACTTGTTTACCACACTTACTTAGCCATTAAGTTACTTGCTCCCTACTTTGGATCATCCATGGTTTGCCTCATGGGTTTAAACCATCCCATAACCCATTGGTTCTTAGTTTGGGCCTTTAGCTTAATTAATTTAACTTATACATTGGGCTTGTAATTAAAAAACACTTGGGCTTGTTCATTAATTTACATTGGACTTAACCATCCCTACATTTGGGCCTTATCATAATTCCCATTGGACAATACAATTTCCTACATAATCCTACAAGTCCATTACTCATGGCTTAAAGCCTTATAACGTATTGTATACGTATTATTCTCGTATCCTAACTCGTATACTTATTCAACATATACACCATACCATCATTCATACATATTCATATAATACCTCGTATCATACTAGTATTTATTACCTCGTACAATACCTATGTATTATACGTTTATCGCTTAATTCCTTATACGTATTTAAATTCCTTCTCGGAATTCACGTTCCCTAATCATTAGGTTTTAAGTCCGCAGGTGAAAAACTACGTTTTTCATAACTGAAATATTATTGGATATTTTATCTCTCCTCGATATTCTATCATTACGTATGTAAGACCCCGAATTTTATGAAATAAAAGTATTCAATTTTTCTTATAATTACTATTCAGTAAATGGTTAAATTGATAAAAGTTTAAAGTTATGGGTGAAATGTGAATATTTTTTTTCAAAATAAGCAAGTGGTTATAAAATAATCATTGTTGTCGGGGAATATTCGTTTGGTCGTGGAATATTCTTTCTGTCGGGGAATATTCGTACGACGGTGCAGCCATTTGTGGGCCCCATAACAGAATAACTGTCGGGTGAAGAAAACGACAAATTTGAGTTTTTACAAATAACGGCGTAGTTGTTACCGTTAACACTGTTGGAATACCCGGTGGTTAAAATACAGTAATACGCGTTATTGCACAGTAGCACACGGTATTGCATAGTATTTTTGAAATTATTGATTCTTACGTAAGAAGGCACTACTCAATAATTGTTACAGTAATTACTGTTCAATATTTTATTTTATTGATTCAATAATTGCTACGTTGAAATTTTATATTATTGTTGTTCAATAATTGTTGCTGCACAGTATTTCCTATTATCAGATCAATAATTCATATTATTTGAATAGTATTATTAGATAGCATTATTGACAATGTCTAGAAAGTTCTGTCTAAGGAGAGGTTTGGTCATCTAATTGCGCGCCAGTAAGGAGAAATCCTTATTGGAAAGCCCCCTCTTTCCTGGGAACGGCCTGGTTGTCATAAATGTGATTCTGTAATATTATTTGTGAATAATTAATTATTGATTCATATGATAAGGAAATATTTATTTTATGTGGATATAAATGAGGGATATATTTTTGTGGTTAAAAATGAAGGAGTTAATGTTGAGATTTTTATCCGTATTTTTGTCGGAATGGAGGTATTAAAAATCAGGGTTTTTGAGAAATATTGCGGGTGTTATAATTTTTAATCCGACCGTTGGATCGTGGTAATTTTTGGATATGTTATACATATATAAGTTGAGTATATGTCCACAAATTTTGAACCGTTAAAAATGAACGTATGATTTATTATGAATTTTACGAGATGACTGGTTCAGAAATTGTTGAATTTTCGGAGTTTATCATTTTGGTGGAAAATTCTAGAATTGGTGGGCCCCACTTGTGGTTGGTGAAGAAATGTGCTGAATTATA
Source organism: Panax notoginseng (assembly GCA_016801055.1). Lineage (NCBI taxonomy): Eukaryota > Viridiplantae > Streptophyta > Magnoliopsida > Apiales > Araliaceae > Panax > Panax notoginseng. The sequence continues at coordinate 91,384,001 of CM029013.1, read as the reverse complement.
TTTCAAATGTGGTGGGTGGGAATAGTAGCAGGTAAAGCCATCAGGTTGCAGGTCAAACCTACCAAAATTTTCCTATAAATAGAGGGCTAAGTTAGAATTGAAAATCACACCAGAAACATAAGCTTTCTCTCTTTCTCTCTCTAGATTATTGAGCATATTTTGTGAGTTTTTAGATACTTGGTGAGTTGCTATTCATCAGTGCAAGTTTCCTTCAGCATCATATCCGATATCCAGCCAGAAGTACTGCTCTTTTGAGGTAAGGGATTGTAAGGGATTGTAAGGGATAGTAAGGGATAGTAAGGGATAGTAAGGGATTGTAAGGGATTGTAAGGGATAGTAAGGGATAGTAAGGGATTTTAAGGGTTGTTATGATTTTCAGTTTCGTAATTTTTCTGAACTTCAAAAATTCTGGAAAAATTTGAAATGATATTTTGATGAGTTTTCTTGATTGTGTCCAAAAATGGTGATTTTTGGATGTATAGATTGAGAGTTATGAATTTTATGAGAAAAGACTATTTTAAAAGTAATCGCTTATAATTCCTTGTGGTTAACTCCAAAATTGATGAAATTTTTATTGGGAGTACATGTATATGATAGAAGTATACTCTGTAAATTTCAGAATTTTTGGACAAAAGTATAATTTTTGATAAATGTCTAAATATTCGGCTGTTTTGGCCATATGAAAAATAGTAAATGACTTTTAAAAATTCTGAGAAAAATATATGTTCACTATGGGACTATATTATGCTAAATCCCAGAAATGAAATATTTTTGGAACTGATTTGGTATTTTTCATAAAAATGGTCTAGTTATGAGTAAATGAATTAAATATGTTTTGTGAAGAAAGAAAATTGGAAAATAGGATTTTATGGCTTGAGAATCCTATATGAGGTATATGCAGATTTTTGATGAGGGTTTTGGTTATTGATGATGAAATTGTAAGAGTTGGCATTTTATGATGATTAAATGCATTAATTAGTAAAGTGTAAACAATTTAAATAAATTGTTTATAAGCTTAAGAAATGTTATTCTTTCAATATCATTATACCAAATATTGGTATGAATTTTATTGTGGAATTTCTACCTTTTTGAGTCGGTGTTACTATTCACGAGTTACTATTCATGAGTTACTATTCACGAGTTACTATTCACGACAAAATTGGTTTCTTTTACTAACCAAATTATAGTTGATTTATGAATATTACTCTTGAGATTAAATCTATATGTTGATTATATTGATTTTATTATCATATATAACATTTTTATAACCCTGATGTTGAATTTCTCTTTCACTGGAGTGTAAAGATGGGTAGATTATTGGTATGATCATGACTAGGGTTCTCTTTGGCCTGTAGTGCAAAGTTGAATTGTGACTGGTATGATCATGACCATTGAATTTACAATTGAATATCTTTAGCTTAAGTGCAAAGATGAATTGATTAACATGGTTATAATTATGGTGTATATAAATTCTGAAATGATTATATATTTCTTTGAGATATGAATATATTTGGCCTGTAGTGCAAATATGAATTGTTGAGGAATATCTTTGGCCTGTAGTGCAAAGATGAATTGTAGAGGAATATCTTTGGCCTGTAGTGCAAAGATGAATTGTAGATGAATATCTTTGGCCTGTAGTGCAAAGATGGTCTGTTGATGAATATCTTTGGCCCGTAGTGCAAAGATAAACTGTTGTTGAATATCTTTGGTCGTAGTGCAAAGATGGATTTATTAGTATGATTATGAACAGGAACTGTGATTTGGTATAACCATGATCTTTGATGTTTCAGGTAAAGACATGTGATGAAAATATTCTTCGTCCTGGTGTGAAGAAAAATTTAGAATCACAATTATGATTATGAGTTATTCATATGATTGTGGAAAGGAACTGTTGATTGATGTTACAGGGATAAAACATTGTTGATGGATTTTTAACATGGAGAAGATAATAGACTTTATAGTCTATTTGACTCTTCTAATGGATTGCTCGTTCCGCTGCAACTATGGTTGAAATTTTTATCATTTACCATATGTTCTAAATCTCTGATTTATTATTGATGAAGGCTATTGATAATTTAATTATCTTTAGTCATGATATTCTTTACTGAGCTAGTTGTGCTCACCCTTTTGCTTCACAATTCCTTTCAGGTAATAAGAGTGTAGCTGGGTCGAGCGAGGGTAAAGGGGAAATAGAACGGTGGTCTCTAGCTGTGGTGTTCTCCCGAAGCAGTATAGAAAAGTTCATTTAGTAGTTATATTTGGTGAATCCAATAGGGTAAGGTGTGCCCAACGTTGGAAGGGTGGTTTGCCACTATCATACAAGATGTCTAACGACATACAACCTCGTGTCATCATAAGACAGGGATGTGCTCATCCACTTGCTGAGTATATATACGAGCACTACCTATATAATCTTGGTGTTTGTTTGAAGTATAATTCTCAATTAGAGACAGTGGAGATAATGATAAGTCAAGAGAAGACTCACCATTGGGAAGAATATGATAGTAATCTTCTCGTTTTTCTTTGGGGTCTATTGGGTCAACCAAGGATAATTCTGTGGCCATATGATATCTATCATAACCTAGACGCGTGGCCTCCCATGTACGAAGGTTTCCTTGAGCACTTCCCAAAAATTCTAATTTCTAAAACAGTTTTTGACTATACCTTTATGTAAGGTGTTATTGTGAGGTGATGTCCACGGTTGGAACATGAGTCACATTTGGTATATATTTGTATCCAAACTCACAGCATATGTGTTGTTGTATTTTGCACGACAATTGTTGTAATAAAGTTGTAGTTGTTTTCTGTACCATGTATTTGACGACTCAGAATGGGTTGGATGGAATGGACCTATTTTGGGGTTGTCACAGGTGGTATCAGAGCTTGGGATATGATCTCTGGCGGAGATCGGGGAATACAACTAGGAGGGGAGAGATGAGTAAATCCTTCGCTAGTGTGTCCTACCTAAGCTTATTTGTTGGTCAGTCATAATATCGGGATATTATGTGATATGTTAATTTGTTAAATTAACACTTGTTTTGAAGCTGTATTCTAGAATGTTATTTGAAATACAGGAGATGAGCAATGGAGAAATTATGATGACAGAGAAGATGGAATTTGAAATGAAAGGAAGGTATTCTCAACTCTTTGAAATACCAGGTACGTAAATTTCGGGGACGAAATTTCATAAGGAGGGGAGATTGTAAGACCCCGAATTTTATGAAATAAAAGTATTCAATTTTTCTTATAATTACTATTCAGTAAATGGTTAAATTGATAAAAGTTTAAAGTTATGGGTGAAATATGAATATTTTTTTTCAAAATAAGCAAGTGGTTATAAAATAATCATTGTTGTCGGGGAATATTCGTTTGGTCGTGGAATATTCTTTCTGTCGGGGAATATTCGTACGACGGCGCAGCCATTTGTGGGCCCCATAACAGAATAACTGTCGGGTGAAGAAAACGACAAATTTGAGTTTTTACAAATAACGGCGTAGTTGTTACCGTTAACACTGTTGGAATACCCGGTGGTTAAAATACAGTAATACGCGTTATTGCACAGTAGCACACGGTATTGCATAGTATTTTTGAAATTATTGATTCTTACGTAAGAAGGCACTACTCAATAATTGTTACAGTAATTACTGTTCAATATTTTATTTTATTGATTCAATAATTGCTACGTTGAAATTTTATATTATTGTTGTTCAATAATTGTTGCTGCACAGTATTTCCTATTATCAGATCAATAATTCATATTATTTGAATAGTATTATTAGATAGCATTATTGGCAATGTCTAGAAAGTTCTGTCTAAGGAGAGGTTTGGTCATCTAATTGCGCGCCAGTAAGGAGAAATCCTTATTGGAAAGCCCCCTCTTTCCTGGGAACGGCCTGGTTGTCATAAATGTGATTCTGTAATATTATTTGTGAATAATTAATTATTGATTCATATGATAAGGAAATATTTATTTTATGTGGATATAAATGAGGGATATATTTTTGTGGTTAAAAAATGAAGGAGTTAATGTTGAGATTTTTATCCGTATTTTTGTCGGAATGGAGGTATTAAAAATCAGGGTTTTTGAGATATTTTGCGGGGGTTATAATTTTTAATCCGACCGTTGGATCGTGGTAATTTTTGGATATGTTATACATATATAAGTTGAGTATATGTCCACAAATTTTGAACCGTTAAAAATGAACGTATGATTTATTATGAATTTTACGAGATGACTGGTTCAGAAATTGTTGAATTTTCGGAGTTTATCATTTTGGTGGAAAATTCTAGAATTGGTGGGCCCCACTTGTGGTTGGTGAAGAAATGTGCTGAATTATATTTCAAATGTGGTGGGTGGGAATAGTAGCAGGTAAAGCCATCAGGTTGCAGGTCAAACCTACCAAAATTTTCCTATAAATAGAGGGCTAAGTTAGAATTGAAAATCACACCAGAAACATAAGCTTTCTCTCTTTCTCTCTCTAGATTATTGAGCATATTTTGTGAGTTTTTAGATACTTGGTGAGTTGCTATTCATCAGTGCAAGTTTCCTTCAGCATCATATCCGATATCCAGTCAGAAGTACTGCTCTTTTGAGGTATGGGATTGTAAGGGATTGTAAGGGATAGTAAGGGATAGGATAGTAAGGATTGTAAGGGATTAAGGGATTAAGGGATAGTTTAAGTTTTAAGTTGTTATGATTTTCAGTTTCGTAATTTTTCTGAACTTCAAAAATTCTGGAAAAATTTGAAATGATATTTTGATGAGTTTTCTTGATTGTGTCCAAAAATGGTGATTTTTGGATGTATAGATTGAGAGTTATGAATTTTATGAGAAAAGACTATTTTAAAAGTAATCGCTTATAATTCCTTGTGGTTAACTCCAAAATTGATGAAATTTTTATTGGGAGTACATGTATATGATAGAAGTATACTCTGTAAATTTCAGAATTTTTAGACAAAAGTACAATTTTTGATAAATGTCTAAATATTCGGCTGTTTTGGCCATATGAAAAATAGTAAATGACTTTTAAAAATTCTGAGAAAAATATATGTTCACTATGGGACTATATTATGCTAAATCCCAGAAAAGAAATATTTTTGGAACTGATTTGGTATTTTTCATGAAAATGGTCTAGTTATGAGTAAATGAATTAAATATGTTTTGTGAAGAAAGAAAATTGGAAAATAGGATTTTATGGCTTGAGAATCCTATATGAGGTATATGCAGATTTTTGATGAGGGTTTTGGTTATTGATGATGAAATTGTAAGAGTTGGCATTTTATGATGATTAAATGCATTAATTAGTAAAGTGTAAACAATTTAAATAAATTGTTTATAAGCTTAAGAAATGTTATTCTTTCAATATCATTATACCGAAATATTGGTATGAATTTTATTGTGGAATTTCTACCTTTTTGAGTCGGTGTTACTATTCACGAGTTACTATTCATGAGTTACTATTCACGAGTTACTATTCACGACAAAATTGGTTTCTTTTACTAACCAAATTATAGTTGATTTATGAATATTACTCTTGAGATTAAATCTATATGTTGATTATATTGATTTTATTATCATATATAACATTTTTATAACCCTGATGTTGAATTTCTCTTTCACTGGAGTGTAAAGATGGGTAGATTATTGGTATGATCATGACTAGGGTTCTCTTTGGCCTGTAGTGCAAAGTTGAATTGTGACTGGTATGATCATGACCATTGAATTTACAATTGAATATCTTTAGCTTAAGTGTAAAGATGAATTGATTAACATGGTTATAATTATGGTGTATATAAATTCTGAAATGATTATATATTTCTTTGAGATATGAATATATTTGGCCTGTAGTGCAAATATGAATTGTTGAGGAATATCTTTGGCCTGTAGTGCAAAGATGAATTGTAGATGAATATCTTTGGCCTGTAGTGCAAAGATGAATTGTTGATGAATATCTTTGGCCTGTAGTGCAAAGATGGTCTGTTGATGAATATCTTTGGCCCGTAGTGCAAAGATAAACTGTTGTTGAATATCTTTGGTCGTAGTGCAAAGATGGATTTATTAGTATGATTATGAACAGGAACTGTGATTTGGTATAACCATGATCTTTGATGTTTCAGGTAAAGACATGTGATGAAAATATTCTTCGTCCTGGTGTGAAGAAAAATTTAGAATCACAATTATGATTATGAGTTATTCATATGATTGTGGAAAGGAACTGTTGATTGATGTTACAGGGATAAAACATTGTTGATGGATTTTTAACATGGAGAAGATAATAGACTTTATAGTCTATTTGACTCTTCTAATGGATTGCTCGTTCCGCTGCAACTATGGTTGAAATTTTTATCATTTACCATATGTTCTAAATCTCTGATTTATTATTGATGAAGGCTATTGATAATTTAATTATCTTTAGTCATGATATTCTTTACTGAGCTAGTTGTGCTCACCCTTTTGCTTCACAATTCCTTTCAGGTAATAAGAGTGTAGCTGGGTCGAGCGAGGGTAAAGGGGAAATAGAACGGTGGTCTCTAGCTGTGGGTGTTCTCCCGAAGCAGTATAGAAAAGTTCATTTAGTAGTTATATTTGGTGAATCCAATAGGGTAAGGTGTACCCAACGTTGGAAGGGTGGTTTGCCACTATCATACAAGATGTCTAACGACATACAACCTCGTGTCATCATAAGACAGGGATGTGCTCATCCACTTGCTGAGTATATATACGAGCACTACCTATATAATCTTGGTGTTTGTTTAAAGTATAATTCTCAATTAGAGACAGTGGAGATAATGATAAGTCAAGAGAAGACTCACCATTGGGAAGAATATGATAGTAATCTTCTCGTTTTTCTTTGGGGTCTATTGGGTCAACCAAGGATAATTCTGTGGCCATATGATATCTATCATAACCTAGACGCGTGGCCTCCCATGTACGAAGGTTTCCTTGAGCACTTCCCAAAAATTCTAATTTCTAAAACAGTTTTTGACTATACCTTTATGTAAGGTGTTACTGTGAGGTGCTGTCCACGGTTGGAACATGAGTCACATTTGGTATATATTTGTATCCAAACTCACAGCTTATGTGTTGTTGTATTTTGCACGACAATTGTTGTAATAAAGTTGTAGTTGTTTTCTGTACCATGTATTTGACGACTCAGAATGGGTTGGATGGAATGGACCTATTTTGGGGTTGTCACAACGTATTTCTCGGAAGTTCAAAAATAATTCCTGAGCAGAAATGCGTGAATAGTATTTTTCGAAAAAATTTCTCGAAAAGCTTTTATTTTCGTCTTGAAAATTCAATCACTTTAATTCTACCACGTAGCCAAAATACTAGGACATTCCGACATATCTAGGTCATACAACGACCTTCATTTAGCTTACTCCCATAAATAATCAATTAAATTCATTTAATCCACATAATTAAATAAAAATTTAATTCTCATAAAATTCGATTTTTCTGGGGCGTTACAGTATCGACGGCACGAGCTGTCGCCAATGACATTATCTCGTCAACCTTTACTTTTGGCACGAGCGCTTAGAGAAAAAATGAACACGGGAGGGGATGAAGGGTACATTAGCGACGACATACATTAACAACGGCCACACCGTCACCATTGACGTCATTACCGATGGCGTATATGCTGTCGACAATAGGCACATCGACATTTACCTTCTTTTTTTTTGGAGTGGACGACAATAACAACAACAACAATAATAATAAAGAGAATCAGACTGCACCTCCATTAACGGAGAATCAGTCGATTCCACTCATCAACTTGGAACCCTAGAACAGTGGTGACATGCTACAACCCAGACTGGAAGCAAGCCAGCCTTAGACAAACATCATTCCGACTACTCTCCCCGTATTTTCACAAGTGCAAGTACGAACCATCCCAAGCCACGCCCAACGAATGAGCCAACAAGTACAAGTAACACAAGCTTTGCACGATGCAAGTGTGCATCACCCAATCTCTTTATCATACACACCGCCAATGCAGCAATACATCACAACAGAACAAACAGTCCATACCACAAGCCAATATGTGAAGAAAGATGATATAATTGATGTGATCAATCAACTTCGCAAGCAAACATCTTGACCTTTGGAGTTAGACTTTACTTCACCCTACCCGACACATATTCGCAGATAACCTTACCCAATAGGATATATTGAGCATCCCCCGCAGTTTCCAAAATACAATGGGGAGAAAGGAAATGTCAGGGAACATATTGCTAGGTTTGTGGAGTCAATATCTCTATGGTTGGGTTATGTTGAAGTGAGCAATCACATCTTGTTGATGAGGGAATTTAACAAGTTTTTGATAGATAGTGCCTTCAGTAGGTATTACAATTTAGAGAAGGGATCACTCCATGATTGGGATGCTCAAAAATTATAATTTTTGAAGAATTTTTTCTATGTGCAGAAATAGGTAATTATTTTAGAGCTCATGCGATTCAAACAGAAGCCGAACGAGGAACAATCAGTTTATGTGGACAGATTTAGGGCCCAAGCACAGAAGTGTGTAGAGCCAATTGAGGAAAAGAATTTGGTGAGCATATGTAATAATGGTGCTTTAGATGCCTTCAAGCCCCATCTCATTACAAAGGTATGTGATTCATTTGCGACCCTCTCATCTTTTGCACAAGACTTAGAAGGAATTATTACATTGCCCACCTACCATGCGACGGTTACATAGAAGGGTAAGAGGACCGCAACCGTGGCCTTGGCAGATCCTAAGTCAAAGCCACAAAGGGGGCAAGAGGGAGAAGAACGAAAGAAATTTTGATCGGAGCATAGGAAAGCCCGGGGACAAATATGCAAGAAAGCCAGTTCCGGAGGCTATTACATGCAATGAGAAGGTATTCAGGGGTCTGTACGAACAATGGGTTGAGCACGGAGTGGTGAAACCTCCAAGGCCCTGATTTGTTATGACAGAAAAGATGAAAAAAAGACCGGGCTTCTGTGTATACCACCAATACGCAGGACATTCCACTATGGACTGTTACAGTCTACGGAGGATATACCATAAAAAGCTGGCGACCGAAAAAATTAAACTGTGAAAAAAAAAGCAGCATGCATGACAAGCCACTGCCAAGTCACAAAGGAAAATAAACGTGCAACACTATTACCCATGGTGTAGTCCCGAAAGTTAAGATGATGGGCAACCCAAATACTGGTTTTACCATCAAAAGATCTCCGAACTACAAAGATAAGAATATCAAAAATTCACACAAGATGGTGGTCCACCAAAAATGGTGTTTTAAGTCATCAGGAGTATCTCTTGCCAAGAAATTGGATGTCCAAGGGAGGAGGCACTAGAATTGATGGATTAAAAATCCACCCAAAATGGTGGTCCATTCTAAATGGTGGCCAAGTCCTCATAAAATGCACTTGCAAAGAAATTGGACGACCTAAGTGACGAGACACCCGAGTTTTACACTTTATCATTAAAAGTAAACGAGGCACCTGACTATAAGTCCTCGGATAAAAAAAAGTTATACTTTTAACTTTAAAAGTAACTGAGGCACTTGACTATAAGTCCTCGGATCAAAAAAGTTATACTTTAAACTACAAAAGTAATCAAGACACCTAACTATAAGTCCTCATATCAAAAAATTTATACTTTCAACTTCAAAAGTAATTGAGGCACCTAACTATAAGTCCTCGGACCAGAAAAGTTATACTTTCAACTTCAAAAGTAATTGAGGCACTTGACTATAAGTTCTCAGAAGTTACACTTTCAACTTCAAAAGTGATTGAGGCATCTGAGTATAAGCCCTCAACCCCGAAAAAAGTTATACTTTGTCTCTAAAAGTGGCGAACGTTATTCTATCTCCAACAAAAGCAAAATTTATTATTTTTATGAAAATCTGAAACGTTATATTTTTCGTTAAAAGCAACTGATTATCAATAAAATGTCAAACTTTCACTCATACTTGAATAATTTTCTAGTTTGTTAAAAAAGTATGGATTCAAGTGTTAGTTTGCGAGAAATTGAAAAAAAAAACATGTTTTCTTCAATGAAATTCATGTTTGCTCTTTTATTATGCCTATTGGCTATTGTTGTCTTGGAGCATTAATTTAAACAACTTGGAATTCAATGTTAAACATTGGGTCTCAAGGAAAAATTCAAATTAAAGGCAATCAATAAGGCTAAAGAAACTTTATTTTGATGAATGAAATATATGTAAATGAATTTTCTGATATAGGAAATGGAAAAACTACGAAAGTTCATGATCTAAAGGCAATGGCATGTCGAACTGAAGAAAGAGCATAATTAAAGCCTCCAAGTCGACAATGGCAGTATCCCAAGCCTTTGTATTTGAGGTTATCAGTTCCTCAAGGTCTTCAGCAGCTGACTCAATTTCCCGAAGCTTGATCTTCAATTTACCCATGACATCTTGAAGCTCTACATAAAGTAATTCATTCTCATGATGACGTGAAGTGACATCTTAACAAAGTGCAACGACATGATAACTGGAAGTAAAGAGATCCAGCCTAGCACAGAATGGAGACATGTCAAAGCCCATAGAGGATCGATAAGTCATCAACCTTGTAACTAAACCCATCAAAATCCTCTGCACGCAAAGAATAGAGAGAGACTGTGCATTTTGAGAATAAGGCTCGCAAGATGATCTAACAAGAAGGTCTAGATGAGGGCCTTGTGTATATGTATCCGACCAAGTATATATGGGAACCAAGCTATGAGATGCCCAAGATTCACCAGAAAAGAAGAAGAATGAAAAAAATGAAGAAAAAGACTAAAGCCTCCTAGGGTTCGACCCCTAGGTTTTGAATACCTAGGGAGGCTCTCCCCTCTTACCTTTGACTTCTCCTAGCTCGTTGATCAACTCCTAAAATGATCACTTGAAATATTTTGCACGGTCGTCCCACCAAAGGCTTGAATCACGTGCAAGGGGCAAACAAATGTGAGCCCAAGTACAAGTTAGGGTTCACATATGACCTAAATTTTTGTCGCCTGGAGGTCTCGAGGTGTAATTAAAAGCCTGCTTGAAGGTTTCCGTCAAGTATGTAACACACTAAGTATTTCTAGAGGACATGCGAAGAGAAACTTATTGATAGATGGCATAGACATCCTCTAGAGTAGGGGTGAATTCCCCTAAGCAATAACGAATGTGCATGTAGAGGAGCACCAACATGAAATCAACATGGTAAGAGCACCATAATCCTGTTAGATATAAAGATTCCTGCATAGTTGAATGCAACGAAGAATACCAACCCTCTCCAGTATATCCACATAATCAGAATTTTTGAGGACCTCGTTGGTCCAATGCTGCCATCCTTGAATGCAACCGGATGAATCGGACAAGAAGCGAAGGGGATTAAAAGAGTATTCTTATTTCTCTATGCATATACGGTGAATGCGATCGGAATGGGAAAAGTCACCCAAATCTCTGCAAGCTGCAACAAATAGAAACAAGCCTTTTTTCTCTAGCGGGAGAGAAGTTATACGGTCGTAAGTTTGGCTTGCTCCCAAAAAACATCAATCTTTCTTAATGATCCGAGGGAAAAACCCAAGAAGAAGCAAAAAAGAGCACGAATATTAGAAGCTATTAAAATAAAAAAGGGTAGAGGAAGAACGAAAAAATATGAAGGAGGAGGCCACTAGGTTTGGTCCCCCTAGGGTTTGGCCACCTAGGGAGCGCTCCCCTTTTACCTTTAACTTCTCCTTACTCATTGAATCAACCGCCTGAAATGAGCGCCGCTTCGCTGTGAAAAAGTCGTGGTCTTTCTTTGAGAATATCCAGAGAAAAAGTCAAGATCTTGTTAAGGTGAAATGACTTTTCTTTGAGAATATCCGAGTCAAGATCCTGTTAAGGTGAAATGGCCTGGAAAGGAAAGACTACAATGGCCTAAAATAGATGTTTCCTCGTTGCGATGTTACCTTTTCTTTGAGAATATCCGAACCAAGATCCTTGTTAAGGTGAAATTGCTCGGAACAGATGCTTACTCGTTGAGATGTTACGTTTTCTTTGAGAATATCCGAGCTAAGATTCTTATTAAGGTGAAATGGCCCAAAATAGATACTTCCTTATTGCGGTGTTGCCTTTACTTTGAGAATATCCGAGTCAAGATCCTGTTAAGGTGAAATGGTCCGAAAAAAAAAAGATTATAATCACTTGAATATATATATATATATATATATATATATATATATATATATATATATATATATATATATGTGTGTGTGTGTGGGTTTATCATATTAAAGTACGAGAGGTTTAATTTTTAATGGCTTACAGTGGATGTCTTCAAACCACAATTAGACTTTGTTTGAACAAAACATCGCAAGACCCAAGAATCTGGTGGCCAGGAATATCAATTGACTTCTTAATGGAGTATACTATTCAAATATAACCATGGATGAAAGATAACCCTTTTACCCGATTCAAAGTACTTGGAATTTCGAGGTCTGCAGTAGATACATGAGGCATCAAGATTAATGATAAATTGTTTATAGAAGTTTGCACACAAAGAGAGGAATTTAAATTTTGAAGTAGTGTCATGCAATCTATAACCATTTTGACAAAGGGAGGAAATACCTGATGACCTTAGATGATTTTATGAGAATCGGAGTTATGGATGAGTTTTGATATGATGAGAATAATGAACTTCTTATACATATATAATAAATCACATATATTATCTTATACATAATCTAGTTACCTATTACTTTTGGATGGAAATTCCTTCTAAACACCGTGCAT